>VWYP01003050.1:38016-109160 GCA_013400435.1 Pycnonotus jocosus | reverse complement strand
TTTTTTTTTTTTCTTCTAGAAAGCTGGTTATCAACTCCCATCCACAGCAGTGGCATCTTGTTCCCCGTGACCACATCATTTTACACAGGAAGAATCAGAGGACTGTCACCACATCTCTGAGAGTGGGGCAAGAGGGCCTGCAGAGCTGTTGGGATGATTTTGTGCCTCTGCTCCCTCCTGGAGGCTCTGGGGGATGGAAAGGGGAGGTAATGGCTGAGGCCCTCCTGCCAAAAGTCTCTCTGGCAGTTTTAAAGCTTTGTTTGCTGGTGGAGGGTTAAACCAGCGAAAAGACAGATGGGGAATTTGAAAGGCACAAATGTTTCAATCTGGTTCATCCTTTGTGCTCATCTTGCACCAAGTGCTTCTGCTGCAAACAGCATCCCTCTAACTCCTCCCTGTGCCCAAAATCTTCTGATCCTTCTCCCAGCTCAGACAATGTAGGAGCGAGTCCGGAGCAGGAGACAGTGAGTGAATATAAGTACTTTCCCTCACCCCCCTTTTCCCAGCCCTGACATAATAACAAACAGCTCTCCAAAAAGCACTTAAATTTACGAACAGTTTATAAATTCACAGACGTTGATTTATAGGCGTTGGCTTGACCCAATATTAGACACTTTGGTTTCTTTTCTGTTTTTTCAAAGTGCTGCTGTTATGGCTTGGGTTCTGAGCGCCGTCACACACCAGGAGCGGCCTCCGGGGCCTTCCCCGCGGGCTCCGCTCCCCGCAAGGAGCTGGGGCTGGGCTCCCGCCCTGCCAGGGGTGGCTCTTCCCCTGCTCAGCAGGATGGCTCCCAGCTGCTTAGCAGCAGCGATGACAGCCTTTCTAGGCAGCTTCATTTCGGCTTCCCTGTCTGCAGGAATGGTGGCTGCGACACGGGGTGTGAGGAGGAGCCTCTGTGTGTGGTATTCCCTGCCTGCGAGCCCCCAGTAGGAGCGTGGAATTAACCACTGAAAAAGCACAAAATACACACTTCCCCCACTGAAAAAAAAAAAAAGCCCAAACAAAACCCCTCCATACCCTGCCTGGAGCCGCTGTTAATTGGCTAAAAGAAAAAAAAGTGAGCAAATTTTTGCTCCAGGAATGCTAAAATTCCACCCTGAAAAATTGCAGGGCTGGTGTGTCCAGATTTCTCCTCCTGTGGCCACCCAGCATGAACAGGAAAGCCCATGTGCAGACCATGCCACCAGGTGAGATGAGGGTGAGGGATAACCGCCGTCCACCCTCTGGAATTTCACAGTCATGTCTGGCTTGGAAACCCAAAATTTGCGGTAACATACGGAACTGCAGGCTTTGATGGGAGCCATGAGGGCCTGGCTGGGGGATTGCAACATGTTCAAAGGCAAGAGAGACCAATTCCTCCCCACCTCCTCTACACACACACCCATATGAACACAGAAATAAAAGATATGATATCTATCGATCCCTGCCATTTCCTACTTTCTGCTGTGGGCAGGTCACCCAAGTTTCTCCAGCTGTGACAAAAAGAAGTGATCCTGCATCCTGTTCTCAGAGCTACTGATAGTGGAGAGAGTTGCCTGTCTTTACTAGAGAAAAAGAGGGCAATAGTAATTACCTGAAAAGAGGCTGTAGCAATGTGGGGGTTGGTCTCTTCTTCTGGATAACAACTGGTAGGACAAGAGGAAACAACCTCAAGTTGTTCCAGGAGATGTCTGAATTAGGTACAGAAAAAATTTCTTTACTGAAGGAATGGTCAGGCATAGGAACATTGCCCAGGATGGAACCACCATCTCTGGAAGTGTTCAATAAATGAGTGGATGTGGTTCTTAGGGACATGGTTTAGTGGTGGTCTTGGCAGTGCTGGGGTGTTTGCCATTTTGCCTCACTCCTTACAGTACCTCAAGTTGCTCACCTTGGTAAAAATCACTTCATTCACTCCCTGACAGATACTTTGCCACCAGGAAGAAAATCTGGTGGGGTCACCTGGAGTGCTGTGTCATTTCAAACCTTTATCTTGGAGTATGGAGTCCATTTTACCTTTTTAAAAATTTTATTTTCCTCATATAGATCTTTTTACAAAAGACTTCCCTAGTAATAATTGTTATTAGCATTTAGAAGCCTAGGGTTTGCCATAAAAATAGAGTGTGACTATACAAATAGAATAAAAATTAAAATTAAGCAACCAGACTACATTTTTCTTTGAGAAACCCACATATTTTTTAAAAATTTGAAAGGAAACCAGAACTCTTTTTTGTTTTGCTTTTAATGAAATAAGACCAGCTGTCGTCGGGATTTGTATATCTTAGGGACCTTCTTTTTTTTGAGAAACAAAAAAAAAGTAGCAGGGAAACTGAACATTTAAAACATGTTGAATTGAGCCTGTACAGGCATGGGTTGTTTGCAGGCAATTTTGCCTCTGAGTAGCCCTTCCCCATTGCTAACCCAGCCCCAGCCATGCTTTGAGGTTGTCTCTCACCCTGCTGAGGTTTTGTAACCAGTAACCAACCAGAGATGCCCCATGTACCCACGTTAAAAGTGCATTTTAACTTGTGATTTAATACAGGGTCTGGATTCCAGGCCACAGTTTCCTCAAGAGTCAACAGGCTTGAAACCTTCACTTTCACTGTTTTGCCAACCCATATTTACATCAAATATCATCCAACCCACCTCAGGAACAGGATCTGTGACCAGGACAATGGACTGGCTTCCAAGAGACCTGAAGGTTTAACCTAAAAGCACCAGGTTCTTCAGATTAAATTTCGGTCCTGCTTGAGTCTTGGGGAAACCACCCCTTGGGAAGACGAGTCCCACCTTAATATTTTTTCAGTGTGGGGAAGGATTCAGTGGAGCAGTATCCAATTGTCTCTGGAGATCCATCAGACCCTCAGCAAAGAGAGGCAGACACCATCAGGCAGGGGCAGAGGGGCTCATCCCAATGCTTATTCAGGTGCTGAGCACTCATGTGCCTTCCAGAATGGGGGACAAAAATGAAAAAAAAAAAATCCTTGTGAAAAAGTGCATATAAAATAAATTGCAGCAGCCCCCATTCCTAATTGAAATAACTCAGCTCTTCTTTTCATGTCTGCCTGCATTTAAAGAGAAACCTGAAAGGCACAAGTTCATATTATGGACTAATAGCCTGGAAAATTTCAGTTTAAAAAACAAAGCTGGCTTTGAGTTACACAGGAGAGGCCTGAAAAAAAGCATCTGAAACCACTAACTTCTATTTTTTCCTGCACTTTTTACAACATAATGTGGCTGAATGGGTTTTATTTTATTTTATTTTGTTTTATTTTATTCCATTTTATTTTATTTTATTTTAAAAACTTGGTTTAAAAAAATAATCAACACAAAAATCCTCACTCTGGCCTTCACGTGCCAAGTTTCAGCCCAGGGCAAATTTTTTACAGCTGAATTATACACCCTGAAAAATAAGGGGCTTATAATGACAACATTGAGGGTCCCTTAACTATAGTGGTATGAATGGGGAGGGAGGTATAATAAGAATGGTCCATAGTGTGCAGCAGCAGCAATAAGTGAAGGAGCCCTTACTCAGCATGAGGAATTCTATATATCTTGGAAGGCTTTCATGAACCTAAACATTATTGCTAAGAAAGGAATAAACAGTTTGAACTGCTCTTGCCATTCATCCAGCGCTCACACACTGAGGAATACACAGAGTTGTTCTCTCAAAGCTGGAATGAAATATTCCAGGCATAATTCTTTCTTACTCCAGGGCTGGAGAGGGTTTTGAGCTGCTTGAAGGGAAGTTGGAGAAATGCTTTTGCTCTGGGAGAATTTTTAATTTTTTTATTTTTTTATAGCAATGATGATAATTGACAGTGTGCCTACAGGACACAAAGGATCATTATTAGCCAGGGCTGGTATCTGTAAGTGAAGTGAAACCAAAAGAAGGTGAACAAAATCACTTTTGTTTGCTTTGGGTCATTCCATGTTGAACATGGACCAAAACTGATGGCCCAGAGAACATACAGAAAACAGTTTTTAAAATTTTTGCATTTTTAAGACTGCTACTTCCAAAATCAAATCATCCATCAAGCTGGAGGCGGAAGTGGGATTTAGGTAGAGAAGGGAAACAGGGTGTCCATGCCAACACAGCCTGGACATCTCCTTACAGAAGGAGATCAAATGTCAGGATTTCCACACAGAGCAAATCCCTTCTCTGCTCTGCCATTTTTCCTTCTGCTCTCTAATTACATCAGGTCAATCAAAGCACTGAGCTTCTGTCTTTCATCTTGAATTTTAGTTTCTGCTCGTCTATGTATGAACAGACACACAGAGTCTCTTATAAACAGGTGTACCTACACATATCTCAATATTAAGCATCTTCCCACTGTATTTTTATTTTCTGTTCCTTCACATTTTATATATCAAGGATCATGTCAATATTCATAGCAGAATTGTGCCATTTTCTGAAAGGAAAATTCATCTGGATATTTTTTACCCAGCTCAGTGACTCCAGCCCTATTTAGCAAAAGGACATGGCTTTAACACATGATTCTCATCTCAAAGTGGGCATGCAGAAAAGTTGTCTTAAAAATGTATTTCCAGTGTTACTGACTTCCCAAGAGTCTATGCATTGCTAGCTCAACTCCACACATCTACTTTGGAACCACCTAGAGTTAAATAAGAAAATTAAATAAGAAAAACCCCAAAAACTGCTGCTGCCTTTCCTCTCTCCCTCATTAAAACCCACAATTATCAGCAACTGCAGATAATCTGGATTTCACCACATCTGCATACCAATGTGGTACAATTTCAGAGTTGTTGTCAAGACTATGATGGAGATAAAACCTGTATCTCTTAGCACAGAAATTATGATTATATCATGCTTCTTTCTGTATTATTTAATGAACTAATTTTTTTATTATTTTATTTTAATTTTTTATTTACTTCTGCTGGAAATCAAGTCTGTGAGCATAAACTTGCAAATCAGTATTTGAACAGAGAAAGTAGTTCATAGTCTTAAATTCACACTGCTCAAGTAAACCCACTCTTTAATCTCTGGAACCCATCTTGGACAAACGTTTCTAGAGTAAGTGTCAAGTTTCTGGCAGTAAATTTGGAATAATAAACAAAAACCTCAGGTGAAGAAACTTTCTAAGTCTCAAAACTGCATGAGTTACAAAGTTAATGTTATTAAGAAGAATTCCTGAGCATGATATTTTTTCCATACCTGTGAAAGAACTAAAGTTTAATGAGCTTGCAAAAAGTTTGGACATGAAAATAAGTAAAAACTACACATAGGTATGATCCTGAAGGTTTGCACATGTAAATTAGCAAAAACTACATATGTGAATAATCCTAAAAGTAATTTCCTTGAAAGAACAGTGAATGAGTAGCCAAGCATTTAATTCTTAATTTTGAGAATTTCCTCCCAAAATTTGTCCTAAACTAGGACAGAGGTTTAACAAGATGCTGAAAACCTAAAAACTAACACGTCTCTTGAAAGTTTTGGGAGGCACCTTTCACCTTGCATCTCCCCACAAGGCTGTTAAAAGAAAATAGGACTGAAGAGGAAAAAAAAAGTCTTTTAATGTATTATCAAAGTCTTTTCCTCTTTTTTTTATTTTTTTTTTCATATAAGCAATCTCTTCTTTTTTATAGATCAACAGGGAGAGGTTTACATTTGACATAATAGTCCACTGTAGAGTTATTTGGGTATAAATTATTTTTTTATTTATATCTGTGCAGTATCCAGAAGATTGGTGGATATTAAAGTTTTCTGTAAAGATGGAAAGGCTGAAAGCTTGTAAAATTATGCTGTATTGCTGCTCTTCAGAATAGTGGCAAATTTTAGTAGCAGATATTTGGGGTTGAAATTTGTGTATTTAATAAAAAATAGGGGGATTTCCCTTCTAAATGAAGTGGAGCATGATATATGTGCATTGACAATATGTTCCAGGTTATATTTAACCAAAAAAAAAATTTCAAAGCTTTTTAGTGAGGCAAAAATATTTTTCCTGAATGCCTGAAAAATCTTGGAAAGACATTTTGGAGAGGAAGGAAATGTTGTGAATTGAAATACTGAAAAATGTTTGGAAAGATCTTTTGAACAGTACCCTGTCCATGTAAAGTCAAATGTCTGTGGGGCCTCAAGTGGAGCCTTACACCAGCCACAGGGACAGTCTGGGGGCAAGGGCTGCCCAAAACCTCTCACAGCTTTCTCTGTATGACTATAGAAATTCACTAATACAATAATTTTTTAAAGCCCAGGTCAAGCTTTTCGTCTTCCCCAGGCCCCCAGGAGCGATGGGTACCCTCTAACCAGACTCCAAAATGACATCCAGCAAACCAAACTCAGCTTTCGTCTATCCACAGAAGCAGGATGGAAGAGAGAAGTCAAATACACATAATTATGTTCACAATGAAAAGTCATTTTGCTAAAAGTTATGTATCAGGCCTTTGTGTCACAAACCCTCTTGTTTGGGCTGTCCACCTTGCCTTGCTCTGCACATGGTGCTGAGTATCCAATCCCAAAAAATCAGATCTTCTTCACGAGCTGAAACTTTTCAGAGTCTTGGCCTCATTTTGTAGCAGTGTGTGCTCACAGTAGCTCACAGGAGCCACTCAATTTCTTTCAGCTCCTTTTCTTTACACAGGGACTTTGACTGGTCTCCTTCCTCTCCTTCACAAGAAAAGTGATTTTCCTAACGACACAGGCTAGACAGATGACAGATTGTCAGGACACAGCACATGTTTTCTTTAAGTGAGATTTTTATTTGTTTTTTTAAGGTTATTTCCAGATCCCTGACACTTATTCCAAAAACTCAGGTAACCAAGACGGAGCTCAGAAACTGAAGTTATTCTTAGACTAATCAGCCACTGATCTAAATCCACAGCACTAATCTCATAATTTGGTACCACAGAGCTTAACTGGTCACATCTGGATAAGGTATTCAGAGCTAACAGCCATATTTAGGCCCCAAAGTTTTCAACTTGTTTACCCTGGAAAGTGAAACACTCGAGCTGTTTTATTCTGGACAGAGTGAGACCTGCTTGGGTGGAGAGAGGACAATAGTGACCTCAATGAGATAGGGCTGGAATCACAGCAGCCATTGGAACACACAGCTCTGTATTATTTTGTAGCTCCACATTATTTTGTAGGATTTTGTAGGCTACACTTGTCTCTTAAAACCTATTGCACCCTTTAACAAGGTGTCAAAACAGACTGATATCCAACAGCCTCTGTTGGGTTCTCATGTTCAGCGGATCTGTGCATGGCATTGTCCCCATCAGGGTCCCACAGCAGAAGAAATGAAGCTCTTTCCTTTTGACTGCACCCACAGAAGACCCTAAAAGAAACCCCCTTACACCACGGGCTCCATCCTTTCAGCACACAATCCTGAGAGGAAACATGATTACTGTGATTGTTGCCATTACAGTAGAGCGAGAGGGCTGTGCCAAGCCCAGGTCCCAGTCGTGTCAGTGCTGTGCAAACAAACACGGGGGGCATTCATGCTGCAGGCAGCAGGAGACAAAGGCAATATTATAACCGTGCCCATGAACTGAGGCACACGGAGATTATCCAACTTGCCCAAGGTCATGCAGGAAGTAAGTGGCAGAACTGGAAATTGAACCCAGATTTCTTGAATTGCAGGCCAGGATTTTAACCACAAGGCCATCTTTCGTCTCTCTCTCTCTTTCTTTCTTTCCCTGTCCCTCCCCAGTCTTTTCCATTTTAGCACACTTTTGAAAAAAAAAAATTACTTTTAAAAATCCATTCGGCAATACTTAAGGTATGCTGTGGCCTCCACAACCGTATTTAGCACAATTATAGGCTAAAAGGAACTCTTGCAAATTATGTGCAAATAGATACGTCTTTATGTAAATCCAAGTTCTTGGAACAGAAATCTACAGCCAAAAAAATACAAAGGTTTAAGACAGGGAGGAATTGAGCTCCAAATTTTTTCCTCTTCGAAGGTTGGTAACTGAAGTACAACACTCATCAGCTAAAGAATGGAGGGCACAGACTGGATGCCTGGGGAGTAGTTACACCAGCTCTAAAAACCCTGTGATTTCACATGAAGAAATATGAGGGCAACACACACTTGGTCATTGTTTTAGAGGATTCTGCCATGTGCATGATTTTTTACACACATGTGCATCTTTGTAAACCAGTTACTGCACAACTTGTGCAAGAACACTGACAGCCAGGCCACTTCCTAACAGTGCACAGCCCCACAGCAGACAGGGGAGCTGACCATGGGAGGGTCATTTGGACCAGGAACAGTCTGTGGCTTGTGAAAACTTCAGGAGGTATTAGGTATCCACTACATATGCCAGGGACTGCACCTGGGTCTCAGTGCCCAAATCTCTTTCCAGGCAGTGTTAGCTTTGCCATCTAGAAAGGAAAATTCTCTGAGACTATATTTAAATTTAATGTCCTCTGCTCAAAATCCTTAAGCTTGGTCCACATGCTGGCCAATGGCAGTATATGAGAATTACTTCATTTACTTGTCTAAACAGAGCTGGATTTGATGAGGTAGCACCAGCAGCAATGAGGAAAGAGAGAAACCATGAGGTTAAAGAGGGAATTTTGTAGGTAGAAGACAAAGAAGGGCCAATAGCTCATTCCCTGCCCAGGACGCTTTTCCTGACAGACTTTTATACTTGAACATATATATGGTTTTCTACAAAATGTCAAAAAACTAAAGAGGGCATCAGTCTAGTTGGGAGCTGGAGGGCAATTTCCTTCCAGGACCATTGTTGGAGGCAGCACTGGGGGGAGTGCAGGATCAATGGATCTATTCAATTAGCAGCCTTCCTGCTTATATCAGTTTAAATGAGCATCACAGCCTGTACTTCTCAAGGAAGAATTACCTGGCACTCTCTGCATGGTGCACATGGCATCTGCAAACAGGACCAAAGGTGAGTCAGCAGGGCCCTGGCAGCCAGGAGGGACATCCATGTCCTGGGGTGCATCGGGCACAGCATCAGCAGCTGGACAAGGGAGGGGATTGTCCTGCTCTGCTCTGGCTTTGGCAGCCTCACCTCGAGTGCTGGGGGCGGTTTTGGTCACTGCAATGTACAGATGATATTAAACTGTTGGAGAGCACCCAAAGGAAGGCAGCAAAGATGGTGAAGGGCCTTGAGGGGAAGTCATGTGAGGATCCCCTGTGGGCTTTTGGTCTGTTCAGCCCTGGGAAGAGGAGACTGAGGGGAGACCTCATTGCAGTTACAACTTCCTGTGAGGGGACGAGGAGGGGCAGGCACTGATCTCTGCTCTGTGGTGACCAGTGACAGGACCTGAGGTTTAAAGTTGTGTCAGGGGAGGTTTAGGTTGGATATTAGCAAAAGGTTCTTTATTCAGAGGGTGGGTGGGCACTGAACAGGCTCCCCAGGGAATGGTCACCAAGCCTGACAGAGTTCAGTGAGTGTTTGGACAATGCTCTTAGGCACAGAGTGTGGCTCTTGGGGATGGTGCTGAGCAGGGCCAGGAGCTGGACTCAATGATCCTTGTGAGTCTGTTCCAGCTCAGCATATTCTATGATTCTGTGACTCTCTTCACAATGAGGATCACTCAGGAATGGCACTGGTGGCTTTAGCAGAGCAATCCAGCCCTGTAATATGGTAACCTTTGGCAGTACTTGGACACAGGCAAAGGCTGTGGAGTTTAATTTCAGACTGATCCAGCAGCAGGCAGGAGCACCAGCAGTGCTGGCTCAGCACTTCCACCAGGACTGGCGCAAGTCACTCTAACTCATTCCTTCTGGGCTCTTTTTTAAAGTGCCAGCTGGGACTGTGCTGCTAAGCTGTCCTCTGAACAACAACACTGTTAATAATAATAACAATATTCAGGTCTTACATAGCATTTTTCACCTTTAGATCTTGAAGTGATTTACTATGGAAGGCTTTGGAGGGCTATAAGAACAGATTATACAGACATCTGTCAGGAATAAACCAGATTTCCTGACCCTGCCACAAAGCAGTGGAATATTTCAATGCTTTTTCCAACCCAGAATTTCTATCATTTCCCCCATCTTGTATAGAGGAGGATGTTAACTCACGCAGCAACAAAGTGACCTTTGTGGATAACACAGATGCTGCTCTCTAGCCCCTATTGCAGCCCAAGATATCATAAATGGTAAAAGAAAAGAATTGAAGCTCTCCCCACCCTAACACTGTGCCCAGCAATTGTGGGTGGTCTCTGTGGAAATGCACCAGCATACCTCAGATTGGGCAATTATAAAAAGATAACATTTCCAATGGTAGGAAACCAGATGTTGTGTGGGAGCTTTGAAGAAGGCTTTTGCCGGTGGTAAAAGTGGGATTCAACCTTCAGGATGGGGATAGACAGCCCCCATTTCTCTCTTCTGACACAGGGGAGCTGGCCTAAGTAATTGGACTGGACACTTGACTTTTTGGTTGCTGAAGATAGATAAGAGACATCAAAAACCAGCCTGGGAAGGGGGAGCAGGATAAACTCACGTTTTTCTTGCAGAAAGAGAGCTCCCATGAGCACCCAGACATCTCAAAGGATTAATTTCTAAGTCAGGCTACAATGACTCTGAAACAACACTTTACCTGCATTTTCATAAACAACAGGAGAGGCCGAAACTGCTGTCCCAGAAATTAGTTAGCAGAAGAGTTTAAAAAAATGCACCTTGGCAATGGAGATCATGGCAGCAGCCTATGCAATGCTGGTGATGGTTTTGTTACAGTGACACCTTGATGATCTTTGGCTGCAGCTGGAATAAAAAGAAGCAGATCTCAGTGTGCTCCAGAAAACTACACCTTCCAGATGAGGAGCAGCTGGATTGACCTCAGAGCTGCTGTGAAAGGGCCCCAGAGATTCCCCAAATGTCGAACAGTAAAAAAGTTTGGTGTTTTTTGGGTTTTTTTAACTGTTGGATCTTAGGGATTATATTATTCTCTTTCAGATTTTTGTGGGGTTTTGTTTTTGTTTTGGGGAGGTTTTTTGTTTGTTTTAATTATTGTTTTCCCAAGAAAGAACTTAAATGTTTTGCTTAACTACACCAAAACTTGACTCTGGTTTAAGTTTATCTAGTGTGTAAAGTTGTGACATGGCTACTGAGCATTCTTAGGAGCAAGAGATCCAAGCACA
The DNA here is from genome assembly GCA_013400435.1 of Pycnonotus jocosus. NCBI lineage: Eukaryota > Metazoa > Chordata > Aves > Passeriformes > Pycnonotidae > Pycnonotus > Pycnonotus jocosus. Next base: position 98,113 of record VWYP01003050.1, on the reverse strand, counting down.
CTGAAGGTGCAAACCTGCCCTGTGGACACTTTGCAGAGCAATACATATTTAGTGGCCCTCAGGGGACTGGAATTTCTTTGTAAACATCAGTCTAAGAACCAAAATCAGCAAGTGCCAACAAAAAGAGGAGCATTCTCAAGCCAAGCACAACCTCATGTTCTTTTGCAAGGGACACAGAAAAGTGACAAGAAACGAGAACATTCTGAACTGTAGGAATAAACTCCTCACTGTCACTGTTCAGGGTTGGAGTTTAGTCATCGTGTACTTCCATACCTGTATGCACAGACCAGCACCTAAAAGGCCCCTGGGAAAGTCAAACAGAACAGATCTTAGCTGAACAGCTGTTCCATTCAGATTTCATGATTTTAAGAACAATTTTATGAGATGGAAATTATTTTAAACATGTTTTTCAATAATGAAAGTATTATTAATAACCTTTTCATTTTCATCCAAATTTTCTTGTTTTCTCAAATAAGGAAATATATAAACAATAAACACCAACCTATTCCATTCTGCTGACCATTTTTCTGCTTTTGGGAAAGTTTTTTTGATAAAAAGCTTTCAGTGCTCTGTAAATAAAGTCAGGGCATTCTTTAAAATTTTTTTTTTTTTTTTCCCAGGGAAAATCGTAATTTGTGACAGAAGCCCGCTTTTTGTCAAAATCAGGATTTGGTGGAAAATTTTGACCACCTGTGGAAATGAAATCTGCGAACAGCGTGTAATTTAGGAGTCGGATGAAGATAAATTCAATGGACTGGTTTTTAGTTTCTCATGTTTCGGAGCGAGGCAGGGATCCAGGCCCCTCCATTCCAGCACGGCCACAGGGTTGGACTCTTATCAAAGGAGCTGCCTTTGGGGCTCTCACGAGATCAGGTTTTTACTCAGTGAGAGCTCCACGTCTTTGAAGGGAGCAGGAAGGCCATAGGAACAGCCTCATTTCAGCATCGACCCCAAGGAAAACCAGGGGTGTGGAGGGACTTCAGAGTTTTAAGAAATGGCAAACAGAGAACCAGTCCTGATTTTTTTCCCCATGGATATAGGGAAAAGACGTTCAGGCACAGTTTAAAGTTTTTTACCAGTTAAAAAAAAAAACCAACAAGAACAAAAAAAACCCTCCAACAAAACCCATGTGAACTTGTTCCCTCACCACCATGAATAGAAAAGGGCAAACTCTCCCCATTCCATGAAGCTATTCTTGGCCACTGTGAGCTGAAAAGCAGGGAGGGCAGTTTGAAGGGGGCAAATACAATTAATGCTCCCACTTTTGCCATATTTCTGGGCCCAGGGGACAAATCAGGAAACTTTATGTCAGCAGGAATGTGAACAATAAAGGCAAAGTGGGTTGCATGTTAGAAAACCGTTTCACTCCCTTTTTTATACTTTTTTTTATTTTATTTTTTTGCCCAGCAGTATGATGTGTTAACAATTTTGTTGGTTTAACAGTTCACACTTCCAGCACATTTATCCATTGGCACATGGGGGTTTTATGCATTTAACAGTTTTCTTCATTAAAGTGGGTTCCACTGTGTCTTAAAAATTGTTTTCCTTAGACTGCGTGTTTGTTATTTTATATGGTGTGACTGAAAAGCAGGCCAAAATTTTGGCCTTGGAAAATGCACACTGCAGAGAGGAGCCCAGCGCGGGCAGCGGGATTAGCCTCCCTCAAAGCCCAGCACAAATTCCTTTAAGAACTGCTGATTGCACTTTGAAGCTTTTCTCCCCTAATTGCTGGAAGATTCTTAATTTGTCCTGAGCTTGGGAAAACGAATTGCAGATGTATGTGCTGCAATCAAAACCCTCTCTGCACAGGATCTTTGTGCGTTGGTGTGGAGACGTCCTTCACCCCCTTCCGCAGCGCCTTCCAACCACCTGTTTTTTTACAAAAAACAGTGCCAGCATTTCAATTTCTTTTTTAATTTCTGAAGGGAGGGCAGGGGCTGGGGGAAGGGAGAGAGCGGCTGTTATTTCTACAGAAGCAGGACTGGTTCTTAGAGGCATAAGAGACACCCAGGTGTTTTCACAGCGAGCCCTGTGCAGGGCCCTTTTGGAGCCCAGCTCGATTCCTGTTTGCCAAACTACACTTTCAAGAGGTGTCAGATATCCAGAACCTGTTTCAAATGCCAAGTCAAGCAACCGAGGGGAAAAAAAAAGCAAGGGGAGGGAGGAGGAGGGAAGAAGGGAGATGTGGGGAAAAAGGAAAGGGGGAAAATGTTCCTCCTCGAAGAAAAAGGTAGTTGTTCCAACTTGGCTGTTTCTTTTAAAAATAATTAGTTAAGCAGTGCATAAAAACAGGTAAGTCTGTTCTGCATTGCTCAAAGCCTTGGCAGGCCCTGTCCTTCCCCACGTTGGAGGAATGCCTGTGAACCACTGCTGCACAGGAGAAGGGAGGGGAATTGTATCGCCGTGACCTAAGGCAACCCAGCTTGTAAGGTTAACCATAATTTTTTAAACTAACATGACCTCTGTTAACCCCTCCACTCCAATCTTAGAAAAAAATAATTAAAAAAAAAAAAAAGTAAGAGAGAGAAACATGTTTACAAAACCACTAGAAGAGTAAAGGGGGAGCAAGAAGCTGGATGTCTTGTTCCTTTGGTCTCCCCTCCATGCATCCCTCACTTGGTCCTTTGTCCCTGTGTGTCCCCAGCAGTGACTGGTGTTTACTGGGACGTGATGCAGCATGTCTAGGGACTTTGCTTTTTCTAATGAGTCACAGAATCATAAAATTAAACCATTCTGGGAAGCCAAAAATATTCAGCTCCATGTGTGCATTCAGGGCTTTGCTGGAATGTTCATGTCTGGATGTCTGAGTCACATGCTCTCACGGTAAACGTGATACATCCTCTTTTTAATGACACCATTGGCCTGATTTATTTATTTAATTTCCCTCTACTCATCCCTCTCCCCTCATTCTGCAGAGGAATGCAGGCTATTTCCTCCAGCTGGGATGCCAGGTGAACCCACCTCAGGCACTCTTTGCCCTTCCCTCTGCTATAGCTGCCTCAATTCAAGCAACCAAAGCCAGTGCTGGCCAGGCTGTGGGCCAGCTGGAGGTGGCATGGGGCCATGGTCTATGGTGTAGTCAGCTTTTGTGTCAACATTTGGATGCTGAGTTCATCTTAACCAGAATGTGCCAAGCTCAGAGGAATCCAAGTCTGCCACAGAAAATACATATGCAACACACAGCCCACACATAGACATTGGCTCAGGGAGGGGACTGACTGATTTTAGGTCTCAACATTTTCTCTATGGCTTATTCCTACCTCCAGTCACTTCTGGTCAGTCGGAGCCAGATGTAGCATGAGGAAAACGGTGTAGGTACAATATGGAGAGACCATATGGAGACTTCATCTCCCACCAATGCACAAGCTGCAGATGCTGCCTGACTGCTCTTGAATATTCACCTCCTTCGTGCACCACCAGTTCACATCAAACTCTGACTTTCCATGGAAGTGAAGCTAGGCCCCTCTTAAAATATTTTTTCTTTGAAATGCTTCCTTCCCTGCTTAAACAAGCATAAACAAACACTCCTGCTTATGTATTTATAATTATTAAGCATGGAAAATCTACCAGTTAAGTAAAGTTAATGTACAAAGTTACGGGGAAGAGGCCAAATTCTCGAATGGTATGAACTGGCAGACATTCAAGTCTTCATTGGAAAAATAGCCTTAAACTACCATTCATCCAATATGTAGTTCAGCCCTCCAGCCCTCAAACAAGCTCATTTACAATTAATTGTTTATATAGAAACATAGAAAGGCATGGGTTGGAAGGAACTTTAAAGACCATCTGGTTCCACCCTCCCAGGGTCAAGCACAGATAAGGTTGCTCAGGCCCCATCCAGCCTGGCCATGAACACTTCCAGGGATTTCTAGACCTGTTGGGGTGCACCAAACATAGGAAACACCACTGCCATGGACCACTCACCAGATGAGCTCAGTACCTGGGCTCTCCCCAAGCTCACTTTCTGGAAACAGTAAAAAATGGCTGCTGTCACTGTCTGTTCTGGGTGTTTGTCCTTTGTAAAAGGTTCCTGTCATCCAAGAGAAGACAAACATCTGCTTCTAAGGATGAAGCTGAGCACCAAGTTTCATCACCTGCTTTCTGGAAGTACCTCCATGTACACTAAGTGACAAGGAGATCTGCATCCTTATAAACTTGAACAAATCCCTCTCATAACTACAGTCAGTGATGTGAGGGAGGTGCAGGTCTGAGAGCCAGCTTGCAGCCAAGGAAGTAGCTTGGGAGTTGTGCTAGGGGTAGCAATTATCCCAGAGAAAGGTCTGGGGTCTAGGTGTGATCTGACCTTTTGGATCTGAGGACCCAGGGAAGGTGGTTTCTATAAGCCTTGTAGATGTGATCACTGTGCTGCTTCTATGTGTGCCAAGAGGGTCCCATCCCAGATGTTGAACAGTCTGAAAGCAGCTGTGGCTGGGCTGAGAGAGCTTCTTGGCCTTTGTCAGGTCTTGAGCTGTGTCCTAGGAACTGTCTGGGTGAGTGAGAGTTGGCCTAAGCCCTGCTGGGACTCTTGTGATAATTTAGCAGTATAACCAGTCAAGCCTTAGGACCAGCTCTAAATACAGAAACAGCACATCAGGCCACAGTTAAAATGTCTCAGTAGGTCCCTCTGGAGCACTTTGTAAGGCACTTCCAAGGATGGAGCTGCAACCCATTCAGCTGTTCCTGCATGTCAGCAACTCTTCATGGACCATGTGCTTATGACTTCATTGTCTGATTTCTGGACATCAAGAAAACAAAACACTGGAGACTCATTTTCTAAATTAAGCAAAGGGGAAGAGAAACTGCTGATGGAGAAGGATGGAGAAGAACAAACTTTTCTCACGCTGAGGACTCTAGTTTCTCCAGAAAGGCATCACTGGCACATGTGTATTTTTCCAAGTCTTCCAATTCCCACCCTTCCTCCAACCTGCTTTTTTTCTATTCCAAAGCTGTTTGGAAATTACTGCAACTCTTATTTTTCACAAATATTTAGTGTCTCAGAGTTTGAATGAACCTTTGCTGCTTTTACAAATTCACTTTGATTTGAAGAAAAAAGAAATCAGTAGCTTTTTTCTACCTCATTCACTTATAATGTTGATTTACAGTGGTCTTCTGCAGTGGGGAGTTGACTTCAGCATCTTAATTGATGATGAGCAATAGGACATCTCTGAGATATCTGTGTTAACAGAGAAAAGAGTTCCTGAGGCTATCTGTCATAGTAAAATAAAAAGCCTTGTTTCTGGTACAGTTGATGCAATGAATACATGAGCATCTATCTGAATATGGCTTCCCTGTCTCAAAGAGAAGTTCTGATGATGAAGTTTTACCCAGGTTTGAACTGTTTTTCAAGGTTTGGGGGGGTTTGTATCATTCCCAAATACTATTTACATTCTTATTCTATAGTTTGTGGGGTCCATGAGACCTGGTGACTGAAGGAAGGAAAGTGATAGGCAAGGGGTTGGGAGACCTGATAAGAGAACTCAGTGTCAGGTTCTCATTTCTGGGCCACATTCCCTACCTCACCATCCCCTGCCTTCTAATTTCCTCCCAGATTTCTTCTAAATTCACAGCCTCATTCCTTGACATTGTCTCTTGAGGTTTTCTCAGCCAGAACAGAGTGCAAGATTCATTTGCTCTTAAAACTATTGCTGTAATGAAAAAATTCTTTTTTTCCTCCCTTTCCTGGAACACCTTGAGATTACATCAGAGTCATGAGGGAAATGAGAAAGAATCTGGGTCATCTTTCCTCACTCTCCCTTTTTGTACATTTTTGCCTGATGATTTAGGTGAAACATCCAGTATGAACAAGAATACATCGGGATTCTCATTCTTACTCCTCAGACTCCAAACCAATGAACAAAAAGCACTGTAATTTGTTCCAGTCCTTGATTTGGACTAGTATTGCATATACATATTTTGTAATCTTTTTATGTACTAAAATGATGTAAAATAAAATTTGAGTAACTTTAAAAGTACCCAAAACTATTATTACCTCTTCAAAATTTTAAGTGATTTTCTGAAGCTGCTGGATTTATTTTATTGTTTAAGTTTAATTAATTTAAGCTTAAATTGACATCCTGTAGTCCCTGCTAAACCAGGCCACAGGTATCGGTAACCGAGCATCAGAAATGATGTCTAATTTGAGGCAGGTTTTACCTTCACTCTCTTCACAGGAACATTGTAAAGTATCATGAAATACTTTACTGTTAAATAAATATGTGGGTACCAGGGTGATGGATATCATGGAAGGTTCTACAAGAGTGTGAACTACTCACTCCCTGACCCTGAAATAAATAGAGCCCAATGTTGAACATCAGAGGAAACCAATCAGTAGGAACAGCCAAAGCACCCAGAATAATTCAGGGACAATTATATCTACTACAGACCTTTTTTCTCCTCTATAAAACCAAGCATAGAACCTTCCATTGATGCCATCAGAGTTGTCACCCTCACCTTTTCTGGTTGTCACTCCTATCTCAAAGCCTGGAGCTTCACCTCACTGTACATCACACAAATTTTCCAGACACCCTGCAAGTTCTCCTTCCAGTCTCTTCCTTCATTATGTTGGCAGGATCCTCACCATCAGATTAAGGAGAATTACTGTGAGGCTGCTTCCTTCTGTGCTCTGTATGATACTGAGATGGTGAGTAATTAAAGCATCATAATTGCAGTCTTTCAGCTACTCCACATGTCACTGAGATGGATCCACGTGGGAGGTGAGAAAATCAGGGTCTTCCACTGTAATTCTAAGCTGGATGATGGTCAATGCAGAGGCCCTTTGGGAAAATCAACTCCCTTAATCCTAATAAGCAGCCCTTAGGTGACATTTTCAGAGACATTTGCTAGATCTGGATGGATTTTCATTAGAACTGTCGAATCCAAATTCTGACTTCAGAGAATCCCACACCTCCCATTCCAAATATTTGCTCCACAGATCAAGTCTACTGATCTGTGTTCAACAAAAAAATTGCTTAGGTTTGTTTGTTTTTGTGTTTTGTTTAAGACAGCCTGAAAAAAATCTCTTTTTTTCCCCCCCTCTAGCATTAAGAAAAAAATTAGCTAAAATTTTGCAAAAGAACTCTGCTTATGAGAAGAAACCAGTGATGTTATATACACAACTGGGGGCAGGTATTATGTTAGAGCATGTTGATTAAATTAACTCCAGTCTCTGTTATTTCCATTTAAGTTTGAATCAGTTCACATTTAATGATCCAGAAGTGGATCATGATTCGTCATGAACCCAGTGTGTCTCCCTGTGAACACACAGAATTTTCAATCTTTTCTGGCATCCCAATAAGGTGCTGTTAAAGAACTGGGAAAAAAAATTCCCACTGAATTAAGTTGGTAGGAGGTGAAAGCAACTCCTATGGAAAACTAATGAAAACCAAGTTCTGATTCATCTGAATGGAACTCCAATTTGTGAAAAATGCAAAGGAAGGACATTGATTCCCCCCACCACAGGAAAAGCAATCAGCAAAACCAAACAATTTCAGCTCACATTCTGCAGAAGCAAAGAAATAAATCTGCACAGCCACTAATAGGATTCCTCTGAATGAATTTGAGCCCAACAGTAGCATATAGGCAGAAGCCTGCATCCCAAAATAGAAACCTCTTGGAATCCACAGCTCATCTGGACAGGATTAGAGAAACGCTCCCTGAGCATTTAGTGAGTGACATGTCAGAAAGGAATTGAACCAATTTACAGCAGTCCTGGAACGTCCCAGACACAGAAGCTCTGAAAACAATGGGATAAGAAGGAATTCTTTGTCCACTGTAGCATAAAGCGACTATTTCAGGCAACAATACCAGTGATGTTAATAACTGCAACACAATCTTTGGGTAGCTCTGAAGGCACTTTTGAAATCTGTGGCTGGCCCTTGGGTACAATGCTGCAATTGTACCCAACTGAATTTTTTTTTCATTGGCTTCACAGTTTCAGGGGAGATTAGTCAGATTTGCCTCTAACTTGTTTTTTGGTCACCCTGAAGCAGAACAATGCATAACATGATGACAGTGAGGTTTGCTGTGGGGAAATTAGGGTTTTCTTTCAATGGGGTATCTGGAGGGGAAGGGAGAGAGAATTGTCAGTAGAGCTGAGTCACTTGAGGCAGAAAGCTCCTGAAAAAGTCACTCAAATATGACAGGACCAAGATTTAAACACTAAGAAAGACCAAAGTAATCCATGCCTGTAAAGCAACATGTTCCCTTTTTCCAAGGCATAATTCAAGTTCAGTACCCAGATCCCAGCTGACATTCAGGGAAAGCGCTTGGAGGAGCTGGACTGCACAACCTGGCAGAGCAACACTGTTCTAGCAGGGTTACTCGTTCAGAAATTATCCTCTGTTTAAGTAGACTGTAAGTGAAAAAGGGACTTTTATTATGATATAAGTATTGCTTCATCAAGGCATTATTAGGCAGCTGCTTGATCAACATGAAATAGTGAACTTCAACCCCTCTGTCTCCAGCAAAAGACAAGCAGCCCAGATCTGCTCCTGAAGGAAACAGAACTCACATCATGGGAATGAACAGAGTATGAATGCCTAGAGAGGACAGATGAAAACTTCAGGCATGTATTTGATCCCAGGTAGTGTAATAATGTTCCAGATCACATCAAGTGGACAAGCTGGAGTCTTAAACCTCCTCCTCTGCACTACCAGAGAGGCTGCAGCCACTCCATCCTGATCCCAATTAAAAGCTGTCCAGATTTATCTCCATCCCTGGTATTTTCAGATTGCATATTCTTACCAAGAACTCTTTGAAACTGATGTTGAACAGAGTTCTTGGCTTATGTCAGAGCAGGGAAGATTCAATCCCTGAGAGATTCAGCAGCTCTTTTAAGCTTGTTTTGCTTAGGCTCTGAGTGAGGAGCCAATTGCAGTGAGACCAGGAGTGCAGCCTGATAAACAGAATATCCAGAGTTTGCATAATGGGGATTAGGAAAAACCAAAGATTTTAGGGAGGTTAAAACTCATTTAGTTGGCTAAAAAGGGGCAAGGGCTGCCACATTTCAGATACCAAAAATCTGAAAGTGCAAGGCAGTACTTTGAGCCTCTAGTTCAAAACTGGGGCCTGGATACAGGTACCTGCAATTTCAGTAGAAACCTTCCAGACTTGGGCTCAGCAGGCTGCAAAATGTCATAACTTATGCTTTGAGAGTTTTCTTCAGACAAATACAATCCTTCCTTGGGGAAAGAGGCTCACTCAGACACACAGATTCATTGTGTTTCCTTACTGATAATCTTCACGTTGAGGGGTTTTAACCGTTTCAATCAAACTTTATAACAAATTAGAGGTCTTAGATGCATTACATTCTTGCAGTTTTAAAAAAATAAAAATAGGTGGCTAAGTGGAGAAGGAAAGGCCTCTTGATTCTTCCAGAGAAGAAGAGAATTCATTGTGAGCCCAGTTTTTATTAGATATCTGAGACTCAATGTAGGGGATGGTAGATGCAGAAATGCCAAAGTGCAGAGGCTTCAGCCAGCATTCCTGATGTAGAAGACATCAGCAAACCTGCATCCCACATCACTGGTTTGTTGTAATGTGGATTCCTTGATGTCTAATGCAGGGTTAGTTTACCTGCACCCTCGGTGCCATGGAGTTTAAAAGCCAACCAACGTGTGATACAAACCCTTTGGAAATCAGGAGTAACCAGGGCACGTACTTGTGGGTGTCTAGTCTTAATGCAAATAACTGGACAGATAGATGATAATTATTGTTCCTAAAAGATTTTCAGAAATACAAAAAACCCATGGTAGAGAGGAATAACATTTACAAAACAAGCAAGATGATTGTCAGGAATATTATTTCTGTTGAACTCAGTTATGGGGTAAGTACCTCAGCTGGTCTTACATGTATTGACCCAAATGTCCTTGAAATAGACAAATATGAGTATAAAGTCACAATATTTAAAATAATAAATTCACTGAACAACTGTCAGATGAAGACACACATAATTTTCTGATAAGCCAGATAAAGTAGCCACAGCAAACACTAAAGATCATTAGAAGCACATTGCAGCTTTGAGAAATCACTTCCTCCCTGGCATGAATAAGAGGTCAGCAGACATGCATACAGAAGGTGTGATGCATCATTTCTCTCATGGAAGAAAGGAAACCAGCTCAGGGCTGAGTTGTCCATGACTTTATTTGGCAAACAGTCAAAATGTTTTGAAGCATAGTGTTTCTGTCCAGAAATGTCAAGAGATGTGTGTTTATCTTCGTATTCTTTGCAGTGAACTTAGAACTCAGAGAGGGGAAAATACAACTTTCAGTGGAGAAGGTTTGATAGAAATGACTAGTGCAATGGATTATTTGTTGCAGTTTTGTTCAATGCCCAAAGATTTTCCACAATTAGTGGAAAATCCCTCACTAGTACACTGTATGGGGATGGTATTCATCTTGTTAAAAACACCTGCTCTGGCATTGATTTTGAGGGGAGGGATTTAATTTGCAATTTCCAGTGCATTCTTTAGTATCCTAGTCCCAATAGGGCTTCAGCTGTCCATGGCCTACATTGCTTAGCTTGCAATACGTGATTTTTGCCCAAAAAACATCACTCTAGAGATGGTCTCCTCTTGGGACTTTCCATGTATCCTCTGCTCTTAGATTCACATGAACAACTGTTTGTTTTAGGATGAATCATGTCATGTTTTTACGGTTTCTGACACTTATAAATATTTTGCTTCCGCCTGGCGGTGAAGTCAGCCACTTACTATTATTAAACGTCGTGCTGCGTTATTCCCCTTTTTGGGTGATGACCTCAGTGGAGCCCTGACCAAATCCAGCTTCACGCTTTCAGATCTCACAGAGATGTTACTGGTGTGTCTCCCATTTGTAACATCCCTGGTTACCAGCTGTGTTGAAAACCTGTGCTAATATGTTGGATTTCCTTGTCCTCTCGAGCTGATTCCAGACCTGTGGTTTATGGATTGCCTTTGTGGTTCACTAAAGGTCAGGCCCTGGATGGCTCTAAATTTTCTTAAGTGGAATTCAAACACCGCAGATGAGTATGTGTTCCAAGTAGTTGTCTTGGGTGGTATGGATCCAGATTTGGTACTTGTGCTCGGTGTTGGTGCCTCTCCTCTTCTTTGGGGCAGCGATCAGATGTGGGTGTCTCGACCTCTCAGTGCACCATCCATCCACCACCGTTTGTTCAGATCCCAACTGCTTCCAAAATTTCAGGCTGAGGCTAGACCCCAAGTGGCATTTCAAATTGTGCAGCCCCACTCCCACCCCATCCCCAGGCTGATGCCATCCCTGCCTTTGGCCTGACTCAGTAAATGTAATTCCCACTCTCTTTCTGCTGGCTCGCAGGCAGCGACTGCATCAGCCATAACTCAAAATTGTGAACAGATGAGTAGATTACTTACTTGAACTGCACTCAATCATTACATCACCCCTCTACTGAAATTCACAGCACTGGCTCCCCATAAGATTTTGCATCCACTTTTGGGTTTGGCTCCAGAGCTACTGGATTTACTCGCTTGCTCCAGCTTACCTAAAAGAGCTGCTTGTGCCTCATAGACATCCTCAGACTCTGAGATCAGTCAGTGCCGATTTATTGATCATTCCAACACTCTGACTGAAAACTGCTGGCGTTGAAGGCTTGGCTCTTCCAAACATATTTTGTGGAAATCCCTGCAACCTTTATCCAAGAAAGGGAAGGGAAATAAATCTGCAAAACTGTCCAAACACAAAGAGAAAACATTTTCTTGAAGCTGACAACAGCTTGGCCTCAGCAAAGGGGGGGGTCAGATTTTTTTTTTTTCATTTTCTTTCATGAAACCCTTTCTTTGTAATCTTTGCATTCAGAAATTTCCCTGACTCTGGAATAGCAGTGGATGCTAGACATGGTGCAAATAAGAGCTGTGAGGAACCAGAGGGCTGTGGCACATAAGTCTGCCTGACCAGCCATGATGGGTAAACTCCTGGGAAGGCTCCCAAAAGCAGCAGCTCCTGGACCGAGATGCTCAGAATTCCAGGCGCTTCCAGCACGGCCATGACTCGGCACTGGGCAGTTTTATCAGTGCTCAAAACCCTTTTGGAGGTGCTGACCTTTTCCCACAGCAGAGTCAGTGCTGCTGACTTGACCCGTCCCGCTGTCCATCAGTGGCTCGCTCCCTGTGGGTCACCCATCGGTCATCAGAGCACTGGCCATGAGACTCACAAGCCCTTCTCACCATCATGGTGCTGTTTGGAAATCAAGACTGAGCCAGGCTGAGCAATGAATTTCCTCTCCCTTGGTGAAAATCAGCTCAGAACAAGATCAAGGGTGTGTAAACCATGAGGCAGGGCACCAGCGAGGGGTTTCAGTCCCGTCCTTGGTGCGCAGCCACCCCTGCTGCAATGAGGGGCACTGCTGCCCACCCCTACAGAGTGAAATTATCCATAAATGCTGCAAGCTGAGCCAGCCCGGGGCTCACTGCTGAAGGCAAAATATCCACAAAATGAAAATCAGCATTTGCAACCAATTAGCACCTCCCTAAACAGGCTCATCTGGTGGGTCAAAATCTGCATGTTCAGATGTGGAGAAAGGGATGATGTCCAGAGTCAGGGTAGTTCAGGCCAATGGGAGAGGAGAGGAGAGGAGAGGAGAGGACAGCTCACAGGCAGGGGATGGGAGTGGCTTCCCAGTCATCACTGAATCATAGAAACATTGGCCCATTATGGTTGTAGAAGTTCTCTAAGATAATTGAGCCCAACCATTAACCCAGCACCATCACGTTCATCACTAATTCATGTCCCCAGGATTATCACACATTATCCTCTCACCAGCGCCTGAGGACAGGACTGGGCTCAATCCTCAGCAGCACCAATGGCAGCAGCTTCAGAATCTCAGCCTTTGCCTTGCCTCTTCCCAGGCTGAGTTTCAGGATTTGCCAGCATGGCACAGCTTTGGCACAAGCCGTGTCTATGTCTGGACCTACAGATTGTCCACTCCTTTATTAGTTCTCCTCTTTTACAAACTTTGCCACATGTGCTTTTGTATTCTCCCTTGAAGCTTTCCACAGTAGGGCTGCAGGGAAGCTTTGGGAATGGCTTCATAAGCACAGGATGTAAGACAATAAATGCCAAATGTTATTATCAAACACAACTCCTAGGCACATGCAGGATTGGCAGAGGTGCTTAACTTCAGGGAGGGCCCCTAAACAGGCTCTGGATATGTTTAGCTGCAAGGCTCCAACACTGCTTCACACAACCCTGGCAAAAACTGTGATACTGTCTCAGGGAAAGAGAGGTTTCAGGTTAACTGCTTGGGGCTTGCTGTGAGCGTTCATGTGATCCCCAGCCCATCCAGATGTAGTTCCATTCATTCCCACTCTACAGATGGCCAGAGCAATCCACTCCCTGTCATGTGCAATGAAGGGCAGGAAGGACGGAGGATTTTTGACATGTTTAAATATTATCCAAAACAAAGAAATATCTCAGAAGCCAGGGATGCATTTAAATAAAATGAAGCTGCCAGCAAAATCCCATATTTGTTACAGCTCATTCCATTTCATCCTCAGAGCCATTCCTCTGCAAACATGGCAGCTCCAGTAGTTTGGTGTCCAGATGTTCCCTGTCATATTGTCTGCACTGTATCAAGAGTTTTATTCCTGATGTGACTCCTTAAAAACAGTGAACTCTGATTTCAGGACAACCTGTGTACACTTTTACATAATGAAGGGTGATTAAAAAAACATCGTTGTTGACTTGGCCAGTGAAACACGGGCTTTTTTGTTCTTCTCTTCATATTTTTTAATTCTCCAGCTGGCTGCTAATCCAGCATCATCAACATCTTTTTGCATTTTGTTCCTTAAGCCATTCATATTATACACATTCCTGTTTTTAAAATACAGATTTTGAAAGCAATTTGATGTGGCTTGGAATACTGACATGCTTAAGCATTTATAAAAAATTCATTAACTTGGGGGGAGGAAAAGAAAAGATTTAATCTTTTATTTTCTTTCCTTCCCTTTCTTCGTTTCCAGCAAAATCATTTGTTGGTCATTTAGGAACCGCAGTGTCAAAATGTGGTTGCCCCATAGGGAGGAAAAAAGACAGTTCATCTTTGCAGTTTTCAAGTCAGTTGTTATGAAGTAGCTTTGGCAAAGGCCAAAGCCAAATCGATCCTTGAGCTGCAATGTGTAAAGCCTATGTTAGCAATTCTGTTCAGTTATTGAGGACACCTCTTCCCACAGTCCTTAAATCTGCCAAATCCTAACCAGAAGATGATGTTCTACAGAATCTTTGTTCCAGTCTTGTGAAATCCCAGTCTCCAAGTTACAGCTGCCAGTTGCTTCTGTCTCTAGGCTCAGCCATTCCCAGACCTCCAGTGAGATGAGGGGGAAAAAAAAAAGAAAAAAAAAAAAAAAGAAAAAAGCACCAATTTGGAACCCTTCTCAGGAATACTGAAATACTGAATTCATCTAAGCCATAAGGTGATAACTTGGTCTCCAATTCATAAAAGGATTTTAGTTCCTCAACTCTCACTGAACTCAGCTGGAGTTTAGGCACCTAAAGGGGGAAATCTAGAGTGAAGAAGAGAGTTCAGTGTCCTGTGCTCTTATGTAAAAGTTCTGCATCACTTTTAGAGTGCCCTTCCACATCCCTGTGCCATCTCCCTCCTTGGGCTTTATCATGCCTTATATGAAAACACGACAAAATTGTATTTAATATTATTGGGTATTATTTTGTTGTTATTTCCAGCACACTTCACAAATGGACCAGTATTAAGCTTGAGAGAAAAGTTAGAAACCAAAAACATTAGTTCTGTTCTACTTATAATGTATGCAGGCCTCTGGCAAAGATACCCTTAAAATATGGACCCAATCTCACTAGCAGTGGGGGAAACCCCGTTCCAAATTGATGATTCCTATGGAAAAGCTTATAGCAGCTTATCTTATTACCACTGTATTAAGCCCTATTCTCTCATCACTACATAAAAAGTATAAAATACTCCTCTCCTACAGCAGAGGAAAACTTTTTGATCATGGAAGCAATGAGTGATTGAATGGCCTGCCAGTTTCTTGGTATTAAATATAACTTTTTATTTTCCAGGCTAATTTTGTCTTCAGACAAAAAGCCCTAAATTCTACACTTTGTCATCTAGACATATTTGAACCTGACTCATATTTTTAATTAAGTTAAGTTTATTTTATTCACTATGACATAATTACAAATCCCACATGACACTCATAATTATATCCAGACTTATACAGAAAGGACAATCCACAGGATAAAAATGAATTTTTACCTTACTTTTCCTGTTATTTGGTCTCTTTTGTTGGAATCCCTCTGTTCTAAACTTGTTATGACACTGGATTTAAAGGAGAGTGATGTAGCAATTTAGTCTCAACCCATTTTGATACAGTGCTGCCTACAGGTCTGGTGTACAAGACTGTGAGGAAGAATTCTGACTGCTTTGTCTCTGTGGCATGAATTTCATACCAACATCAACTTGAAGGCCAGGCAGACCATCACACTTATAAAATATTTAAGCACATGCTTCAGTTGAGACCTCAGGATTTCCAGATCAACCTGGCCTTCAAGACTTTAATGTTCTTAATTCTTTAGTAAATAATTAAAAAGAAAAAAGATGTCCCTTTTCCCCTGATGGCTCAGCTGTCAAAATCAAAGCATGAAATATTGCACTGTCCTGTAAGATCTGTACCTCTCCAGTTTCAGGTCTGAACTAATATTTTATGTAAAGATTTGATCTCCAGCAGCCTCTAAAGTGACAGGGATATTGCGTGAAATACAACTTGCATTCAAGCAGTATGAAGGCTGAAAGAAAAGAATATAAAACAGTCGTGAAGTCTTATTTTTATTTCACACACAAGGCAAGGTTTTCAGCAATCAGTTATCACTAAAGTGTATCATTTAATATCCAGTGCGTGTAATGATTTCAAGCCAACCTGAGGTAGTGGGATCTGTCATTCCCTGGCTTTGAGCCCCTCAGTGAGATGGGGAGAGTCCATTGATTTGCTTCCAGCCAGGGTCTGTGGTTGTCTCATGCCTGTCTTAGATTGTTCACAAGATGACAGTCTAACACCATAAGATATTAATATTTGAACTATCAAAAACTTGGGGCTGTCAGTTTTTGTTTCAGCCTAAAGCTGCCTTTGAGATTTTTATTTTTCAGTCCATCTGAAGTCATCCAAAGATGACTTTGAAGATCACATGAAAGGAACATAGAAAGGACCAGCTTTGACTAGGACAATACAATGAAGCTATTAAAGACTGAGGACAGGGTGAGCGACCCACATGCCATATAGTAGCAGTAACTAATAAAAACAATTAATAACAATAAAGTCAGAGAGCCAGTCAGTGGCTCAGTGACCTCACATAGGAGCAATCATCAACTGGATTGACATTTTGGGCTGCCTGGAGTATAAAGGCTGAAAGAAGATTATCACTAGATTCTTATAATTGTTTTATGAACCCCCTGGTGAATGCAAACAGGGACTGAAAAAGAGCCTTTCTTACATAAGTTGACAATTAAAGCCTTGGCAGGCCAAACAGTAGTTTCTAGTCTTTCAGCAATGAAGTTTAATGCTCAAAGCAGATCTCTTTCTTTTTCTTTTTTTTCCCCATTATTTGGTCATGTTTTCTCCAGCTGGTAAACATGAGTCAGGATTTGTTCCTGGGGGAGGGAAGAACTGGCTGCTTAGAAACCAGCTCACGCTAAAATGGGAACTCTTCACACAGATAAATGTCAAGGAAAGCTCAGTCTATGTTTTTTGATGTCACCTCTGACTTTTCAGAGCAGCTGGTCCTGGAATGGGATGGAAACCCATCAGGCCAACTCTGACCACTGCCAAGTAACACCCTGAGCAGTGACCTTTGCACCTGAGTATCTCAGGTGGCTGCAGCCACGGAAGCCTGAACGTCATTGTGAACCACACACCTACGGGAGAGCTACCCCATCCCACCCCACCTGCCTATTTTTCTATTTTTCCAACAAATAGGAGCTAGGAATTGCAGTGGTTACTGCATATGCTTCCTTCTTCTTCATCATCTGCCTCTAAATGGAGCACATAAAACACTGAGCTTTCTAATATGAAACCTTGTATGATCTTGTCTTACCTCATGGCTGACCCTGCTCTGAGGAGACCTGTTCAGGTCCCTTCCCACTGCAGTTATTTATGTTCCTATGATACAAAGATAATCTGACCTGGATAGCCCTTTGCTTTTGTTGTTAACTAGAGAGTCCCAAAGCTACCATGAACTCCTGACCCCTCTGATGGCTCAGGTAGCTGTTACACACATTTCTTACAACATCATAAAAGAAATGAGCCCTTAGGCAGTACCTGAAATAGGAGAAGACAATGTCTTTGTGATACAGCCATACCACTTTCAGCATCATCTGTTTGCCAGACAACTTAACAATGCTTCCTAGGCTCCCAAGGAACAGATTCAGGTTCTTCTGAACATTTCAGAGAAAGAGTTTGGCTTAAGAATGATCTGTCAGGCCTTAGAGCAGTTTCTGTTAACTGCAGAAGCAGTGTGGAAAGACCTGTTGCCTGACCTGGGAGACTAAAATTGGATAGGGAAGACATTTTACTTAAGTTTGCTGAGCTCCTTTTCCAAAAATTATCTGCAAGAAGGAAGAAGGGCTCACAGGCAGGAGTGGGAAAAGGAAATGAGAAAATATCTGACTAGGAGAGCTGGTGGAGGGATGCAGTGAAAAACCATGACAAGAAAAAATATGGGGGTATAAAGATAAGAACTACAGATATGACATAGATGGCAACATTTGTTATTTATTTGAAGCACAGGGAAAGTTTAGGAAAATATCAAACTTTTGTTATTGGCTGATCTGGAATTAGCTAGACTCTTGAATGGTGGATTACACTTTGTGAAGGAAATTTCAAGTAAGAGCATGAACACAGGACAGCTTCCCCTTGCAAGGCTCTTTTAGGCAAAGAGCAAATCTGGGGCTCTGCATCTTCTCCTGACCTGGTAAAGCTCATGTTTGTACCACTGTGCACGAGCTCTGTCACAGAGAATGGCCAAGAGGACGCCTCATCTCTTGGGCCAACATCTCCTCACAAAGTCCACTGGTGCACAGGAAACATGAGAGGGACTGGGAACAACTACAGTCTACTGGGATAGAGAGAGGATGTAAAACCCACCCCCACCGTGAAGAGAGGATTCTAACAGGGCCTGACCTCTCCACAGGGAGAGAAGGTGTCTGAGAGAGGACCAAGGCCTGCTCCTGATGCAGGTGCCAAATTCGTAGAGACATCTGAAAGATGAAATAAGTAAGTTTTAATGCTTGCCACTCAGACAGCTCTGCCTCTAAAGGGACAGGAGGGTTTGGTGTCTGCTAATTGGGTGGAGGTGCTCTGCTCTTTTATTGGGTTGAAAATGAGATGCATTAAGAGGCTTTTACTTCAGCATGCCTGTGGCACTCTTTGTCCTTCTCAGCAGGGAATGCAAGTGGCTTGCAGGGAATTGGCAGGGAATGAGCATCTTTCTTGTCATTAGTGTTGTGAGCAGAACTGCAGTTGATCCAAACTCCCCAAGGGTGAGGCAACCTGGGCAGAGTTACAGGAGGATGGTGAATGTAGAGACCTGCAAGGGAACTTTCCAGTTTCTCATGAATTACAGGAGCTGAAGATACTGACGTTTCTCTTCCACCAATTGCTGAGTTACCAAAGCAGACTGAAAAAAAAATTAAAAATTGCCAAGGACTTAGCCTGAGGCAAGTGTTGGGATAGGAAAAGAAGGTACAAAACTAACAAGGAGTTTATGCACCCACCATTTCATCATGTAATGTTCTAACATTAACCACGTACCAAAAACGCCGGTCCCTTACAGCCTTTCCCCAGCTCTGATCACTCCAAGAAGCGGTCAGTCGGGCTGAGCTGAACAAAACCCTTCATTCATTACAGCCCAGTAGGATGCAAACAACTTCACAACTTGATAATCCCTTTCAGCCCTTATTAAATCAGCAACGCGCTGCAGGTGGGAAGTCAGCCTGGAAAGGAGAGGCGGCCCTTTACGCACTTTGCAATAAAGCTTGGTTTTAGTCACCAAAAAAGATTTCCAGGGCTTTCCCTGCCTGCCTCCCCTCCCGGGAGGCAGATTCCCAGTGTCCCGCAGCAGATTACACGAGCATCGTGTTTGCATTACGCGGTGGTGATGATGTGTTTGTTCTTGGCACCGGGGGGGCTCTGACTCCGCAGAGCTCCGGCAATGACAGTGGAAATCTTTCAAGCCTCGAGATGGATTTGCAGCTTCCCCCTCCCTGCTGCAACTCGGGCTCGCAGCGCAGAACACAAGACTCTTTTGTGGAAAAGTGAAAAAAATAAAAAGAATCCCACTGAGATTTGTCTTCTGTCAAGAAAGAATGGATTTACAGCCCTCAGGACATGGCCCTGCTTTTCAAACACAGCCCCCAAGCAGTGGTCGGATGCTCATATCAGAAGTTAGGCATGTATAGGCTGACTTTATGTCCACATTTGTAGATTTGATGTTCCATTAATGAGCCCAGCATATGGGAAGGTAGGAAAGGAACAACCCATGGCTGGTTTTATTGACAGTGCAAATTTTCCCCAGCATGGTGCAGCTCCTGGAGCCACATACACAGCATTGCTACCCTTGCCAGACATTCTACTGCTTGATCAAAATATGACAATTATTTTTAATTGAAGATACCATAATTTTCACATATGCTTTTTTCTTTGTTTGTTTTCCTCTCAGAAGTTTTCTAGCTTGATTCTAGTTATTGCATTTTAGTATTTTCTTCCTTCCCAATTAAAAACTCTGAGAAAAATAAGCAGGTTCTTTTAAAAACTTAAGTATTAAAGGGAAATATTTAATTTGAAAAAGTCTCAACAAGGGTTTTGATCTAAAGCCAGCATTTTTAGTAAGAATGTTTCCATGGTTGGTTTTACTTTTTTTTTTTCCCTAAAATAAACAAAATTTCAGATTGAATTAAAAATTTCCATACTGGTTGGAAAGCCAGTCCTTTTCTGTTGGAAAAATACTTTTATGCATTAAAAGAAAAAAAAAAAAAAAAAAAGAGCCTTTTGAAAAACACCTGACTTCTATTTAAACGAAAATTACCCAGCTGAAAATTTCAAACCCCCAAAGCATCAGATACTAACCCTATATGCAGTTTGCATTCACACTGGCAGGCAGCAATATCTTTTTCTTCCAAAATGCCCTCAGCTTTCTGTCTGTTTACAGGCTTGCCTGCATATGGATTCAAGTTTCAGGGTTCCTAATTCATATATATATACACATATACATATACATATATACATACATATATACATGTGTCTATGTATATATAAAAGTCACTGTGGCTTCATCCTCAGACTGTACATAACTGTCTCCTCTCTTGTTCCTGGCATTGATATTTGGGTCCTAGTTGTATGGGGACATTGAGAAAAGGAGCTGGAACAAATTTGCCATGAAGTGTCTTGGGGCCTACAAGCAACTACACATGTTTAAACTTGAATTATTTGTCATCTTGGGTCCAAAGAGGTAGCTCTGTCTGGAACAGAAGCAACTCTGTTTCAGGGTTGAAAAGGCACATTTGCACACCTTGTCGTTAATGTACCATGTTTAGTAAAGTTTATGTTTCATGAGGTAAATCAGGGAACAATGACATTTCATAATCTACAGAGATTTGAAGGACTCATGTGCCCCAAAGCACTTTTTCTCTCTCTCCCACAACTTTATCAGATGAAATCAGTGAAGAGCAGATATTACCCTTTCCTGCAAAGCTTGCAATCACTGAGATTTTAAGGGCACTATGAAAGGATTTGGCTTTTAGGCAATGCTTTAAATTTTTATTACTGTTGTATCCTATTTTCTCCTAACCTTTTGATGCCATAAAAGAGAAGAAAAAGGGAAAACACTACTCTCTTTTCACTGTTACAACTCAAGGTGAAACATCTCTTAGAAGAATCCTACATCAGGGACATTTTCTTTCCTTTTTACAGCAGCACAGACAGAACACAAGTGTCTGTATCCCAGATTTGCCTTTTGCCTTCTCAGAGTATTTTTTAAATCATCAGATTAACAGATTGGGTCAGATTGGAAGGGACCAAGGTGGATCCTTTGGTCCCACCTCCCTGCTCAAGCAGGGTCATCCCAGAGTGCAGGATTGCATCCAGACCGTTCTGGAGTATCTCCAGTGAGGGAGATTTTATGCCCTCTCTGGACAATCTGTTCAGTGCTTGGTCACTGCACAATGAAGAAATTCTTCCTCATGTTCTGGTGGAACTTCCTGGCATCAGTCTCTGCCCGTTCCTCTGGTGCCATTGCTGAGCCCCATGGAGCAGAGCCTGGGCCCTGCTCTGACCCTCCCTGCACACAGGGACACCCAGGGATGAGGTCCTCTCCAGGTCCTAGTTGTGGTTGTGGTTCTTCATTGCGTCCTTTTGGCATTTGGACCATTTGAGAGTGGTGTGAGAACATCCCCCAACAACAAGTGCCAGTCCTGCTGCAGCTGCTTCAGGAGCAGAATCCTTGAGCAGTTCAGACCAGATGTTCATGTTTAACTTGGTTAAATGGGTGAGGCAAGTTCCAGGCATGGTGGTGATTCACCTGGCATTGAACCAGAGCAGCAATGATTGGAGCCAGAAGATCTTTAAGGTCTCCTCCAACACAAACCATTCTATGATTCTATAATCCAGTGATTCTTACAGACGCTACTCATGGTTGATGGTTTGGTTTTGGGGTTTTTTTGGGGCTGCCTACGAGTTGATTATAAAAATAATTAATTTCATTTTCATTAACAGTTTGATGGTTTGTTTCTTTCATGGAAATTGCACCTCCTCCATTCTCAGCCAGCACAGGGGTTGTGCATTTGTTTCCTCAGAAAGGTTGGAGCTGTTTGGATGGATGCTGAAACAAACCTTTAGTCCTTTCTGCTTGCTCACAGTTGGAAGAGAAGCTGCATTAACACTGATAAAGTTTTGTAAAAACTCCACGAGCCTGGGGACTTAGAGTAGGGATTTTCTTATCTGTTTTCTGCCCCTGCTGCCATTCTGGGACTTTCCTCAGGGATCTTAAGGACATTTTGCCCAGTGAGGTTTGAACTTCTCCTGCTGCTGTTGGGAGCCTCTCAGATGCCATTGCCCCAGGCTCTTTGCTTAGAGCACTGAGTCAAAACACCAGGAAACTGAAAAGTATTTGATGAATTTTAGGTGAAGATGGCCTGATTTTGTTTCTGTATAATGTTTTCTCCTGACATAAATATTTATTTTTTCAGATTGGACAACTCTAATGAAAGGTGTCCCTGCCCATGGCATGTTGATTGGAACTAGATGATTTTTAAGGTCCCTTCAAATGCAAATCATTATATGGTTTTATGATTCTCTTACAAAAAAAAACCCAAACCAAACCAAACCAAACCAAACCATAACAAATTTAAATTCAGCCATTCCTCTAATAACTTAGGGGGGAATTTCTTCCATGCCTAAACAGTTTAGCAAATCTGACTACAAAAATATCAGGTAGGATTATGCCCAGTGTTCACAGCACTGAGCTGGGCAGAGCAGCAGAGAGGTCCTTGGAATGTGTTGAGCAAGGCAGATATGAACCAGATGAGGATCTGTCCTGCTTTATTCTCTTCCCCCATACAGACTTCATTGATATGACCTAAAATATAGTGATTGGAAGAGGCATTTGCAGGGGAAGCAGAATGCAAAATTCAAACTGGGGCCAAGCAAGGGGGGAAAAAAAATCACCTGCCAATAAAACTGACACACAATGGGAACAATTGCAAGTCTGGAGAGAAAAAAATATTCTCACTCTGTTCTCCACAGCTCCTCTTAGAGCAGAATGACTGAATTTATTGAGTTAATTTGGTAATTTGGCTACTGTAATACATTTCACAAGTGAGAGGGAAATGGCCTGATGAGACAGCATGTGAGAATCCAGATCACTGGGGGAGGAAGTTTATCCAAATTTATAGCAGCCAGTAAGGATGTGGCTTTATAATTCACAGTTACTCTCTCTCTCCCTTAAGCATTGAGAAATCTGTCCTGTTAATGGCCTGTGCTTAACATTCTGGTGCAAATTCGAATCTCAGTGGTGCTGGAGTAAAATCCTTTAAGATTAATGGACTCAGTCTGGAATAAAATTATGATTTTCTCTATATTTGAAAGTTATTTTGAATGAGCTTGAGCTCTCACAGGCTGTGATGCTTTCTTAGAAATACCTGGAATATGAATAAGAGTGTAGTATTATGGAAGTGAGCAAGCTCACATTTGTATGAGTTTCTCCATATATAATTGAAATTTGGATAATCTGTCCTGCTTCTGACTCTCCCTCTGGGCTGCCCCACACTGCACTGCCCACACCATGGTGTGAATCTTCTTTGTCTTTTGCATCACTGTGGGTCCTCAGGTGGGTTTCTCTTCTCCACTTGACACCTGAAATAAATAGAACATTGTTTTCCTTTTTTTAGATCCTGACTCAAGCTGTTCTGCCTTTCAGCTGCCATGGATGACAGAGTTTACTCTCTTTATTCTTGATTCCTGTGGGGAGAGCCTCTCTTACTGCCACATCAGACCTCAAGATACCAAAATATTCCTGAGATTAAGAGGTGCCACCACTTCCAAGACCCAGATCAAGGCTAACACAAAGAAAATGGGAAGGGAATTATATAAAAATGTCAGAGACAATAACAGAACTGATGGCACACATATTTTAATTTTTGCAGTATTTAATGTAAGTTGCAAGAGCCTTTTGGCGTCAAAAAAGGAAAATTTTCTTTGCCCAAGATTGAGAATATTCTTTTTAAATTTGGATTCAATGCCAGAAAAAAGATTAAGAAAATGGATGCATAAGCCCTACAGAGCATACAGTCTTTGGGATTTACAGAGCATTTAGAGCAGAAAATGAAAATGAAAGCCAATCAAGTACAGATAACTTGGATTTTTGTAAAATAAACCTCTCAAACTCTTCTTGTTAAAATTATTACCCAAAAATATCATGATACTAATACCTGGCACACATATCCACTTTTTTTCTTTTTTCTTTTTTTTTTTTTTCCCAGTTTAAAAGGTCTGTTTCTGGCATCAATTACACAGGAAGCCAGGCAAAATTACAGGGGTGCTTTTTGGTCTTAAAATATCTATTTATTAAAGCTTTGATTTCCAGCCTGCACATCCCTCCTGCATGGTGACTGCTGCTTGATAAGATTATAACTATTAATTAAGTCATGCTAATGAGGACAGCAAGGAAGGGTTTTCCCAGCTCTCACACTATATTTCAAGCATTGCCAATGTCAGCTCTCTCTCCTATCTCCCTCCAGCTCTGCTGTCTCCTGTGTTTCTTTGGAGGGGAAAGAGGGTTTTAAGCAGCATGTCATAAATCACCAGACATTCTCGTTGTAACAGGATGATCCCCTGTTAGAAGAGGATTTCCCCTCTCCCTGTGAGTGGGAGTAATTGTTCTGTGGCTCCTGGTTTCCCTTTGAAGCACGTGGGAGAGGAGCATCCTCTTTTGAAGCCCAGCTGTGTGACAGGAGCAGCAGCAGAGGAGGGAGGTGCTCTGTGGTGATGCTGCTCTGTGCCAGGGAAGTTGTGTGGGAGAGTTCCAGCTGTCTGCCCTGCTGGTCCTCTCCTTGGACATCACTACTGGGGAAAAAAAATGGGAAAAGACAACCCACTGTCTTCTGGAAAGGGGATGGAATGGGACAAAGAAAACATGAATGCAAGGCAAATACTTTGCCTTAAAACACAGCTTCCCCGAAATTTCTAGGATAATGGCATGATCTAATGAGGCACTAACTGTAGAATCATAAAATTATAGAATCATGGACTCACAGAATGGTTTGGAATGGACCTTAAAGATTATCTAGTTCAAACCCCCTGCCATGGGCAGGGACACCTTCCACTATTCCAGGTTGTTCCAAGACCCATCCAACCCAGCCTTGGACACTTCCAGGGATGGGGCAACCACAACAGGGCCTCAACACCCTCACAGTAAAGAATTGCTACCTAATTTCTAACCTAAAACCACCCTCCTTCAACATCAAGCCATCATCTCTTGTCCCATGAAATGAAAAAAATACAAAGTCTGGATTAATCCATTGTCTTCTCTTCTTCATGGTACCAGCAAAACCACTTCTTTTTCTACATTTCTGCCCTGTGCTGCTGCTCTGATCCTGTCTTTTGGGTTTGGGTTTGAGGCTCCTCAGACCAGCTCTCACATTTTTACAGAAGTGTGATGACAGTGCCAGGCCCATCAGGGCCCCAGCTGCTGTCACATTACCAACACACATATACCAATGCCACTTTTTTTTTTCTTTTTTTTTTTTTTTTTTCAGTCAGACTGGTGGTCTGAGGTTTAATTCATTAATAAAAGAAGCTTGGATGGCAGCAATGGCAGAGCAGCTAGCCCCGGCCCTGTGGCAGGAAGCAACACACGTTTTTCCTTTCAAAAACAAACAAACAAAACTGCGGAGAAAGTTCCCTTGGGCAGCGGTGGAACATTTGAGCAAGGTCTGTGGAGATTGCTGTCTCCAACCTTGAGGGGTGGGAATGCTCTGAGGGCTTTCTGCTCTGTTTTTTCCCTGTTCTGGCCAACTTCCTATGTATAGGATAAAAATAAGCCCTGAGTCCTCCTCCTTCCGTCCACTTCATTAGAGACATCCCTCTGTGCAATAACAAAACAGGCCCAGAGGAAGCGACACAGACCGAAATACAAGAACGATAATTTTCCCAACACAAATAAGCAGGCAGAGGAACTCATCTAAGGAAACAAGTGAGCGAAGGCAAAGCCACAGATGAGCAAGCAATGGAGCCAAGAGCTATGCTTAGGCAAGGCAAGCCTGCCTCCAGCACGTCTCCTGAGCCATCCCCAGCTGGGAAAGGCTGAGCAGTCACCTGGTGTGCACATCCCTGCAAGGGGCTGACCTTCCACCAGCCCACACCCCACGAGCAGCCAGATCTGGAGTGACCCTCACATCACTTCTGGGCAACGTGACAATGGGAAGAGTCTCCCTCCCCTCAGGGTGGACCTGGACTGACCCTTAGCCAGCCCTAACTGTGTCTTTCCCAGTGCTTCAGAAGCACCAAGAAAATCCATGAAACAGAGAGGCACAAGTTAGCAGGAGGGATAGCAGTTCTCCAACTCCAGAAGAAAAAAAATGTCTGGGCTCAGTTCACTCTATTATTTGCCATTTGGAGGCACTGACGCTGCCATTCTTCAAAATAACCTCAGCCCAAGTGTTTATTTATCTAGAAATTCATCGTGGATGCTTGCCGTGTGTTGTAGTTCTGTTTGAAAAGCTTCAATCATCAAATCAAGGACAGGAAAAACAAAAGCAGATCTCTCAGCTGGCCAGTCCCCACTGCAAAAAGGAAGCAAAGAAAACAAACTGGAGGCTGAATGTTTCTTGCTGTAAATGATCAGTGAATGTCTCTGAACGCTAACTCTGCCCAAGGAAGCCAAGATCAGTTTGTGAATGACTTGTTAGGTTAAAAAGAACCATATTCATAATAAATAGTCTTTGAAACCATTCTTTCATGCACGCTCCATTTTCACAAAGTCATTTTTATAGGTAAAGAGCCAAGCCCTCACTACTCAGGAAGTCAATGGCAGAGATAAGGAGACCTGAGGCTGTGTCTCTTTTAGAAAATTAAACACGGCCTGGACCATTGGCTGGCCTCGAGGCCAACTGGCACAGAAATACTTGCATCCATTCATTAAACTCTCCCACTTTCCAAAACAGAGCAGCTGTATCCAAGCTGCCAACTGGGAATGGTCCCTGGCTGTGCCGGCTGCCGAACGGTGCCTGGAAACTGTTTGGACGGATGTGAGAGAGACAAGGCCAAAAGGGAGCAAGGGATCAGTCTGAGGACCAAAAGCATATTAAAGCACCTGGGAAAGCTCCTTTGCAACGTGCAAAGTGTGGATGTTGCCCAAGAATTTGATGTCATGCCTTGGAGCAGCATTGCTGGACCCATGTCATTTAGCCAGAAAGCTCTGCTCCTTCATTCATATCTGGACTCCACACATCCAGTTTGGGGAGGTGTTGGGAAACCAGCTGGAGCTTGGCAGGTCTGAAGGCTTCAGGGCCTCTTTCACATCTGTATTTTCCTTTACCAGTGGCCCCACTACCAAAAAAGGGACACCTGGGACATGATCGTTTCCAGGTAGGGGTTCAAACCTCACCTGTGCTAGAAAGCAAAATTTATAGTACTTGAAAACCACAAGAATTTAGGCACTCGCGGGATTTTAAGTCTGATGTGTCATCCTTGTTAGCCAGCATGTCAACAGCCAACAACACTCATACTTCACATTAAGGGTCCTCTTGGGGAACCCCTCAGTGGCACAACCACATATTAACAGGGGAAAGAATGGGAGGGGACTGAAAATGCTTAACAGCTACACAGCAATTTCCCACAACCATCATTAAATTAAACCATTGAAAAGCCCTTCTGGGGCTGGCCAGGGCTTTGTGAGATCCCTCGTTTCCTCTGGATTAATGAATTATGCGAGTCAAGAGGGGCTGGACAGAAAGGTGTGAATAAGAAGCTTACTAATTCCCCACAGTAATCACCTGCAAAAGTGTTTGGGAACCACATCTATCAGGCACTAAAGAGTAGGAAAAGGAGTAAAATATCTACAGCTCTTTGGTAAGAGACAAGGGGAGACCTGAGCCAGGGATGTGTCACCTTGACATGAATCTACTGTGGGCATGGAGCACACAGCAGTCATCAAATTGCTCCTCATGGTCCCAGGATTTGTTCTGCTCATATGGCAGGCACCTGCACTTAGCTGGAAACTTGTTTCCATTCATGTGAGAGAGTCCCAGCTTCAAAGCAAGCCTTGTGATTTTTGGTTCCTGTGGGTGAGAAGGGTATTAATAAATGCTGTATTAATAGATCATCCGCTTGCACGCTTCCCGTCTTAAATAAAGAAGATATGGAATCAACCCTCTTTTCCCAGCATCTCCAGGCTTCTTGGATGCTTGCAGTGTGAGGCAAGGGCAAGACAGCAGCAGTAGAAATGGAGTTTGAAATCCAAATAAGCAAAACCTCAAACCTTAATGCAAAGAGAGTTTGAAGACCAGTTCATAACTGAGTTACAGAGCATGGATGGATAATTTCTCTTGAAACTGTCTGAATCCAAGCCCAAAATCTAATATTCATCCTTGCAGTTTGTGGAAGCTGAGAATCAGAGCCAAGATCTGTTACTCTTCTAGGGTTAACACTCCTCTTAAGCCACTTCAGCAGAGAGGAAAACCTTCCTTCCTTCCTTCTTATTTTGGTAAAAATTGTTCTCTCCTTATCATCCTCCACAGGATTTTTCCAGAGGACAGAAGACAAGCAGTATCCCAAAAACTGGATCCAGCCCCATCTCCATGGATGGTGTTCTCATCTAATTACAATCTAACAAAAAGCTAGTGACCATCTTTTCCAATATCCTCCTTTTTTTTACAAAGCTTTGTGTGACTAAATTGAAAAGAGAGAATAGTGGACATTTCATTTCATTCAATTTCATTTCATTTCATTTCCCCATCCAGCTCTTATCTGAAGTGTTTAACTGCTGTTGATGTTATCTTTGCTTAAAGAATTCACAGGATATTGCTGTGAACCATTTTTCATAAATACTAGAGTTGGCTGGAAATTTTTAAGTCATTTTTTTCATAGCAAAACCAAAATTCTTAGTAACCAAAACACTATGGGAAAACATTGGTTTCAGTCAATCTCCTGACTCAATATATGTCAAAAAAAAAGAATTCACTTAAGTGCCTTATTGTGACATTAAAGAAAAATTAAGGAAGTTGTTTTGAGAAACTTAGACTAAGTAGACACAAAAAAATTTGAAAATTGCTAAAAATAAAATAAAATAAAATTTATAATTAGTGGCAATAAATATTTCATTTAGTGCAAATCAACCTTTAAAATTTTTGTCCAGAGAAGCTGTGGCTGTCCAATCCCTGGATGTGTCCAAGGCCAGGCTGGATGGAGTTTGGAGCAACCTTGGATAATGGAAGGTGTCCCTGCCCATGGCAGAAAATTTGGAACTAAATGATCTTTACGGTCCCTTCCAAGTGAAGAAAATTTCCCCTTTCCATGTTTCTATGAAAACATGAGTTTTATTTTCTCAAGGTTTACAGTTTTTTTATTAAAATCCTGGATGCTTGTATCTTTGTTAGGGTGCTGTACAGCAGAGTGTCAAATATTATAACAAAACAATAAAATTATGCTCTGCACAGCTGTAATAAGGACCTACTCTAGGGCAGCGCCACAAACTCTGCTTGTAACTACATCTCAGAGGAAAGCACAGGGAAGGCTTCAAGAGCAAGAAAAAGTGGTCTCAGAGAAAATAAATCTGTTTAGCTGACATTTGGCAGCGCACTCAGTGCTGTCTCACATTGAGGGAAACTGCAGTTGTCACAGCACGCTGACTTTGGGGGGTTATTGCTATGCCTTGCCAGCAGGTTGAGCATCTTTTTAAATCAGCCAGCTTTTCCTAATGCAGTAAAATTCATCACCAATCACAGATATGCGTGTCCTGCCGGCATCCTTGATCCTCAGCTTCTCTATCCATTTTGCTCTCTCTGTTCATTGGTCACAATGAATTATGGCAGCTGTATCCTACATATTGTCCAAAGCTCTTTAGCTGTCCAGCACATCATAGAAAGTTCCCAGGAAAGCTCCCTGGTTGAAAAGTAACAACTCTGCAACATAATTCTCAGCGCCATGTGCAGTCATTCATCAACAACACTTCTTCTGCAGAAACCAATGGGCAGATCAGTTACAGAGCAGAGCTGTAATGTGACCTGCCAGATAGATGGGAGATCCCCACGGAGAATTCACTGACTGCACAAAAGAGAATAGAGACTTCTCTAGTGTTTCTGGAAGAGGAAGAGCTCAGCACTTGGATTAGTCTGGGCTGAGGTAAGAGAGTCCCTCTGCACCCTGCACCACTCTGTTGCATAACCAGAGCTTCTAGAAATAAATGAGAAACAGAATTAAATGAAATTATTTCTAAAAAGGAGCTGTTTTCCTCTAGGAATTCCAGTGACATATTAAAAGAAATAATTTACGCATGGCTGGTCTGTGCCTCAGCTTTGGCTGTGCAATCACTCTTAGTACTGTGCTAACAAGAGGCTCCTTTTTAACAGGAAAGTCCGGCCAGGATACAGCCTGACATCCACTTTTTGAAATAACACCCAAGATCAGCCTTTTGTTTTATTTGTGAATTATCTGCCCAGAAATTTTCTTTTCCGAAAAATCAGTGTATTGAAGTACTGCCTATTTTTATTACAAGTCTTCATTTTAAAAGCAATTTTCCACTTTTCTAGTTTTTAATACACTGCTTTTACTTTTTAACTTTATGCTGTCACATCTCAAATTTTAACAGGTTTAAGATGTGATGTCCAAGCCCACTTGGTAAGGAGGTGCTTGCACTGACCCCAAAGCAATGAGTAAGAGGGATATATTGAGAAATGTAGGATTTCTTTCTTATAATTTTGTTCTTCTTATAATTTCCCAGCCATGAGGCTGAACCCAGATATTCACAAGGAAGTCATATTACATGTATGTTGGTGAGCATTTTGAGGGAAACAGTGTGATATTAAGATTGGTTAATTCGGTGTACTCATATTACAAAAGGCTTAAAAAAGAAACTGAGATCTCATCTCAATAACGGAGTAAAAACAGAACTAGGAGTCAGTTTATGTAATTGAGAGAGGTCACATGAAGTTCCACGCAGATGAGTGTTGTTCAACATATTCATAAAATCTGGGAAACAGTGACTCATGAAATAACAGAGGTTGGAGATTATAGGATCTCATTAGGATCTCATGACACTGAGTGATACTCGTTGTTGATGAGAGATCAGGGCTCTGAAAGAAATTCAGTGTTGATAGATGCAAAGTAATGACTATGAACTAAAAATAACCCTAATTATACATATGTCACAATATTCTTAATTAGCTATGACTGTTCACAGGGAAAATGGGGTTTGTGGCTAATACTCTGAAAACATTAACCCAGTGCTCAACAATCATCAAAGAGGCTGATAAAGCACAATGGATTATTAGAAAGAGAACAGAGAACAAACCAGAAAGCCTCATTATCTCATAGTAGAAATCTGTGTGTATTCCTGTCTGTCCTGACTAAGCATGCCTGCCAGGCAGACTTCCTTGGAAGAGTGCAAAGAACTGGAAAATGTGCAAAGAAACCACTGAAGAGAATGCTCTGTCTTGCTGCTCAGTTCTGTCTCTCTTGTGCTCTGGATTAACAGGACAATGGGGCTCCCTGGCCACTGTTCTGGACCAAAACCAGAAAAAAACAGGAGTTATTAGGATGTTAACTCTGATGTCTTTCTCCCCCACACCTCTTGTTATCAGCAACCTTTGCAGAACATATTTCTATGCCACACAACTTGTGTTAGGATTTGTTTTGTGCTGGGGCCACAACATGAACCAATCACTCCAGAGGACACAACAGAAAAGCTGACAAAATGTTGTGAATTTCAGAGCCAGAGAGTAGAACTTCGTAAAGGAGAAATGTGAGATTCAAAAAGAAAACTGCAAATGGGGGAAAGTTGCTGAAAAATATTTGCTAGGTGATGGAACCAGTGCAAAGCAGATAAAGACTTTCACATAAAGAAAAATCTTCACAAAATTGTTCTTCTATTTTTCCTATCACTAGCAATAGAAACCTTTTTTCCCCATGGGTAAAAATCTCCAGATTTTTCAAATTAACACATTTCTTCCAGTCTGCTCCTTGCCGTGATCCTCCTTTACACTGAATACAGTACACACTGAGGGCTTGTTAGGGTAAAAATATCCTTAGTCAAGAATTTTGCTGACATTGGGTACAGAGAAATTTTCTCTTAATCCAGTTAATCATGCAGCTCTTGCACCCATACAACGAAGATGGTACACATATGTAAAACTTGCTTCCAATGAAGGCCTGCTTCCAACAAGTTTTGTGCTGGATTTGCTGCATTTCCAGAGATTTAAGGTAAATGCATCAGGACTGTTTTAAAATCTAGAAGAGAAAGATGCTGCAAAAAAGGTATATTCCCAAAAGTCTAACATATGGTGAGAGAGACAGAGAGTAGGAGTGGGGGGGGATATATCACGGATATATCACAGCTCTATATGTAATAAGGGTTGAGCAAAAATGAAAGGGATGCTCTCTAAGGAGTGCTTTAACCTCTTCAGGGATCAGTTCCAGGACCAGAATTAACACTGTGAGATCGTCCTTGGCACTCTGCACTCGATGAAGAAATCCAGAGTAAATCTGGCAATGAGAGGGTTCATCAGGCCACAGCATGCCCAGCATCAGGGAGAGCTCCCAAAGTTCAGCAGCAGCTGTCAGATTTGTGGTCACACCCCACCAGTGGAACTGGTGCCACCACAAGGTCCCAGTCAGCGTGACCCCTCTGGCAGCACCAGGCTGATCCTGGACACAGCCTGTGCTCTGATACACCCTCTCCCAGCTGTGCAATCCTACAGCAGGAAGGGACACGTGCTGGGCCATCCATCATCTCCAGCAGGGTCTTCCTTGCAGCTGGCACAGATCACGCCAGAGCAGATGGGACAGGTCTGTGCCTGCATCCTGCAGCTCAGAGCAAGAGAGGAATATTCAGATTAACAGAAAATTTTGCAGTCAACCTTTTTTCCAACACTGATTTTCCTCCAGGGAAGCATGTGGTCCAGTTGAGGGAAATGAGAAAGAGAGTACTTTTTTTTTTCTTTAATTTTACATTTCAAGTAATAACAGTTTTCTGGCTTCTTGTGCAGGTCACTAACAATGCTCCCCAGTGAAAAAACCTAGTAGTTCCCATGTCTCTGACTCATTTGGCTGTAATAAAACCTGAAACAGAAAAGCTCTCAGACCTGATGTGCATTTACACTACAGCCTTTTTTTCCCCCCTTTTTCAGTAGTATGAACTACCCTTCCTGCAGGCATCAATGTCAAATCTCGCACATTATAAAGGGATGTGAGTGTAAATAAGATCCAGCTTCATCAACCTGTATAGGATAGGAGAATACTGACTTTGGGTAAGAACTGCAAGATTTTCAACAGAGGAAGAGAGGAGAACTGGAATTAGGCAGAAATAAATCAGTGCCAAAGCAGAGCTAGGATGTGTGTGTTCCTGAGGGCACAGGACTGAAATCCTGATCTAAGATTAGCACAAAGCAATATCAGTGGCGTGTCAATAAAGTGAGTTTGGTTCTGGGTGAAAGGGGTCATTACTGGGGATCTTTGGGGGCACCCACTGTGGCTCTAAGAGAGGGCTCCAAGGTTTGGCAAATTCAGCATTTCTGTCTGTGAGCTTTGGAAATAAATTCTGCATCACCACTAAGAAAAAGTGTTTGAGGATCAATGCAGGGTAAACTAAGAGAAAACAGGAGTATGATCAACAACTCACTTAATAAATCAGGTCAGGTTCAAGGAAAATGTTCAAAATGAGCTGAATGGGAATGCAAAGGTTCAGGAACAAAGAATAGAGACCATGTTTTCAAATGGGGCTTGTCTCCTGTCCCAGGTAAAGGCTTCATTAAGATGCTGCCTACAGGAGCTGCAGGTTCAGCAGAGAGTGATGGTGAATGTCATCATGGCCTCAACTTCACATGTGGTTAGGATGGAAAGAGCTCAGCACCCTGAGCACCTGCAAAGTCATCCAGTCTGAGGGCCTCTTTTGCCTTGGTCTACCAGTGACAGCAGGAATTAAAGTGTTTGGCTCTGCTGGAATGCCAAGTGTTTCCCCTTTCAGCATAGACCCCCAGGGGACATGTAAGGCACAACTGCTCAGTTCTACTCTGGACAAGCAACAGGAGAGCAGTGAGAACCTGAGGCCCTACTCAGCCCCATGGCTTTCATGAAAATAATCAATCAAAGATCCCTGTACGGATAATGGCAGGAGGAATGGATAATGGATGAGAAGAAAGTTTAGGAATTTTCCCTGGGAGGAGGGTAACCAGTGAGTGCCATGCAGACACATGATGGCAACAAATTTGTAAATGATCTTGAAATTAATAGTGAAGTGTTCACATTTGCTGATGACACAGTATTTTGGAACAGAAAAACTTGTCTATGAAGAAGAGTAAAAGGGGAGATTTCTACAATTGTATAAGATGAATGATGTGGAGACAATGGTAGGATTCACTGTTTCCCATCTATTCTGGTGCAAAAAAGATGGAATATCAAAGTTAGCAGTTGGCAAGTCCAAAAGAAATATATTTTTTTTTCAGAGACACAACATATAGGACTTGCCAAGAGGATGTTGGGGATGCTGAAAATTCACGTCAAGGAGAGACTGGACAAATTCATAGAAAAGGAATCCCATCTGCATTACTAAAAAGAAAGAGAGCAATCTCTTGAGCCACAAATTGTTACATTTTGGAAGAGCAACCTGGGGAAGTATCATAGTGTGCTTAGCACAGTCTGCTCTGCTTGCTGTCTGCCAGACAATGCTCCTCTTGTTACTCATTCAAAAGAGGAACATTTACTCTTCAACACCTCCACAGCCCAATGCATCTCCATGACATAGAGATGAGGTTTCATCCCCTGAAGACCAGCATCCAAGTTTTCCATTTTCATGGTATGTGCTTTGCCTCCTAAAACTGTTGTGCCAAAAGTGGGCACCAATCTCACCAATCTTTAATTGTGCTGGCCTTCTCCAGAATTCCAGCTCCTGAATTCCAAATGCTGAAGCCTGGAGTGGTGCCACATGCCAGAACAGGCCACTCCTGAGCATATGTGTGGCTGGAGCTTTGAAGAAACACCAAGACAAACCCAGAACATTAGACACCAAAGAGTGTCTAATTAGACATTAGACACCACTCAGAGTGAATTCCACCCCAGGAGCCCAGGCTGTTAAGTTTGGTGACAAGGAGACTGAAAGAGAAGATGTCATTGTAGCCCATTAATATCTATGAGGGAAGAAATACCAGATACTACAAGGCTTTGTAGTTGAAAATGGGAAAGCACAACAAGACCTGAAAGCCAGGGAAATTCTAACTAGAAATGAGGTACAAATTTCTAACAGAGATTGTGGTTAACCACTGGAACAAAGTAGAAAAGGGAAGTCGTGGATTCTCCATCTCTTAATGTCTTCAAAGCAGAAGAGGGTCTTCCCTCAACTGAGCACAATGTACTGTGCCCAGCTGAGGAGATCTGGATGTAATATAAGGGCTTCATATATTCCAAAACTCAGGTTAAATTATCTTGTTGTCCTTTCAGACCTTTATCTTTACCAGCTTTAACTCCTGCAGAAGTCTTTTGTATGCAGTGGACCTATGGAGTGAGTTGAGGGCGATCAGGTATGGACAGAACTGGATATATTAAGACCTTCACCTTTAGGAAACTCCCCACAAAAACAGCTAAAAGTGAAGCTTTCAAAGACCAGCCTATCATAATGTAAATGCAATAAAACACTAGAACATCCCACTGGAAAACCAGTTTACAGCGATAAAAACACAGTTTATATTCCTCTAGTGCCCAGAGCGCTGGAGCCATTTGTCCTCAACACTTTTACAGTGACCCAGAGAACTGCAGTTTCATGTTGTGTGTTAATTTCCAGTGCAAATGAGAAAAATAGACATGGCTTATACATGGCTGGGAAACCAAGTCCTACCTCTTGCTTTCAGCCCACCAACCAACACAAGCAGCTTCCCTCAAGACAGTGATGCCACAATTTGCTTCCTCTTTGTCTTTTCATCTGTTCCACAGCTTGGATTTTCCCACTGCAGATGTCACTTCAAAACATGTACCCACCACTCTACAAACCACACCAGAGCAGCAGCACCACCTTTTGTGCTTACCTTAGAGAAGGCTTCACACTGCTCAGGCCAAAGGATTTAGTGTAATTATATCTATAGTAAAGATCTGTGATGAATTATGCAGTTCTGGTATCTGCAGATGAATCACACCAATGGAACACAAGGATGTGGTGTCAGAGCCAAGCTTGGAAATGGAAAATACTTAATCCAGCATTTTAAAGGTTTAATGCAGCCAAGATTTCAGAATTTCAGGTTTGGTTGTTTTTTTTTAAAATCTTTGTTTAAGCCTGGATTTGGGGAGGGGACTGGTTATGGTATTTAGATTATTATTTTTGCTGTAACAGGATTATCCTTTTCAGTAACTGTTAAGTTGCCACAAGTTTGTTGCTTTTTCAGTGCAGAAATCGGTTAAGCATCACAGATAGAGAAATATTATTATAACCATTTTACAGCCCATTTTGGCCAAGAACAGGACCAGGAATGCTGACTCTCAGTCACTTGCATTGACAAGTAAACTAATAATTAAGGTAGAAAGTTAACAAATGAAGGCACTGTGTACATTAACCCTCGTATAACAGTACTTATCCCATGCTTGTGTAATATGCAAGAGGTCAGAGTAGATGAACAGAGAAGTCCCTGCTGGCCACAAAGCCAATGAACCTATTTTTAAACATCAGGCAACATTCAATAACCTGCATCAGCTTTGATTAGCTGTTCTGCAAGATTGAAAGTAACACAAGCAGAACTAACGTGCACAGTGGGCAAAAAAAGACATCAAAAGCACAGTTCATGATGGCAAGGGTTTAATGTAGAAATACTGGATGGGAACCTTGGCTGTGCAGCTCATGCTGACCCTTCTGGAGTAGTTCATCATGTCCCCAGAACACTTTGGCCAAGGCTCTTACAGAAAGGTACTGACAACTGGGTACTGTAGCTTCCTTCAGGTTTCTAGCTAACCCCAGTCTCTGCCTCTGAAATACATAAATACATATATATATATAAGCAAATACTATATATGAACTGCTATGAGGCAACTAACTTTTTAAAACATGCAAACAAGCTTAGTATAAGGTCTGTAAAACAGCTCTGCTTTTTCTGGTATTGATTTTACTTATTTTGAAGTTAAGCATATCCATAAATATGCTCTATGGTCCCTTGAGGTAAGTCTCATAAGGTATTTAAAAAGGAAAAAAAAGGACGAGGAGGAATTTTTTGGCAGCAATTACCATCTCAGATAACCTGCCTGGGGTTGGGAAAGTGTGCCAGCAATCTGCTCAGAAATAGCTTTCATTTGGGCTGTTTATTTTCATATGCTTTGTCTGACACTTTACTGCTGTGGCTGGGTACTTAACTGTCAGCTTCCATTAAACGCTTTGTCAGTTGTTTCCACTCCAGGCAAAACCCAAAATTATTATCTCCCATTATTCATTAAAGCCAACACACTGGCAGGAAGCAAGCAGGATGACAAAGGAAATCCTCCTTGTGCCAAATGGTGAGATTTCCTCAGGGTCCTTTGCTCCAGTGCTCCTCTAATTCCTTGTCCCTTGCTTCTCTTGACTGCCCCAGTCACCTGCCTTGTTTCCTTCAAATATGTGGGGCACTTAGGGCAAGCTGCTCCACTTTAAAGCAAAGCTGGGGGGACTGAACTCCTCTGCAGCAGCTCAAAATATTCAGATATTCTGAAAAAGATTAATGCGTTTGCTTCAAATTTGTTTGGCCTTTCATAGCATAATCCCATGGGTGAGTATCCCTTCCTATGGCAAGACAGATTATGAAATATGAATGGGATGTTAATAAAATAGTTTTGGGAGTATCTGTTACATGGTTTCTTGTTTTGCTGTTTTAGGGTGTGTGGATGATTTAATTTTTTAAATTATTTAAAGTATTTAAGTTTTCCATGTTTGTATACATAAAGGGGGGCGGGGGGCAGGGTGCGATCTTAAGCAATTCCAGAAAAGGCAAAACATATCATTTCAGGTCAAGCAAAACATTTTAAGATGACCCAGACAGATCCTCCCCCTTCCAAATTTGGTCCTTTCCAATCCAATGTCATTGTTCCCCCAGCACTCTTGTTCACCCATTGAACCAGAGAATCCATTACATGCAATGCTCTAATTATGGTCTGGTTTCTTTTAATAAGCACATGTGGAACAGCATAATCGTGGTCCCAGGCTACTGAAATGGTGGAGTCCAGCCTGGACCTGGACCTCACATAAATTTGCCCCATGCCCTGCCAAGGTCCCAGACATGGGATGTCCCACACACTCCTTAAGGAGATCCCATGGTTTTTACCTCTCCTTTTGGTGTTGTGCACCACCAAGCTGACCCAGCTCAGGTAAAGCCAGTGCACAGCTCCCTGCTGACTATCCCCTGGTAGGAATTAGCAGATCTCAATAAAATTACCCAGTGGGCCCCTATTAAAAATTAAAACCCTTTTGCTCAAGATCGCAAAGTGCTCACCTCTTGAGCAACAAAAGCCCCATCAAACAAAACCAAATGTTCCTCAACAGAGGATCTCTATTGCTGCCCTTCTTCCCTAAGAAAAACATTCAGTCTGAACATATTTGTTCCCACTCACACTCCTGGGGTTTTCAATGAAAGTCTTGAAGCTGTCCAAGCAGCTCATAAACTGGAGCCCCTTTCTGATTCAAGTGTGCCCTCCTGTTCAGATTTTGGGAAACGGGATGATTAATTGATTTCCATCATCAGACTCCCCATAAGTCACAAGCCAAGCTGCTATTTCAAGTTTCCATTGACAAAGATTTCATTATAAGAAGCCATAATTTTTAACCAGCGCTGTGCAAACTTTTTTTAGTCTTCAGCCTGAATTAGGCCCATATGTTACAGAAAAACACAGTGAGGGCAAGTTGTGGGGGTGAAGTGGTGAGGGGAAGGGAAGGGAGCAACTGGTCTATCTCAGTGGCTGAACAAACTTCCACCCACATCACAGCATAAAGGGGCTCTGAATTGGTCGCCTTAACCCTTATCTAAACAAAATAAATCAAAGATACAATTTTCCGATTGACGCTGAAGGATTTGCTTTCTTAGCCAAAAAGCAATTTTAAACTCCCTTGCTGAGTAAGCTCTGCCCAAATACTGAACTCCACTGAGAGCTCCTGGAGTCCAAGGTGGAATCACTTAATTCCCCTCCTGGTGTTCTGCTGCTGGGATAGAAACATCCTCAGACAGCACCTGCCACAGGATGCAGATGAAACCACAGCTGAGTGTTGTATGTAAACCTGATGGCTGGGACACCCTCCCTCCAGAGGGCTTGACAAGGCAGTAGAAAAGCAGGAAAAATGGGAAAGAGGCAGTGCTGCAGTCTTTATTTCACAGAGTCAAACAGGCAAGCTCTATTCTAACAAAGAAAACAGTTCACTGTCAATAAAACATTGAGCTCCAAACCCTGCCAAGATCACCTGCATTGTTTAAGACGATAACATGGTGTGTGGCCATGAGCATGGCTCTGTGAGTCAAATTTTGCCATTGCCACCCTGTTGAAGGAAGAAAAGGCAAGAAAAGGATGGACGTAAGGATGCAAAGCACATTCAACTCAACCTGTTTTATTTCACTGCATAGACAGAGCCTTCAGCAGAGCAGAGGCTTCATCTGCATTGCAGCTCCAAATCAGGGACCTGGAGACACAGGATCTGGAGACTGACCACCCCATCTTGTATGATAAATGGATCCTGAAATGATGCATTTATCAGACATTTAATATATTTATCATACTCTGCTCCATTGCCACATGTGCTTGAGCTCTTTGGCAATGTCAGATTGTTGTCTAATGGGATGGGAATTCACTGGGTGACAGGGAAGGGGAACAGCAACACCACTCCAGGGATGAGCCAGAAGTACCAAGGAGTAGTTTAAGGAGTTTGCATTAAGCTGTGTGACTGTGTGATATGGCTAAGCCAAAAACTACTGGATATAGGAATTGATGTCTCAGTCTCCCTTTCTCTCTGATTTGCAATACAGCCTTGGAAAAGTCATTACAATTTGGTTTCACCCCTGCAAAACAGGGATAAATTATATGAAAGTGCCTAAAATGTTCTCTGAGAGATGTAAACAGAACCTGATGAACAAGTGCTGTCTACTAATGCTCTTGTCATTGAGATTGCCAGGGCAGCTTCTTGGCACAGCGCTGTCACACAGGGAGGGTCACAGCACTCAACAGCTTGGGAAAGCCAACCAAATTTTACATTCACATGATGGCTGCTCCCAGCATGACAGAACTATGGCAACAGCACAAGCCATGTCAGGATCTGGAAGGGCCAGAGGTTGATTTGAAATTTCCCCAGATAAAGAAAAATATTTAGCAGTCATTGAAAACAAACAGTGATTTTTCTTCTCTGCCCCTTGAATGATAAATTTAATCAGAGCTCCAGGTCTTTCCTTATTTTCTTTCTTTCCTTCTAGCATAACCCAGGCTGGCTGGAAACCCTGGAACTAGTGCAAATTCCTGTGCTTTGAGGAATTTGCCTCAGTTCAGGTTGGACTGGTCAAACAGATGATGTTGCAATTAGGTTGTGGCAGACTGAGAGTAACACCCCGTATCTGACTTGTTTTCTCTCCTTGCTTGCAGTTTGCTCATGCAGTTCTTTTCGTAGCACGCAAAAAATTTTTACCAAAAACATGATCTTTGCTGTGTTTCAAAAATTTTTGCTAAAAAATCTAGTTGTTCTCATTTTGGTTCTGTCCTGATAGCAATATATTTGATGTCACAAAAATGTCATCAGCTTCAGTGACCTCAGTATTTTGGATAAAGTCAGGAAAGCTGGACAACAGAAGAGGGAGAGAGTTTTGGAGAATTTCAGAGATCATGAAAGGTAGAGAAATTACATCCTTCATGCACAGGTTTTGATAAGAACTTCTGGTTTATGTCTCTTGGACTTCAGAAAGAGGAGGAAGTCCACACAGTCTAAGCCCAGAACAAACTTTATCTGACACAGACCTTCAAAGATGACCCTCCCCTCCTCTTGCTTTGACTTCAAAGCCTTGTGCTCAAGTAGACCATTTTTTCAGGATGATACACAGCCTGATCAAAAAGACCAGAGATGAAAAATCCCCCACTTTTGTCCAGTGTTGCTGTTAATTATTAATCACCCCTATAGTTAAAGCATGGCCCTTGTTTCTTGTCAGGATTTGAGCTCAGGTTCTGCTTTTGCTACCAGCTTTTGTTATGTCTCTGTGGAGTTGACCAGGAGGTCCCTATTACTGCTGTTTATGAAGATGTTCCATCTGGAATAACCAAATCACCTCACGACATTGCTTTTCACCAAAACAGACCAAGTTCTTTTAAGTCTTCCATGGCAGCACATTTTCTCTGGACCTTATTTTTTTTGGAACTTCATGCACCTTAAAATTAAAGGTGTGCCTGAAATCAGATCTCCTGTCTCTCAGCAAGGCACAAGAGACTGGGCATATTCTTGGGGATATTCAGCCCTAGATGTCACTTCACATCCCACCTCATGATTCAGATGTGGATTTGTGCTCTCCAGATCATGCTGACACAGGAATTGCACATTTCTCCAGATTTCCATCAGGTTTCTCTTGAGTTGTGGTTCATGGGTAGTTTCATCTAAAAGCACATCTGAGCCCAAGGTTCAGTATCCCGACCTCAGCAGACTCTGTGCTGATGTCTGAGTCCTGGGAATTGCAGTCAGGCAGTAGCAAGAGGTGAATTCAGCCAACCCTTTCAATTCTGGACGTTGGCCTTGCAAGCCAAATCTCCACGGAGCTGTTTTCCCATCTCTGGTGCTGGCACATGGACATGTAATGTTGTATATGCCCTTCCCTATGGGACACTCCTCCATGAGTTCATTCCTGGCTTAGGTGGAGGAGCTGGATTTTACATTATTAGGTATTGAATTGCAACATGAAATTACCAAAATGTAAAACATGGGAAAACATACTGTAAATCACTTATTGGCAGGTCTCTCACCTCTTTACAAGTGCACAACTGGATACACATGAGTCTTTTGGAATTTCCAAATTAGAGCCCAGAAGACTTTCCCAAAGAAAGGTATTTTCTACTGGCACCAAAACAATTTCATCTGAGCTGAACAACAGAGTTAATGTTTTAGCATTCACACGGCCATTTGCAGGCTACAAATCCAGACTTAATTTCACCTCCTTGTACTGTAGCTCTATTATTATTGCTTTTTTTAATGAATGTTATTTTTCTTTAACTCTCCTGCTTTGGCTTTTCAAAGGAATTATACAGAGACCCAAGGGACTGACAGTGAGAATGCAGAACCTTTCACATTCAGGTGAAAACACTGATATCTTGAGTGGTCTTATCAGTAAGTGAATTTACGTAAATGTATGTTCTTACTCCTGTGACCTCCAGCTCTTCTGTCCCCACCACAGACCTGTCTTGAAGGTCCTGTGACCCTCAGCTTGTGGTGACAAAGGATGCTCTGATGTGAGGAAGGAGTGATTTTGTGGTTAAGGCACTAAACTGGGAATCAGATGTCTGATTTATTCCATGCTCTGCCATAGTCTGCCTGTATGCAGGTCACTTAATCTTTCTCTGCATCAGTTTCCCATCTGATGGAATGAATGAAAATATTTTAATTTTTAGTTCCTTGCCATTCTTTTATCTGGGACAAGGAAGATACCCATCCCTGGCAGCGTTCAAGGCCAGGCTGTTCATATGAGCACCAGAGCCAGCAGTCCACATGGACACAATGAACAGTTGTGCACCCTGAAGCAAAATTCTTCCTTCTGCATGAAGTTCACCACCTGGTCACAGCAGGACACATTGCAACCTTTATCTGAGATAAAGAGTGAAGGCATCACAGAAAAGGCTCCCAAAAGCCAGAGCATGGTTTGTCCTGCAGCTCAGAACAGAGAAGACACAGCAGGTTTGTCAAATGCAGGTCCTGCCATGTGTGGAGGCAGGGTTTGAAATCCACCTGGCACCAGCACTGCAAGTGTCTGTGTTGGTAAGGGCACTCTATAGCCCATGGAAAGATGATGAACTGGAGCTTCCCATAACTTCATTCAGCTTGACACCCATTTAATTTTTTTTCTACTTGTTTTACTCTTAGAATCTGGGGAGTTGGTGGCATGGAACCTGGGCCTCAGCTCTTACACTCCTGG
This sequence comes from Pycnonotus jocosus, assembly GCA_013400435.1. Lineage (NCBI taxonomy): Eukaryota > Metazoa > Chordata > Aves > Passeriformes > Pycnonotidae > Pycnonotus > Pycnonotus jocosus. Next base: position 55,297 of record VWYP01003050.1, on the reverse strand, counting down.
TTTCTGCTCTCTGTGTTTCAAAGATCCCTTCTGAGCACCCTTTTCCTGTAGGAGGAACTGGCTCACACAGCATCTAAAGAGAGATAGGGGTGCTGGAAAATAACCATGAACACCGCCTGATGGAAAGATACCCATTATCACAAGCTTTATCTCCCTGGTCATCCTCAATTTTTTACAAGAAAGGAGGTTATTTAAAACAAAAGGAGTGACCAGGCAGCTGCACAGAGCTGGTTGCTTTCTTGCTGCTGCTACAACCAGTTATTTTCTCCCTAAGTGAGAGAGACACATCTGCTGGCCTTGCAGAGAGCACATCAGATCCCCTGGATTAGCAGGTCTTTCCATGGATAACTTGACGTGAGGCTGGCGTCCCACAGGAGCTCCCAGATCACAGCACTCATTATGGAGAACACTACACTTTAGTGCTCAACTTGGATGTTGTTTTGAGAGATAAAATACAAAGTTATCCATAAACCATCAAATGTTTCAGGCCTTTCAGAATACTATTTGCTGATTCCCTCGGAAATTTATTAGCTCTACCAATATTTTCTTTCTTAGTTTTGTAAAGCAAGCTCCAAGTCAGCTAGTACTGACTATGCAGAGCCCTGAAACCACATGTTTATTTTCCTAAGTTATAAAAAGTTTATAAGGGTAGCTGGTATCCTTACGGGCCACTGTACAGTGATTTGCTACTGCATTCCACACTGATACAGAAGAGCTCTGTGTTTTATACCAGAGGGAAATCCTTGTGATACAGCTGTCCAGCAGCCAACAAGAGTGCAGACACCTTCGAAAATAAAACCCTGATTTAAAAAAAAAAATATTAAAAATGAATAGCTGGAAAGGCAGAAAACATCCCTTCTGAGAAAAATCAGTTTGAACAATGTGATGACCTTGGGCACCATAAGATCTGTGTTGTGATAGCCCAGTGAACATCAACAAAGTCCTTTCATCACAGATATAGATATTTTTGGTTTTGTTTTTGTTTTTATTTTTGTTTTTAAACCAGATCACCATTTTTACCTGAAAATGCTGTATGGTCACAATAATTTTCAGAAGTATGATGCAGTGGCTACTTTTTCTTTCTCCAGCTAACATGTAGCCCCAGGCACTCAGTTTTCACAACTCCATGTCGCTTCACTGACATGAGGAGGCTTTGGTCAATTTACACTGGAGAACGGAGAGACTGTTATTCATTTATCTCTTAAAATAGTGAGTACACAGCTGCACAACCTGAAGAATTAGGTCAGTACGTTGCTATGTCTGTCCTGGAATGAGAAATTCAGAGCAAACAAGGTAGATTTCAGGAGAGAGCCTGGAATGTGTGAAGAGTTAGCAAAACTGACATAGATTCAATAGCAAAAATAAGTAATTTTGCAAATCCCTAAACCACAATGGTTGGATTAGGGCCCTTGTCATACAATTCTTGGGCATGTGAACAATCCCTTTTTCACTTGAGTTCATTTCATTAGCTTCTCTCAGCTACATAAATACTCATACTCTCAATGGGACTACTCACATCAATAAAGTTCCTCAAGCAAGCAGGGATTGCAACCCAATTTTAGTGGAACAAACCCAACCTCTGACTGATTGCATCCCTCATTTTTCTAAAAAAACTTTGTTTCCAGCAAGAATGAGCCCACAATCCCTGTGGAGCTTTCTTTCACCACTTCCAAGCACAATCCCAGTTATTTTTCTTGTCAAATGCAAAGAAAAACTGGGCTCTTCTAAACTCTTCAGCTTCACCTTCCCTCATAAAAACACTGCTGGGCCTTGAGCAGGCCAATTTGGATGTCTTTTAGAGCTCCTGGGCTTTGCTGTGCTCTGACTGAAAGATCCCCCCAACTGGGTTATCCTGCTCACATTGAATCCCCACGTGCCTCAGCCAGCCAGCAACCTCTGAAAGTCAAAATATTGCTCACTGTAATACCACAAGTAATGACAGTAGTATCAAAGCAGTGATTACTCAGACACAAACTGCTTTTTGATGAAGTTTGTTGTCTTTTTTTTTTAAGCCTTTAACACTGTTGGACCGTGTTGACTGTGATTAATTCACTTATAGTCAATACAAATGTCAAGGAAAATTGTGCCTTCACCTATCAGTTCCTATCATTATTCTGATGGAGTTTAGTTTAAGATTTGCTGCAAGGGAGACAGGATGGGCAGTGCTGGAGTGAGAAGTGCATTGCACTGCTGGAGGAAGCAGCAAAACAGGCAATTTTTGCCCCCAGCTGGCAGCAACCACCACAGGGATCCTTAAATCTAAAAACAGTACATATTGAGTTGGACATTTCCTGTATATTTTTCAAGCAGGGTTTTAGTTAGTTCCATCCTGCCAAAAGCAGAGGAGGAATTTCTCTTTTGTCTCCAACTCTGCTTGATCATCCAAAAATACACATGAAGGGCTGAACAGAGCACCAAGCAGAATTGAAATCAATAAATCGACTTGCTGGCTTCTTGTGTCAGTATTTATCATCTTACCCAAAATAGACAATAAAATCAGGACATATAAACTCAGCCATTTCCTCTCTGGACTGTGATCTTGCAAACTGCTGATGTGCTTTTCTTCCACAAATACCCACCAGATGTGGCACATTTCAGGTAAAGGCTTCAGTGGAAGGCATGAACTCTCCCATTAGCATCCTCTCTCCCCCTCAAGGTGGAAAAAAATGAAGTGGAAGGACAATGAGGAAAAAGATGAAGCAAAATTAACTCCATCTCCTCTCTTTCCATTATGTGCAAGGATTAAAAGGTGTCTCCAAAGAGCTCTATGAAGACTGTCATGGAAAATAAACACACAGAGGTGTTTCAGTCCCAGAGTTACCAGACACAAATAAGTAAATAAACTCTTACTCCACAAAGACAGACAGATGGAGAGATCTGTCTGTACATACAGTTATGTTGCACCAAGTACAGGTTGCTGGAAGTAATCTCAAAGTCAGCAAAGGGCAGGGAAAAAAAGACTTGGTAAAGTAGCATAGACAATGGATTTTTGGGGGGGGTTATTGGATTGTTTTGGGTTTTTTTAAGTTCAAAGACCAGAACATACAAAAATGTTTTTAAGGAATAAAAGGACAAGGACACGTGGAGTACTGGGAACCCCGACCCACTGAATCCCTCAGCAGGACTTGAGTTCAGCATTGCAGCACTCATTCCAACAAAAAGGACACATTTTATCCAGAGCTAGGAGTTACAGAAACCCTCTGCTGGGTAAGAGAATTCTAGTAACATCCAAAGCAGCTTGCCCTCCAAGATCCTGTGTGTGTACAAGCTTGTTGTACACGAATACATGAATGTTAAGGTTGTGTCTTTCAGGGAAAGGGAGAAACTCTTTACATTGTATTATAGATGTAATGAAATGTAATTTAATATATATATAAATGTGGAACTAGTCTCTGCCATGACTTTCTTGCATCTTACAATTCATACATTCAGATACATATGCAGCATATATATATATATATATATTCACATACATAAACATGCTGTATTATTTAACTTAAAGCATAAACATGTGCTTAAGAGAGACAAGTCTGACAGCCCAGAGACCTAATCTTTCCATTAGCATCCTTCCATCTCTATTACCTTGTCTCACTGGATTTCCTTCTGTGTCCCAGTGAGAATGGCTTTTGCAGCAGAACAAGCAGAAGAACACTCAGATTTACATAAAGACCTCGCTTGATGTTCCAAGATGCAGCCATGCTGTGAGCCAAGGGATGGTTTTCTCATCCAGGAGGAATCTCAGCTGTAATCATCAGCTTTTCACAACAGATTCCTGGGAGCCTTTTACCTCCTTCACTTGCAATTTGTTCAGCTCAGAGATTTACACGAAAAGGTTGAACTCAATATTGAACTTCATGAGGAAATGCATGATCTGGAATATCAAAGGGTATCTCTGGAGTACAACAATTTTGGACATGGCAAAAAATGAAATCCCCTTCTTCAGCCAAAATACCACTTACGAGAAGGTCACTTAAGCTGGTTACCACTACAATTTCTTCTTCTTTATCTCATTTACCTCAAGCGCCTTCAGGAAAATTAATACCAATTATACTTTTAGCATGTTAGGAAGTGCTATGCTAACTAATACAGGGCTCCCATTAGTAAATTCTACTCCACTGAGTCTCACTGTCAAGACTGAAAACTGAATTGCACTGCCAGAGGTGAAGTTAGATCATCAGCCTTGATTAGCAGGAGTTAGTAGCTATCACAGAGCAGAATGGAGTACCAGCAGCTATAGATTAATAATCCAGGAATGCAGATATAAAGTGAGAGGTGGAAGTGAGATGTGGATCATCTTGAATGATTAATACTGCAGATAATAAAAGTGTTTCTCTTTAGCCACATGGATGAAGAGAGAACAATGATAGAATTGTAGAGTCATAGAGCCATAGAATATCCTGAGTTGGAAGGATCATTGGCATCCAACTCCTGGCCCTGCATAGGACAACTCCAGAAATCCCAACTTATCCCTTGAGAGCATTTTCCAAGCACTTCTTAAACTCTGGATAAATGAAATAGAGCAAATATGAGGGACAGACAGACCAGAGAATGATTGAAGATTATTAGGATTAATAGGATATTAGGATTTTCCTTTTGTTTTGATGATGAAGAACATTCTTGGAGTCCATGGCAGCAGAAGCCTCCCTCCCAAAGCACATCCATCATGGGTGACACCAAAGCCTCACTTGGGCCTTGAACCTTGAAGCTTGGCCAAAGAGACTTTAGCAAGTTTGGGCTTCAGTGAGTTTTCCTACAGACTTTCAGTGCATGTTCATCCCTGACACAAGGGTCAGTTTGCCAGATGTCAAGTCCTTCCTGCAAAGTACAAGGGGCAAAGGAGCCCTTCACATACAGGTTGTCAGATTTTTTTATGCATATATTTTCTGATTTTGGCTGACATTTTCTAAAATGAATTCAGCCTGAGGCACACACTCAGCATGAAGAATTTAAATCCAAATGGTTAAAGCTTGGCAAAGCTCTGAGCAACTGAAAACAGGGTCTGGTAATGGGAAGTGTCAGACAACCTCAACAATAGGGAAGCAGTCCTGTCTGCAGCGTGCACTGTAGCACACTGGTGATGGATGATATCAGACTGGGAATTTCACAGTTAAGTAGCTGCAGCACCATTAATTCCTCCCTGGCAAAGGTCGGTGTTAAAGCCCATCTGGTCTGTGTGCACAACATCAGCCTATGCCCATCACAACAAAATGAATTAAGGATGGAATTCAACTTTCCTGTTCAATTAAGGAGTAAGATTTGGGCACCGATGATTGACTTGACATCACATACTTTGGTTCAATGACAAGTATGAGGTGTGGCAGCTCCCATATATATAAATTGCTGAGTTTTGCATTATATTTTTTATTAAGTGAATATTTTCTTCCTTTTTTTTTTTTTTTCCAAGAAACTGGGTTCAGCTTCCATCTGGACATTCCTATGAGTGAATTTCAGAGGCCTAAACATGCAAGGATAGGACATTTCAGGGTTGAATGGAAGAGCATCGAGAGGAACAGAATCTTAAACGTGTGCACCTGGATATTTGTACTGCAGCAATATTCCAATGAAAAAGGCATGAAAAGCACCATGTGACTGGCTTGACCAACACATCTCAAATTTTGTTATTCATGAATAAGCCAGAGGGCAAAAAAAGTTCATAATTATATTTGTCCTAGCAAGTATGGCATAGGAAACTGTGCTTAGCTCAGAGCTATTCCCTCAGCAGGAAAAAAGGCTACATTTGAATAAATTATTTGTGGTGAATTATTCCATTAGCTGCAGTCATCATAATTCCATCCTGATTTTTATGTAGCATACATAACAAAATTCTCCTTTCCATATTGTATCTTCACTTAATTTGCTGTGGTTGGAAACAACAATTAAACATTACTTTTAATGACTATGATTATCTGACAACTGCAGATCTTAGCTAATGTTTGCTCCAGAGATGCTGCAAACAAAAGCAAATCTTACAGTGAAACTGAATAATGAAATTTATTTTTAAAGCTATTCATGAATAGCTCTGTGGGAAAAACCAGAAATACAAGGAATAGCACTATGCTGAGTGAAGCTCATCATTGTCAGAAGAGCTTTGTCATTTGTTATCTTGTGGAATACAACAACTTAACACAGCATCAGTCTGCAGCAGTTTTCACAGAATCATAGAATGGTTTGGATTGGAAGGGACCTTTAAAGATCATCTCATTCCAACCCCCCACCAGGGGCAGGGACAGCTTTCAGTAGATCAGGCTGTTCAAAGCCACACCCAGCCTGGCCTTGAACACCTCCAGGGATGGGGCATTTATTTTATGAGCTCTTTAAAGAAGGCTTGTGTCAAAGTTTAGACACAAATGCCTTTGCCATGTGCTGGCACCAGCAATGCTGAGAGAATGCAGGAGCGTTTCTACAGCTTCAGTCCCTGTGTCAGACCAGAGTCAAGGTGTCAAGTGCTACAAAGACCAGAGCAGCAAATGTGAGGAGAAACAGAGGCACAGACAGAGCAGAATGAGACTCAAAAAGACACTTCACCTCTGAAGAAACTGGTTGTACTCTTTTGTCCAAGTCAATGAAACCCCCAAGTGGGGAACACTTTGATGGCACACCCAGAAAGCCACCCCAGGGCTGGGAATGCCTGAGCTGAGGGGAGATAAGGTGTGGGGTAACTCACCCAAGGGGCAGGTGCAGCCTGCAGGCTCTCATGCAAATCACTGCTTTTGCTTTGGGTTGTGTGGGCTTATCCCCTTACGATTTTTGGTTTCCTGCAAACTCTGTAACTTCCAGCACAGCCAAAGCCAATGTGTTCTGCCTTGTTCCAGGTTTTGCACAGTACTCATCTGCAGCCATAAACTGGCCCAGCTGCACTCAAATCTTGCCCTACAGCTGTTTAAAAAATTGGGGTTTTTTCATCATAGCAGACCCAAATCAGATCCTAATGGGATCATCACAAGGAGAATAACTGGAAACAGTATGTCCATTTGCTTGGCTTTAAGTAAATCTGGCACAGTCTTCTAGAGAGAAAGGTACAGCAGGTTTGTACCAGACACATGGTTGGATGCAGTTGCAATTTGCATATAATATGGTAAAATTGCTCCCAGTTTCTTCTGCACAGACCTGGATGTAATGAAGGGAGGAATAAATCTGGTGATGATCCTTGGTTAATGCCAAAGGTTTATTCTTCCCCCCATTCTTCACTCCCCCATTCTTTATGCTTCTTAGGACTGTGTTGATAACACCCTGGGATAAAAAATCATGCAAATTTTTCTATTTGTATTTGTATTTCTATTTCTATTTCGTTACACACTGACTTCAAAACCTTCTCCGTGAGCTGAGGCTCTGAGAAACAAATCTTATGAGTAGAGGGATGGAGGCTTTTATTTTTTCAGATTTTTTTTTCTTTTTTTCCTAGATTTTGACATTAATAGATTTTTTTCCTAGATTTTGACCAACAGCAGTGCAAACAAGAACAGATGATAAAAGCATGATTTAAAGCCCAGATTTCCTGGTGTGAGTGCCCAGGTAGAATCTTGACCCAATCTTTACACACACAAATGAGTAACATGTTTATCCAACATGCTCAATGGCCATTGGTCTCAGACAAACTTTTGGGATGCTCTGCACTATAAAAAAAGGTCGGGTATTGTTCTTTGGGCTGCATTTAGTCTCATGTGTCTTTATAGGTGTACCTATCAACCACAGAATTAAATTCCAGTCATCCTTGGCTCCCTCCTGTAGTCAATAACTGTGCAACTAAGCTGCTTTAGATATTTACCAATATGTGGGATATGTTCCATGCTAAAAGTCTTTTTATTTGCTCTGAATATGAAGAGATTCTACACATCCATTCTACATCTACAATAAATGACAGACAAGCATCATTTGTCAGATGCATCCCATCATAAATAAGTTTAATACTCAGTGCAAAGAAACAGGTGTCTTTAGGGTGTAATTTATCTGATATTAAAGCAGACAATTAAAATAGGTCAGACTGATCACTGACAGAAAGAATCTGATTTACACTGGCTGGAAGGAGAGTCTGACAAGGAGCTGAGGTGTGAATGTTGGGTGGGATGAACTCCACACTAAAAGTTTATCTATTCTCCCATTTTGGTTGGAATAAGGAACCAGAAGTAGCCAAAAATTAAAAAGCTCATGATGTGATCAAACCTGAGCAGTGTGGGACAACCAAACTTTCCAAGATTTCTTGGGAAAACACAGGTGCATGTGAACCAGCTCAACACAAACCCCTCCACTTCTGCAGTAATATCATCTTACTTGGGGATCAGTACACAACCATTAGCTAAAGCTAATAAAACAAACTCCTCTGATATTTTGTCAGCCAGGTAGGAATGTGCAGTTGTAGAAGCTGTAATGAGGATAAAACCCAAATAGCTGATTCTGTACGATATGAATCGGAGGAAATTAATCCAGCTAGAAGCAATTTAAAACACTAAAGCTCTAAACCCTCATAGGATCATAGTATTAGGCAATTCCTTAGCAGAGTGCACATCACCCAAAGCTTATGAAAATATTTTTGGAAAGAGCCACAGGAAGTGTTACATCATTGGAGACGGCACAGACTGTGACAAGTCAGGAAACGTGACTCTGAGCCCGTCTCAGCCTGGTGCCCGTGCCCTGCCTGCATGAATCCAGCCAATTTGTCTCCTGTTCCTCTTCCACTCTTTGCTTGCCTTGCCTGTGCAGGATTGTGAGCTCCTCTCTCATGTTTATCTAGAGCTGACCCTGTGACAGCACCTCTCATAAAAAGCAAGGCACTGGGGACCAGTGTGAATTCACAATCTGTCCTCCTCTGGCAAAAAACCCTCAGCACCTCACTGCTGTTTTAGGTGGTCAAAAGATACACTGGGGACACACTGAAGTCCTTTCATTCTTACTCCCACAGGAGATGCAGATTGTGGCAGGCAAACTGCTAAGGAAGTGTAAATAACTGTAAATAACTGTAAATAACTGTAGTGCAGCTGCCAAATCCTTGCTGGTTTCTGCAACCAGACTCATCCTCTGTAAAAATAAATTTGCCAAATTATTTTTTTACATAATTTTGTCTGAACCACAGGTTCCTCCCTGATGTGTTTGAACGCAGGGAAAGGCAGTTGTGTCTCTGTTGCAGCTTCATAGGGAGGAGGGAGCCAGATTTAAGATTTCCAGGTCAATCTCTCAAATGTAGAAGTCACTCTAGAGAGCGACATTCCCAGTGAAGAGCAACAACCAACTTGATTGAATTCAACTCCTCTACAGTAAACACAACCTTATAATCACAGACTCGGTTTCTAAGTCAGACAACATCATTTATGGCCAGTGGTTCACCTTCACAGAGCACATTTTTTTCTGTCTCATCCACAGTTGAGACTGGAAAGGAATTTCTAGTAGGTTTATAAAAACAAAGAAACAACAACAACAACAACAAAAATTCTACAGAGATACATAACCAGGGAAGCAATGTATCAGTAAAAAACATGATTTCTCATCTCCTTTTCCAAATTTCCCTACTATTTCTGATCCCATCTCTTTAAGTATGCAATCTCCCTGAGCCCTCAGGTCTCCAGATGCACAGTAGTTTTTTCCATGACAAAGATGTCAAACTGCTGACTCAGACTCTTGATTCAGACAAATGTGATTACAGTGAAGATCTGGGTTGAAATGTGACAGAACATCTGTCATGAAAGAAAAGAGGAAAAGTTACTCCAGCCTTCAGTATGAAGCCTTAACTTGTCAGAGCCTTTTGACTGTGGGCTTGGTTTAATCACAAAATAAGTACATTTTAATACAACATTGAGAAAATTGTGTTATGTTTTTGTCAAAAACAATGTTTAGGAGGAAATTACATTATATCTACTGAGCTCTGGTGAAACCCCACCTGGAGAAATGTAACATGACGTTCTAACATTTTAATTCTGCTCTGTTTGGCTGCAGGTAGTGTCATGACAGGTTGGTAACAGTGGCTACTTCAGGGAATAGGATGTGCTTCAGCCTCAGCCTGTATTACAAAGAGGAAAAGTTCTTTTCAGATGCACATTCATGGTATCCAACTAAAGAAAATGAAAACTCTTGAATACAACAAACCACGTATTTTTTCTATTTTTGCTCCTAGTTTTGTGGTGTGAAGTATCTCACGACCATCAGATTCAATCCTTATCTTTAAAGTATTTTGAATAATGTGACGGTTATGTCTGTAAAATCTGCCTTGGCCTAGGAAATAGAGTCTTTTATTTATTTTAAAAATGGTAAAGAAGTAACTAAGTTACAGGCTATATGCACAGAATACTCATGATACTGTGGTAGGGGGACATAAATCATTTATCACTCAAAATTGACAAAATATAGTGGTGGAGAAATGGGGATAAAACACAGTTAAAGGAAGGTGTAAATTTTGTATTGCTGCTTAGCACTTCAGCTATCCAAGCATCTATCAGGCATGAAGAAGTACTTTTTGCAGACTTACACCTAGACTAAGGTCTGTATAATCCCATACAAAATCATGGAAGGAGGAAGGATCATAGGGCTAGAGTTAAAACTAATTATATATTTAATCAGAGGAAATTCCCACAATGGTGCTCATCAGCCTTAAACCTAACCCACAATAAAACTTTAATCCACAGGTATTTAATCCACAGGTATGTCATCTTTTTATACATCCTCCACACCTTATTCTTTACATTTTAACCAACAAAGAGCATCATTCTCTCTGTCCCCTCCTATTTGGAACATTTCCTTTCCATCACTTTTATTTCCTTTAAAACCAAGTGTGACACTTACTGCTCCAACATTAATGTTGCTTTTGGCCTGCTCTCCTCCTCCAGTGTCTCTCTCTGTCACAAGAAGGTGAAAACCCTTGTTACTGGATGCAGGAATGAGTCTGCCAGAGGGATCTGGTGCGTTTTCCTCTTCCCCTGCAGAGCCTGTGGCTAAAGGTTGATGACAAAGACGATGCCTCAGGCCTCAAGTTTGCCACAACCCTTGGAGAAACAGCATTAAGAACTCAGTTCTACAAAGCATTGAGCAATTTGTGTCGCCCATTGGAGGACACAAATAAAGATAAGGAACAGGATGGAATAAATTCTGTCTGGTGGCAGCTCTGCAGGAAATGCTTGTAGAACCTGCACACTGTAACATGGGCCAGTGCCCTTCTGAAGAGATTTTTTTTATCTTCATACAGTGACCATTCAGCCACTTCCAAAGGGAAAATTCATCCCTTCCTCCTATCACTTATTTAACACCCTGTTGCTTCTCACATCTCCTGTCTTTTAGACAGTATCAGCAATGGTGCTAAACTCAGGCAATCTTAGCCATATTTAAGGAACCACTTGTCTTTCTCCCTAGGATCCTATAGGATTTGGTTTTCCCCTGCTACAGCCTCTCCATAGCCATGTTAAAAATAGGCTTGGTAATACTTTTCACATTTGTAGGCTGTCACAAACAGTTAGCAGGGAAGAAGTCATTCAAACACACATGACTTTATAATTAAGGCACCTAACTCTTATAAACCCCATTTTTCACAGAAGCAGTGACTTTTAATAAAGTGCAGTGGAGCTGTGGGGGATTCTGTGGTTTCTGTGTGCAGGCCTTGTGCAAACGTTTCGACCCTCAGCCCCGACCACAGAGACCACAGTCATCAGGAGGAATATTTATTTCCACCCCAGCACTTATCTGGTTTGGTGGACAAGTCCCTGAGCATGGAGACAAGAATGGCAGTCAATTCCCTTTGCTGGGCCTCAGTTTGTCCATCTATCAAATTGGGATAATGATTTCTCCACCTTTTGAAAGCTGCCTTGAGAGCAAGGGATGAGCCAAGCAAGATGGCAAGTTTCCAGGTGGGGTCACTGAGGTGAGCAGAGGTGATGGTAACCCTGATGAAGTCGGAGAGAGGTGGAAAAGAAGCCTAGGAGCCATGAATCCCATTCCCATGCATGCTATGAAGGATGGAACTCCTTTTAGTCCCTGGCCTTCTCAGGATTAGGATGCAAGAAATCAAAACCTGGAAATTAAAATGGATGAAGCTCTTTTATCTGGATCAGGAGGAGGATCACAGGATGAGAGCAGTCTGGCTCTCTCCATGCATGTAGTAACAACACACTCAAAGCTGAAAACCTGAGATAAAATTAAAACAGCCATTAGACAACCACTAGAAATTAATTTAACTTCACTGTCAGCAATATTCTTTCCAGTTCACCTGCTGGGCAAAGTCAGGGAAAATACCTGGTTATCAGCATGATAAAAAAGCTCATTCACAGTGTGAATGAGGAAGTTGGATGCTGCAAGTGCTGCCTGTCAGCATTCCCTGACCTGTCACAGGTGAGAAAATGGGAAAGTGGGATATTAGAAAGACATGGTCCACCTCTTGCAGGTCAGGGTGCCCCTCTGCATGACTAAAGCACCTCAATGTTTCTGTTGCCCAGTTCACCACCAGGCTGAATAATCCTTGCTTTTAACTAATCCTTTGTCTACTCTTTGACTCTACACAAAGTGTGACTTTTGGAGGCCATTTGAGCCCTTGTTGTGGGACCTCTGTGACAGGTAACAAGCCTTAGGGTGAAGGAAAAGGCAATAGATTCATCATTGGCACTTCCAAACTTCTGACACTGTCTCATATTCACTTTCCTAATCAGGTGAGGGAAACACGGGTCTAGATAAAGCTGCTAGAGAGTGGGGACAAGGCAGCAGATATGTGCACCCAGAGAGCAGTTATCAATGGCTCATTGTCAAAACAGAAAGCAGTGCTGGAAAGCCAGAAAGTGCAGCCTGGGAGGACAGATTGATCGAGTTACATTTATTAGCCAAAAGAGAGCCTTGGTGGGATGTAAGTGCCTTTGAGCACAGAAAAGGCTGTTCCAGAGCACACTGGTAAAATCTGTCCTCACTGTTAGGATAAGGAAAGCCTTTACATCGCTGCAAAAAAAGAAAAAAAAAAATCAAACTAGATAGGAAAAAAATTTATGAGGATCTACAACATCAGTAGACTCAAGAATGTGAAATCTCCATCCTTGGGGGTCTTTAAACACAGGCTGGATAAATCTTTGCCAGGAAAAACAGGTTTAAGGGACTCTGCTTAAGATAGGCAGGGCTGCTAAGGGCTTTCTGTGTACATTTGAATGATGCCCTGAGGCTTGATGTGCTCCTGGCCAGGCTTTGTGCAGCAGCATCCCTTGGCATAGGATGCTGGTAGCTCAGTGCAGCACACAGGGAAAATCCACTCTCAAGTTGCCTAAAAAACAAGAGCCTTATTTTACATCAGGCAAGACTGGGACTTTTCTAGGAGATACTGTGATTGTGTGATGCTACTGAAAGGCAGCCAGGAAAAGAGCTGCAGTTTAGCCAAGAGCACGAGCCTGGGTCATGTGCAGACCTGAGCCTTTTCTCTGGGATTTCCCCAAGGTCATCTCAAACCAGCTCTGGATCAAGAACTTGTATCTAAGCTGTGTGGACACGAGGCACGAAGGACTGGAAAACCACATAAAAAGGCGTCAATTATTGGAATCCACCCTGTATCTGATCTCGCATTCCTGACCCAGCCCCTCTGCTTTCATCTTTTGGCAGGTGAGCTGATGCGGATTTCTGCAAAAGAATGATTTTGATCTTTGCTGGGTTGCATTAGTAATTTAAGTTGGGTCTTTGGCTTACTGAGGCTGAGTGTAATGCCCAGCAAAGTTACCAGCATGTGAGAGTGGGAAAGGAAAATGGAAAAATCCCCCAAGAGATCAGATAGCACAGAAATCAGAGAATCAGAGAACCATGGAATGGTTTGGGTTGGAAAAGACCTCAAAGATCTCATTCCACCCCCTGTCATAGGCAGAGACACCTTCCACTATCCCAGGTTGCTCCAAGGCCTGTCCAACCTGGTTTTGGATGCTGCCAGGGGATCCAGGGACAGCCACAGCTTCTCTGGGCAACCTTTGCTGGGGCCTCACCCCCCTCATGGTTTGGGGGTTTTCACATGGGTCATCTCAGGGGTTTGGCAATCATATGGGACTGAAATCACTGCACTGACTTCACACACACACAAGATATTTAAGCCTCAGACTGAATCTCCATCTGCTCAATCCAGTGAGTGACCAGGACCCTTGAGGCTTGCACTGGCAGAGGGAAGCCCAGTGAGGAGGAACATGAGCCCGTGACTGCTGATCCCAGCAGTGCCCAGGGCTGGTGCTGCTTTGGGATAAGCCCAGAGGGACACAGAGGAAACACTGTGGATTCTGCTACAGCTCTTTGGAATTGTTCAGTCCACTCAACAGGAAACTCACTACAAATAAAGCCACTGGGTTCACACTACAGGCACAATTCACCCTAAATAAAGTTGTAATATAAAATAGATTTCAATATAAAATAGACCCAAAAATGTAGTTGCATTGGTCTCTGCTTCAGTGACCATTTGGTAGCAGCTGACATCTTTGGGGAAGGGGGTTTGCAGTGATTAACAGCCAGATGGGGGGGTAACAGGCCACAGCTGTACTGTGATCCCCAACTCCACCCCCAATTAATGATCTTCTGAGGACATATCCTTAAATTAGAGGAAATGACAGGTTTAAATTGGCATGTGCCACACACAGCGCAGTGGCAAGCTCAACAGTTAGTATAATTTTTAATACAGCCATAGAAAACACCTTTTTATACTAATGGAATAAATCATGTTCTCAACACCTGGAGTTTACACTGGCCAACCTGTAATAACGTATTAATGCAGAGCAGTTGCACATCCTGTTCCAGAGCAGCAATAAAAAGGTGAGGGACCCCAGGGTACAGGTATTAGCTGAGGGCACGACTCACTGGCGGCTGCAGATCACCCTCCCACCAGTTGCACCACACAACAGACCCCAAACTTATTTTCCTTCCTAGCTGTCCACAGGTATTAATTTTTTTTCTTTTCCTTTTTCTGATTCCACAGATTTCAATTCAGGAGGACATTATTATTATTTCCAGTCTTCCTTTAAGAGCATGCGCTAATCATACCAGATATCAAGATACTTTCAGGTCAGATAGGAGGCAGATGCTGCTGCTGGTCCTTGAAAATGTAGCAATGGTGGCAAATGCCCCTTCCCTGAAAGTGTCAAAGACCAGCCTGGACAGGACTTGGAGCAACCTGGGATAGTGGCAGGTGTCCCTGCCCATGGCAGAGGATTGGAACTGGGTGACCTTTAAGGTGCCTTGCAACCCAAACCATTCTATGATTTTGTGACTCTACATACTTAGCAATGTAAGGGTACTTCTGAATAGGCTTCATGGAGAAGTAGGTGGAAATATGGATCACTTTCTTCCCCCAGAGGTGGTTCTTCCAAGATGACAATGGTATCAGGCAGACCTCAGTGAATTATTTATATACAGGTTTAAGTGGTGCTCTGAAAGCAGCACCTCCTCTTCTTAAATGAAAGCCTGAAATTCTGATTTCGACCATGAAGCTGCTGCTTCCAGGAGCAGATTGTTGTACATTTACAAATGTCATCAGTCAAGAAAACTCCAGTATTACCTTATGTGTGGTGCCTTTACTGTCCAGCAAAAGATCACAGATCTGGAGAGATTAAACCAGAGTCTATTTTGGTAATTAGGGAGGCTTCACATGACATACCACCTTAATTTTTTTTGTTTTCTATTGTGTAGAATAGAAGAATTGTGTCCAAACCACAGTGGGAACTCTAAACCAGCAGCTGCCTTTATCAGAACTCAGTGTCTTCCTGAGGCACTAAAATGTTTGGGGTTTCCAAATTAGAAGAAACAAACACAGCACTTGATAAAGCAGCTGCTGTGCTGGATTCATCTCTGTCTGTGCAAGAACAAAACTGGTTTTGCAAAGCTGTGGTGGTCAGTTTTTCAGCCACAGAGCTACTGCAGCTTCCCTGCCACCATCTTTTAATTTGAATTTTGGGACCTACAGTCTTCCTCTTACCATAATTATCAGTACTATTTTCAAAAGACTGGGTCTACAAATTCATTGATACAGCAACAATGAACTGAGGCACTGAGAGGTCTGGATGGGAGCTCAGATCTCCAGAAAACCATTTCAGTGCCTTCACCTTCAGCATTCATTGGTAAGGGGGGGGGGTGGTGAGGGAGGCATCTGCTTTCCTTAAAAAAGAAATGAATCCGTAAATGTGCCAAATCTGATATGATGCAAAATCAATGTAATACCCAGGGGAGCAGCAGCTAGTTGGAAAATGCAGCAAACCTCCTCATTTGTAGACTTGGAGTGATATCACCAATGACGCCTTTGACAAGCAGGTAAACAGGAAAAGCTGAGCTGGCTGAAAGTCTGTAAGGAACAGGGAGGGAAAAATCCATGTTTACCACATGGAAAAGGACAGACAAAGGCAGCACAGAGCTGAATGTTATTTTCAACATTCCCAAAAGAGGATGAGACAGGAGAGAGGGTAAAGACAAAACAACACTTAAAAAAGACTTTAAACAAGCTCTTACTAGTGTTTCTTTCTGAATGGATTTAGACTCCAGCTCCTTTTGCCTGCACAAAGCAAGGAGAGAAAGAGCCACCTGATCCTAGATGTTCTTGCAGTGGAAAATTTTTCACAGGCTTTGTATTTTTTCCTATCCCTGTTGCAAACCTCTACCCAGCCTGAGAGGGGTCTCATCTTGCTTGTGACCCCAAGACACATATTTATGCTTACTGTCCACACAACATGACACTTTTCCTCCTCTGTAAACACAGTAGGATTCCTTTCCTCATAGTTATATAGACAGATTGAATTTGGATGAAACAATTGATCAGGAACCGACAGAAAGAGGGATATTTATTCCCTAGGACACAGATCTGCAATCAAGATCAACAGGAAACCACTGAAATATTATAATGACTCTCTTGACAGGCTGAAAGAATTTGGGTTGCTCAGCCTGGAGAACACAAGGCTCCTGGGAGAACTTCAAACCCCTTCTAGTAAGCAGAGAGGCTCCAAGAGAGTTGGAGAAGAACTTTTTACAAGTGCATGGAGTGTCGGGACAATGGGGAATTCCTTTAAACTGAGAGAAGGTCAAGTTAGGTCAGTTATTAGGAAGAAACTTTTCCCTGAGGAAGTGGTGAGGCCCTGGCACAGGTTTCTCAGAAAAGCTATGGCTGCCCCTGGATCTCTGGAAGTGTCCAAGGCCAGGCTGGATGGAGCTTGGAGCAACCTGGGATGGTGGAAGGAGTCTCTGCCCACAGTAGGGGGTGGAACAAGATGATCTTCGAGGTCCCTTCCAACCCAAACCATTCTGTGTTCTATAATAGTTAATGGAACACAAAGAGCAGGGTCCTGCATGGTATCCATGAAAACCAGTCAATATTTAAAAAAAA
>VWYP01003050.1:0-37958 GCA_013400435.1 Pycnonotus jocosus | reverse complement strand
AAAAAAAAAAGGCAATCTACAGCTTCTATGCAGAACCTGTGTCTCTTTTAATCTGACTGCTTTAGTTACTTGACCAGAGATTTCTGACACTGCTTTATCTGCCAGTTGTCAGATCGAACCTGAGGCTGCAAGACAGACTTGGTTTCCATAGCTGGCCCTGCAGAACTGGTGCTCCCCATGCTCAGTGAGGAGCCAGCTGCCTTCCTAAAATAGAGCACCAAAAAGCATAACCTCAGACTGGGTTTTGTGGGTCCCACTTGGCAAGGAATCCTTTCTACCACGGGAACAACAATTTACCAACTTGGGTGAGCAGAAAACCTACACTCCAAGTTATGGACTGGAATAAACCATCCCATCAACCTCCAAAAACTCCCAAGCTCTGCATTTGCAGGCTGCCAGTTGCTGACCTCGGAAATGCTCCATTGGGGCTCACTGCTTTTCCCACCTAAGCCTCAAGAGCTGTCATTTAATTCAGTGAATACAAGGTTTGACCCTTGAGTGGTTTTTTTAAGGAAAAAACTGTACCTTCTTTCCTGATGTAAGTTTGTATCACTATAGGATTCAAAACATATGAGATGATTTAAACTTTATACATATATAAATATACACACACACACACATACATATATATATATAAAACCATGCAAATTGAGGGACTATCTCTGACCTTCCCAGCAAAGTTGAATAGAAATGGTTTTAATATCCATAAATTTTTGGGTGTCACATGCTAGTAAAATGTTGGACAGGAAAAACGGGGAAATAGCCTATCCATATGAAAACAATAATCATGTAATATTTATTGTCTGGGATTGAAATGTTTAAAATATTCAAAGCAATAAAACGTCAGGAAAAACTAGACTTCCTGATGTAAAAAGGCCATAAATTTCTTCCCTCATAAGACACAAGGAGAGAGGGAAAATCAATGTGACATTTAAAGCTAAAGAAAGAAAGAGAAAAAGAAAGAATGAGAAAAAGAAAAGAAAAAAAAAAACCCACACACCACACTTAAATTTAAGTTAAAGCAGTGGAGAGCCCCCAGAGGGCACAATCTACTTACCTTTGGGAGGCTGCAGGAAGGAAATGGCAGCCAAGAGCACAACTCATGTACTGTAAAATATAAGGACATTTCAGTACAGATTAAAGGAGCAAAGAGGTATCTCTGCAGTGTCTGGCTCCAACAACTCTGTCCCAGCTCTTTGAGATCTCTCCCTCTCAAACCACATTCTGTTGGACTTTAAAAACCTTCAACAAACCATTACCAAAGGAAAAAAATACCAACGATTTGCAGATTCAAAAATCCTTTTTCATACAAGTCAAAGATGTCTTTTCTGAAACTTCAGGAGGTTTCACAATTTCTTAAAGATTCATGGTATGACATTAAACTTTATGCAAGAGAAAAATGACAGACAGCAAAGAAACCAAAGGTTACAATCAAATTACTTCCACAAAGTAAATATCTTTTATCTTTACAAGGATAAACCACTTTCGTTGGAGAGAGAGGGAGGTATCAAAACAGGGTTATGTTTGCTTTCTGATTTAAAAAGCAGAGATGGTTTTGGAATTCAACCTTCATGAAAAATATGACTATATATATTCATATTTATTTAATATATATGCATATAAATTAATACATTTTCTATGCTCCTCCTGCTCACCTATGAATAAAGTTTTAATAACAGGCTCTTTACGACGGCATTAATTTTGCCCTTCCTTCAAGACCACCAATGAAATCAACAAAGACGCAAAATCCCTTCAGAGTATGCACCACAACTTCATACCTAAGTGCAAATAAAACAAGCCTCAACAAAATAAAAATGAATCCAGCATCATCTACAAGCCCAACTTCAACACTGAAAAAAAAGCACTTATACAAACCAGCTGTGGTAAAAACTGGGAAGCTTTGGACATTGGCCAAAAATCCAAAGGTTTGGCTGCTTTTACCAAATTTTATCTTCACTATCATAACTTTGGTAAGATTGCAACCTGTAAGGGTGGCCAGTGGAGCAAGGTGGACTAGCTTAGATAGCTACTCTTATTTATTTGGGTACTGTGAATAAAAGCAACTCAGACTCTGCCCCAAAATACATGTGTCCTTGAAAGGTGAGGTTTTTAACCCGCTAGTAAAAAAAACAGATGCAGAAGGATAGAGAGCTGTTTACCACTGTATCAGCTCTGGAAGTTGACTGCATATGAGAATTAACTATCCTCAACTATTTCACCGCCAAAATTCTGAGCACCAAAGTGTGGAAATAATAATGATGTAATTTTCAAACAGGAAAAAAAGAAGAGTTTTTTTCCTAAGTGACCTGCTGCTGAGCCCAATCAGACCAAGGTTATTCTGCCTTACCTTGGAATACTCAGTGTTGTGGTTCTTGATCTTTCAGTGGAAGAATCTGTCATGTTTTTCCTCTTGGGCTTGTGCCTGATTTACACAGTGAGGAGACAAGTGGGATGCTCACGAGTTTGATGGAGACCTCAAGGTTGGCCTCAACTGTTTGTTGTACAAGTTCAAACCCTACAGGAGCCATGAATCAGTTTTGTCTCCATCTCAGATAAGAGGAATAAAAGCAGCACCTTCCATGAAGAAACTGACAGTGTCAAAGACCCTTTCCCAGGTACTCAAAGCATTCCTTAATAATTTCCATTTATTTGTGTTTGGTCTACACAAAATTTTGCTGAGCAGTGCAGATTTAGAACTATGTTGATACCATTCTAAAACAGAAGAGTATAAATTCTTTTAATATTAAAGTAAGGGCAAGCTGACATGGAGAACCCTAGACAGATCATGTCTAGTTTGCTAAAATCACTCAGTTGGAGCTACAACATTTGTGCACGAGCAGCAGATTTAGGCACTGCTGATCAGCAGATACACAATGATCCCAACAAGTGAGCTCAGTGGGAAGCTCAGCTCTCTCCTCTAAATACCTTCCTTCTTCGGCAGTGATGTTTCAGATTTGTTTTCACCTCAGCTTGACATGCAGTTGCTGCCATTTCATTTGCAGATCTGAAGAAATCGTGTCAGTACAAGAAAGGCAATAGTTTCTTTGGAGTTTTTTTTTTTTGTTTTGCAGATTAATTAAATACTTAGGGAAATGAGAACTAAATAGAACTGGTTTGAGTCAGTTATTGACTGCTGACTATCTGAATCTCAGTACAGCTTCTGATATCTTACACCTTCTCTTCCAGTTTTAGTTACAGGATGAGGATCAGTCACCACACTTCAGTGGCATTTTATTGGGTTCAGACCCAGTTCATCTACTAAAAATTAACATTTTACTTTATCTTTGTCAACACCCATCGCAGCTGCTACACCATTTAAAAGAGGGCATTTACATTTCTTAATTGTGTTTCTCCTCTCATTTCTTTGTGCTCTGATGCACTCTGCAAAGGCAGTTAGGGAGGAAATGAAGGTGAGAATGCTCTGGCAGTGCCAAAGCAGGATTTTTGTAATGAGTACATCCCTTACAGTGATTTCAGAAGTCCAGCATAGTTTGGAGGAAAGAAGGTGTCCCACAGTCCATGTTATGGTGAAAACTTATGTTTTGTGTTTCTGCATGGGGTCACCAAGTGCCCATGGCACATCTCAGCCAGAAGTTTTCAAAGTTTTGAGCTCTGGATTGGATCCAGATTGTGTGATTGCATTCTTCCACGTCCAGTTCCTCTTGTGGGTCCAAGTGGATACTGCCTTTGTCCTTTTCTCCTCCAACCTGCAGAGCTGGGTTATGTGCTCTCTGCTCTCACTGCAGAGGGAAGATATTTCAGAACTGAGAGCATCATTATGGACTTGAGAAATTCAGGTTTCTGAACCATTCCAGGTTTCCCAACATGTAGCCCATGACTCAGCCTTTCTCCAGAAGAAATGGAGCTAACAACATATTATTTTAAAGTTGTGCTCTAGACATAAACACATGAGGCACTCAGATATTACAGTAATCAAAGTCATACAAGGACCAAAGATTGACAGATCACACCTTCAACAAACCAGTAAGAAATATAAATATCTGGATGAAGACAAGTCCAAAAATACACAGATATTGACATAAGATTCTTGTGCCAATATTTCTGTCTGATAGGAATTAAGATGAATTATCAATCACAAGTATTGAAGAGAGCCATAAAATGTAAAATAAAACTGTATTATTATAATTTTAGTTCTTTATTTTCCCTATTTATCTTTCCATCTTTCACTACTAATCTATCTTGTTTAAGAAAAGTAGTATAATAGTGGAGCTTGATTACTGAGAATGGCTATTAATGTAGTGTCTCAGAGCACTCTAGACAGTTGAAAAGCTTTTAACAGTAAAATATGAAGGTTTCCTTCAAATTTGCAGCCATCTGCCTTCTAAAACTTTGTTTCAGTAGTTGCCAAGATTTTCAGTGATGTATACAAGCCAAAGTATCTGATTTTTGTCTCCCCACAAGAGATGAGAACTATTTTTTCTTATTATTTTGTAAAGGCAACATCATTATCTCAAGCAAAAAAAAAAAAAAAGAAAGAAGTTGAGCTACATTAAAGATACAGCTTTCAAAATAACTTTTAAGGCATCTGGCCTTATTTAAACCATCAAATTTACATTCAATTCCTTCAGGGATGGCTTTGCTGCTTTGTGCTGGCTCTGTGCCCTCTGAATAAACCTGGATTTAATGTATGCCACCACTGCATTTCCCCGGCTGCAGTGCTGCACAGGGTAGATATATAGCAGAGGTATAAAAAGCCCAACTTTGGACAAGATGATTCATTCAGGCAAAAACACCCCCAACCCTGTAACTGTTTAAGTTTCAGCTAGAGTTGGACTTGTGACTAATGTCATTATCTATTTATTCTGAATTTATGATTAGAAGTGTTTATGTACCATGAAACATTCTCTATGAGCTGGACAGGAAACTATTTATCATTTTATGAGATCTACACAGGGCTGATGGCAGAACCTTAATGCAACACAAAGGTTCATCCACACCCAAGAAATGCCAAAACACATTTTTTGTATTTCCCCCCTCTGTGATATGGACACTTGACAAAGAGAAGTGTGCTCTGAAAACCCAGAGGGGCACATTTTGGAGGGTCCTGAGTGTCTCTGGAGAAATATCTGGAGTACTGTCAGCTTCTATCATTTTCCAAAGACAAAAAGCCTTTTAAAGGGTTTGATTTTCTCAGAGGAAAGACTGACAAAGGATGGACCAGGAAATCAGATGAAGCTCAACTAGAAATTTGTGTTGTGGCTCCCTCACCTCTGACAAGTTTCAAGCTGAATTATTATCACTGTTTTGTGATGGCTGGAAGAAAAACTGAAAAAACAGACAGTATAACCACAGAGCAAGGCAGGCACTGAGCTGAGAGCAAAATTCACACTCCCTTATATGATATACAGTCATATTCCTACTGAAACTGAAGTTTCCCTTCTTCAGATAACTAACGTGAAATAATCAACATAACCTGATTCAGTACCTATAAATCCTGGCTAAGAATAGAAATGATCTGCAAGTTGAAATTACAGAAGTGTAAAGCTATTCATATGCAGCCATTACCTGAATCTCAAGTTGAATTTTATATATAATAAAAATGTGTAGTACCAGCCTAAACATACATCTGTTTCTGCAGCATGGGAAGTGGTGCTAAGAAACACTCCAAGTGCAGCACAAGTATTACTGGTTGCATTTTTGTTTTAAACAGAGTTAAAGAAAACTCTGAAGATGAGAAAAAAAGTGATTACTTCCCAAAATAAGAATAAATTAGGTTAGACCAAGATAGGGAGACATAACATACCTTGTTTGACTCTAAATTCAGCTCCCTGACTTGTGCAGAGAAGTGAAAGGTTATTATATGGGTTTACTGGGCAAACCCAGATTTTATAAATAATTGCCTGTCAGGCTGTTCAAGATAGACAAACACACAGCAGACCAACAAAAACATGATCTGTCATATTTCTGAGAGAAATGTATGTTGAGTCTTCATTCTCTGGGACTTTAAGGAGACCAGTAAAAAATAAGTGCCAGTATTTTTCCTGCTTATGCATATTTTAAAATGTAAAATCTGGGAGAGAGACTGCAACAGAAGGAATTTTGATTCCAGTACCCAATGCCTGAAATGGTTTCTTCTGTCTGTATCCCTGCAGATCGAAACCAAATACAATAAATGCTGGTGTCCTTTTAAAAAAGTCTGGATGTTTACAGCAAGCATATAATTTTCCATGATTAAGGATGCCAACAAAAATAAAGAGTGATGATAAAAAGGAAAGTTTAATCATATATTTCAAGAAGCACAAATGGAACATCAGAAAACTTCCCCCTTCCCTCATTTAATACATTGTACACATTACTTTTAGTCCTTTACACACAGAAAATCTTCAGAAAACAGAAGCGTAAGCTGATAAAAGAGAAAAGCAATTTATGAACAGCAGCAATATTGGACGCACAACGTTCACTTTTACAGTATTTTGGTTGCAAAGAGACATTTTTCCATTTATTTAAAAAATACACATGTATTTAAAGTTTTAGCAAGTAGGTTCAGAAGAGCAGGACAACAAAACCACCTACAAACAACCACAAGAGCACAGAGCAGGAGTGAAAATTAAGACCTCACATACTAAGCACAAAGGAGGAGGATGGCTGCACTACATGAAATACTTTGCTGCTCTCATCTTGATCCCTTGAGTGTTCTGTATTAAGCTGAGGCTAAAGTTGGATTCCAAGCTTGAGCTCAGGGAAGCTGAAGAAGACCCCTGACCTGTGGGTACCACAGGGACGACAGCAGGATGTGCCAGCAGATCCTGGAGAAGGGCTGAAGCAGGAGCCCTTCTCTCTGCTCAGGCACCATCATGGTCAGCTCTATATTTGTACAGTTTTTACGGGAAGAAATGAATGTGTTTGTGAGGCCAGCAAAGGCTTGAGGAGCAAAGGGATGGCATAGAGGCAGGGACTGAGATTTAAAAAAAAAAAAAAATCTTGAAAACAAACAACATTAGCTAAAATATTAAAAAAAAAGGCAAAAAGAGCTGGTTTCTTCTTTAACCAAATCCAACAGTAATGCTGCCTTTGTCAACAACAGGGACAACATCTGCTTCCTGCAGCAAACGCTGAGCAAGTACACAACGTTAAGCCCTTGCCGAGAACCACTGAGACAGACACAGTTATTGAAACACTTTAGAATGTATTTTTCCAAATAGGGGTCCAATCCAGTGCCAAGTCACTGCAAAGGCTTTCTTTGATTTTGGATAATGAGGGCTCAAACCTTAGGAGATGCCAATATTGAAAATTTGGGTGTGAGCACTTAGCCCATCTTTGGGTCTGCAAAAAGCCAAGACTCTAACTGGTAAATTTTAGTTTACCTGAACTGTTTCTGAAGTCATCAAAATCCCTTCACTGGATTAAATTGGGTTATACTCTTTGAACATTTACATTAATTGATAGAAACAAGTGGAAATTAGTGGAAAATAAAGGGAAATACTTTTCCTTTTGGTAAAAATTGCAAAGAAAACTATATAACCTTTTTACAATCTAATAAACCAACACAACCCAGTCTATCTCTGGCCTCTTCCTGCCCTATCCTGCTTTACAAAAAAACATCTTTTGGAGAACATAGAGACTTCCAGACACTTAAATAAAAATGACATGGCAGTCAGAAAGTCCCCTGCAAACTCCAGCATTGTCTGAGCTGCATTCTTGTCCACCTACACCCTATCCCAAACATCCTGCCATTAATTAGCTAAATGTTCCAGCTAGTAAACAAGAATAACGATTGAGGGGGCTGGAAAAAGAGACAGAGACAGCCAGCAGATAGTCACAACAAACCAGCCCACTCACTGGTACATGGAGACATTGGAGCTTGTATTTTTTTTCCTTCCATGGAGGGGAAAAGAAAATCACCTTAATATAATACTGTCTTTCCTGTTGCTGCAGCCACATCCACATCAGCAGGCAAGAAAAGTCATCCCGTTCCTGCGGTAGGCACTCTGTCAGGGAAAGAGAAAATCTGTAGTGAATTATCACATCAGCTTAAACAAGGGAAGGAGGCAGAGAGAACGGCAAGGCTTTCTTCCTGTTTTGTAGGCTATTCTGGCTGCAATCTAATAGTGTGCTTAATCTGAACATTTCTGGTGGGGAAGCTGTAAGCAACCACTTTGTCTATTAAAAAATCAGTGTGGTTAACAAGTGGTTAGTGACTCTATTTCAGGAGAGCAAGAGATAGGCAAAAATGTAACATCCTCCTTTGTTAACTGCCTGCAAAATAGATGAGGCCAAAAATACACCATTATGCTGAATCTGTTTGTCCTTTATAAGCACATATTCTGTATTCACTATGTTTAAGAATCATTTCTAGACTGCCTGAATACTCCATAAATTATTGAATAATTGCAGTTTTCCAAACTTGATTTATAGTCTGTGTCTAAAGTTATATAAACAGACATTGGTATAATCCCCACCACTCCAAATCCAAATTAATCTTAAAGATTCTCTGGTCAGTAGGAAATAATTTGATATCCCATATATTGTAACCTGGGATGACGTGTTTCCAATGGTAAAGAAGCACAGGAGTTAAGTAGCACTTGAGAAAATAATTTTAAAAGATCCTGTGACACTGTCTCCCTAAAATACCTTTCATGCATTTTTAACAGCTCTTTCTGAATCAATATATGAAACTATACCTTTTAATGTCACTAGAAACCCTATAATGTAAGGAGATATTCTCAGTTTAAAAAATACTCTTTTTTTCTATTAAAAATATCTTTTAAAAAAGCAAAGGAGTTTAAATAGTTTTGCTTTATTTGGTTCACCTTCAGCAGCCATCCTGTTTTAAAAATGAAAATGTAGTCAACTATTTCATTACAGTCAGTGCTTGGTCAGATTTATTTTGTAGCTCTTCAGTCAAAGCACTTAGGAAGTGACATATACAACCACCATTTTTAGTGGCTCTACCAATTTCCTAATTAATTTCAGTCAGATCAATTTCTCCTCTCTTAAACTAGAATTAGAATAACATTAGGAGTAAAGGATAACCTCAAACAACTTTGGATATAAATAGCATTTATACTGAACTGTAAAAAAATAATTTCAAAACCAGCAAGGATGTATTCAGAGAGACATTTTACAGACAGTGAATATTCGAAAGGAAATATGTACAAGATGTTCATTACAGCATCCTTTACATTAACACCGCACTTCAGTCTGGAGATCTAGCAGCATATGGAATTAAAGTCGAAGAGCAGAATATCAGCTCTGGGATATACAGCAAAGACATGACAGTATCACCACAAACAAAACACAAAATAAATCCAAAGACTCTATACCCAAATATGAAATGGCTAAAACAGACTAGCCAATAATTTTGAAAGGATCCAATACATTCCCACAACCACAAGCAGAAAGTCCAAGGCAGTTTGGATGTTCAGCTTGCCCAAACCATTATGGCTGGCATTTGGAATATGATGCAAATGTAATGTTTTTAGCTGCTTGACCCCAATAGATTTTCACAGGGCTTTTTAACCCAAGTGACAACCTTTAACACATAAACAAAATATTCAGCACTACTGTGCAGTTTGCTTGGAGACAAATGATCCTGAGCTGGATCTACATGAAAGATAAAAGGTTGAATTTTGCGAAAGGAATTTTGGTTATGAAGTGAAGTTGGGCTTGGCTAGGCTCACCTGGGAAATAATGAAGTTTAACATTTTCCAACATGGGCAGTGTTGTACAGTCAGTTATATCCCTGCAAAGGTCATTTCAGAAGCCAGTTTCATGGCAGGCAGGATAACACCTTTGGAGAGTTGGGCACACCCACCAGTCTATATTTAGTGATATATTATAACAAGTGTGGCTATAGTTAGGATTGAAAACTATTTCCTACTTCACTCCCCCTTTCACATACTTTAAACTTTCTGAAACATTTGCCCTTGGGCTGAAACTTCCTCTGCTTTAATCTCTGCCTGAAGTTCACTTTCTTTGGAAAGGACCAACAAAATTCCTGAAGCCATTATGAAGTTCAGCAATAATGAAAACAACACATTTTTTCATTCCCAAGCCAGACAAAGTGATTCTGATATATGTATATTTCATTATGGAATTTACCCATAAACTGAACCATTTTACCCAGAAACCATCTGTACCTTCAACCTCAGCATAAAGGTAACTGTTTTGAAAATCAGTATTTCAGAGGAGAGAGTTTGATTCATCCCATTCCATAACAAGATAACACTCCGTTCTCATTTTGATACATTACTAGATAATAAAGGTTAACCTCTGAAACGCTTTTATGCAGGGCAAAAGTATTTTACAGACATCCCATCTTTCTGAGCTATACCAGATATCTTTAAGATCTATACAGCTGAATTTGTGATACTGAAAGACAGATCTTTACATGCCAGGAATCATGAAGAGAAACAGCAAGATGTTTTTCATAAAACTCACATGTGTATGTGCCCTTGCAAGCATTCAGATGTATGTGGCAGACATTTAATGTGGTTGCAGATAATTTAGAGGGTTTGGATGACACTTCTGGGTGCTTTATGCCACTTTGGCAGTATCCACATTTTAATTTTTTTAAAAATTATGATTATTTGGCTCAGAATTACAGATAGAGGATGATGCAGGCTCTTGATGTGGGATTAAAATAGCTGTATCCATTTTGCTGGATATGTCTTGCTGTCAAGAGATAACATAAGCCCATGGTTCCTTCCAAAGCCCCTTTTGGAAAAGTATCTACTGCATCCAAATTTTCTGTGTGTTCTCTCCTAAAATTTACTACCAGGCTGTACTTTGACTTTTCCTGCTGTGGGCTGAGTCTCTGCTATGGTTGAAGTTCTGTCAGCCTCTTGCTGTACCCAATATGTGCAGCGGTGGTCAAGGGACCACCTTTCACACATGGGGAAGAATCACCTAACCTGGCACAAATGATACAGTTTGCCTTCCCAGAATGGCTTCCATGCCCTGAAAAGTTCATCTGTCCTTATTTGGCTAAATCTAGCTCTCACAGAAACTCTTCCTGCTCCTTGATGTGACATGACAAGACTTTTCTTCCTTTTCTCTGACCTCCTTGAAGGTAGAAGGACAGATGGCTGCCAACCAGAGACAGAGGCTGCACAGGCCATGACAATGTGAAAGCAGAAACATGACCTTCATCTCGTCCAGGTCAGACTCTTACCACCTGCTCCCATTTAAGGGACAGTTGTGATAATTTTGCTTCTTACTCCTTGCTTCCCAGTCCAACCCTGACCTAGTGGGTCCATCCCTGCCCATGGCAGAGTGGGGTTGGAACCAGATCTTTAACACCCCTTTTAACCCCAACCATTCTATGATTCTACCCCATGAAGGCATCTTTGACGAACCTTCTCAGGCATCCTCTATATAGGAATGCTCCCTTGGAAATGTTTCCCCTTCAAGTTGTCAAAGCACATTGGATTGTGACACAGGATCCTCTCTGGCAACACTATCATTATTTAATCAATGGAGGCAGGCTTTTTCTCAACAATCTGAAAGGAGCAACAATGAAGCAGAAAAGATGGGCAGCGTTCACTGCTGTCAGTTGCCTAAAAGCAGTATTTTTCTTTGCCCTTAGTTTGGTGAAAGCAAAAACTAACAGCTTAAAAAGCCAGCATGGCACAAGGGAACTTGGCCAAGCAAATCCTCAAATTTCATAAAAAATCATCCATTTTCTACTCCTTTTGTTTCTGGTCCCATTTCTCTCCTGTAGTGGTAGCCCAAGGCAGTGTCATTATGAAGGACCAAGAAGAACCACTCCAAGAAAAGGGCAGCAAAATTCCTGTCCTCACAGTAGGTCCCATGAAATGGGACAGCTTACTGAAGAGTTCATAGGACAATTAAAGGGATAGATAATTGTGTTTATTAGCAATTTAGGACTAGGAAAATGGCTTTAAACTGAAAGAGAGTAGGTTTAGAATGGATATTAGGAAGACATTCCTTGTGAGGGTGGTGAGGTGCTGGCACAGGTTGCCCCAGAGAAGCTGTGGTTGTTCCATCCCTGGAAGTGTCTAAGGCCAGGTGGGATGGGGATTGGAGCAACCTGGGATGGTGGAAGGTGTCCCTGCCCATGGAAGGGGGTGGGAATTGGATGATCTTTGAGGTCCCTTCCAACCCACACCAGTCTGTGATTCTATGATTTACAGAAACAAGTCCCAGCCAAACATGAAGATGTGTGAGTACTCCTCAATGAGAGAACAGAGTAGATCAGAACACCAAGACTTCTGAACAGGCATCTCAGCCACAAGTGATTTCCAGTTAACAATTTACACTAGTGCATAATTTCACAGCTGTAGCATGATGAAAAAGAATAATTTTGGCAGGAGAAAGAAACAGCTGTGATTTTTGAGTGGGCTGAGGCTAAATTTTTATTTGGGATAAAATTTGGAAAGTCTGGGGTAAAACATCTCCAGCGGGCACCCAAGACACCAAAGTTTATTGGGCCAAATCCTACATTGGTTTAAGTCTGCAGTTCTCCTTGCATTAAAGTTAAGCAGAATGTCACACTGCAGGCCTGTTGTATCACTTAGAGATGTTAAATCCTGAATTATAAGCCCTGTATAAGTGAGTTACAAAACAGCATTTATAAAACTTGAAGTCTCCCTTTCTTGGTGTCCTCTTGTATGTGTGTGGGCAAGTGGTTTAATTACAGTGCATAAAGTGGAATGGCAGACAGAGACATCCAAATCAAAGAGCAAGCCCTGGCTGAACTTCATTAATAAACATAAATGCAAATAGCACATCTTGTTTGTGACATGCCACAGTCTTTTCTGCCTTAGGTAATTTTACTCTATTCTCTGACATTTGCATAAACGTAAATCAAACCATATGACTTAAGCAGGTTTGTGATAGGGTAATCATATGCAAAACTTCTTTCCATTAAATAATTCTCTTCATGCAGCCTTAAAATGTTATTGTGAAAATCAGGGAGGGCTGGATCTCAGACAGTGAGAGCCTTATTTAAGAACAGTGGAGGGAGCCCTGCCCTTTAAATAAGAGACATTCTTGGATCAGACACTGGCTGGCAGGATGGAAAAAAGGATGTAGCATTAACTTTCATTCCACTCCAAATAACCTGGAACCCATAAACCACTAAGATTCTCTAATTTTGAATCTGCTCCTTTTCTCCATGTCTCTTCTTTCCATTTTATTTGGGAAATGTTAACTTTGAAATTTCATTAGCTTGCCATAATATCAAACAGGTCATCCCGGACAGATTCATAACTCTTTGTACATAAAAACCTCTAGATTAAAACCCCTGTGATTAAAAGGTTACTCCTCTAATTTTTCCCAGCCTGAACAGACAAACCACATGCAAAGAAGTGTCAGCTTATTTAGAGATTAAAATAATAATTAGTTTAAGAGGCAAAATATGAGCAACATTGTTTGAAAAAGAAAATCCATGTGTTGTTTAGAATTAGTTGCTTCTGTTTAAGCTTAAATAAATTTGTGTGGATATAAACTCTCTTTATTAAAAGTGCATCCATGTTACAATAGAAATATAACGGATAATTCTCCCTCCAATTTAAAACAATAGCACTGAAGGCTCTAATTCCACAAACCCATCTTTAATCAGTAGCCAAAGCACAGATGGCTGATATTACTCAAAGGATGAGGGAGTGCTTTATGTATGTAATGTCTTGTGCATGGTCAGTAATGAATAACACACCTCAAATATGTATCTATGGACACCCAGGTTTAGCACTTCACAGACTTACTTGTATGATGCTCTGGATGATCTGCCCTGCTGTAGCCATCTCACGGATTTCATTTATGACGAGAACAGACCAATGTACTGAGAGGCAGAGCATCCATTTACCCACACCGTAACAGCCCCTCTGCAAGCACAACCACATTGGTGCTTACACCAGGCCCCAGGAAACCTCAGTTAGGTGTAAGAAACACTGAAGGCTGCATTCCTCAGGTTTGTTCCCCGAGTCCTCAGCCTGGTGAGACACCAGGGACAGCAGCAGTGTCCATGTCAAGAGTACCTGCCCTCGGGAAGGGGCCAGAGATCACATGAACACTTCAGGTAGCCACCCACAAACATCCTGCACTGATAAAAGCACTACTCTAATAAACCACCCATCAACAAAATGCGTCCCAGAAAAGTCAGCTCTGGGCTTTGGTTGACCTTTTATCTTCCAGTGGTGTAAACTTCTAAAATCATTTTGTAAAACCGGGCTGCTGTACAGGAATGGGACATATCCAGGATATATCATCCAAGTCTGTTAAAGAACATAGTCTAGATCTCATATATCCAACTTTTTTATTGTTGTACTCTGCTTCTGGGATAAATTACAGTCCCAAGGCTGATGGAAATGTAGGATCACTGGAAAACAAGGACCAAATGAATTTCTCAGACACCCTGTGCAGTACCACCAGTGGATGGGGAACAAAATGTAGGGCTTGTACTGCTGTCCTCCAGTGTATTTGGCCAAAATTGCAACGCTGCAGTTAAACAGAAAATGCTGCTCTCAGGGCTGGGCTGGTATTGTAAAAAAGAAAAACAAGGCGGAAGGATCATGGCTTCTGTTGCAGCAAGAACTGGGGTGTGGGAGTGGGGTACCAATGTCTGCCAAGAGGAAAAAAAGAACAAAATTGGTGGGGAGAGAGGGATCATTTTAAGTCTCTCAGAGGGTACTGTAAACAGTGGAGAAAGAAGGAAAAAATGGAACCATAAAACAATACTTGGCAGCTGGCTTTGCAAAACAAACATATTTTCACAAAATCTTTCCCATCACTGCCACCAGCTTTAATAGGCTTTATTTGTCTGAGAGCAAGAAACCTTTTTTAATTGTCAGAGGAAAGGCGATGCTGCTTTGCACACTGACAGAAATTCCTGTTCTGAGCCCTACTTCAACCCCACACTGCTCTCCATTCACAGCCAGGGAGAGGAATCCCTTCCCCCAGGCTGCAAAACCTGCAGCAGGGCTCCATCACCACTCTTCCCTGGACAGCATCAGCTGCTTCTCCTGTGGAGAAAGTTGAAATCCAGCAAGTTCCTCTTCCTGTGGGTCTAATGGCCCATAACTGTCTGCCCAGGACACACTGCTGGCAAAGCACACAGCAGATCTCCACGAGGCACCAGACCTTGATGGATATGACCTGTTGGAATCCAGCATAATTGGGAAAGCTTAATCCCCTCACCAGCTGGAAATGCAGTGCTCCTGATCTCCTCATGAGCAGTGCAGTTAGTTCACTTATATTTTTACTGCTTCACGTAAAACTGGTCAAACATGGAGTTGCTCAAGGGTCAAACTCTCCTCTCCTCATGTGCTTCAACTCACTGCGGGGCAACAATAATGCACACAGGGAACTTTATTATGTCTGAGAATTAAATTAAAAGTGGAAGTCTTGAGACTTTAGGTATGACTGGACACTGAAACCTCTGGTTTGTGACTCAGGGCACTGCACAGTCACAGCACTCCCATGTGAAAATATACCACTAACAATAAAAACTTGTTCAGCCTGAGAGCAATTCAGCACCAAACAATCTGGATGGTTCCCAGTCTCCAGAGACGACTTTATTTGACCTTTCAAGATTTTTTTTTTCCTACCACTGTAGAAGCTCAGTTGTTTTTTTTTTCTAGGAAGTTATAGAAGAGGTTAAATTCCCCCTCTGTGTCACCACTGCTCATGACCTCAGCATAGGAGCTAAAGAGTAAATTTATTTGGAAACAATATGGTGTGGTACAGTCATCTGAGTATAAGGGCAGGAGCCAGGGCTGGGCTCTGCTCCCAGCTCTGACACTTACTTGCTGTGTGGCCTCAGACAAACCACTTAGTGCCTCTGTGCTTCCATTTCCCCTGCCTTTGAAACAGAAATACTATCACTCACTGAAAACCCTTCTTCGAGGATTGCTTGATTACAGAGCTAATACACAACACTTTGAATACATTGTATACTATGCCATAATTATCATTTTTGTTGCATTATATCTTCCACTGTAATGGCTAAAATACCAGATGTATAGAAAAGGATGCTGAAATTGGCAGCTACTGCATAGGAGGAGCGGGTATTACTTTGAAATTAAATTATTTGGACAAACCAAAAGAGTTCACCTACATTTTTACCTTAAAACTGCTGAAATTGTAATGAGAAGCAGCATCTAGTGACACTTTGCAACACACTTCTCCTGCACCTCCTGCAAGCATCCTGCAAATGCTCTCTGCAGAGGCCACAGCACCTCTGCTCTCTCTTTGATTCAACAGAGCATTTCAGAGGGGAAATGAGCGCCCAACCAACAGCTCAGGCCTGTGAAGAGAGGGATTTTCTCGGGCTCCGAGGCCCTTTGCTGGTGGCAGCACTGGGGTGTGGCCACTTCTCGCCCTGCTCTGCCCTGACTGATGTGCTCTGTCTGCAGAGGGGCGCCGGCGCACCGGAGCGGTGGGAGGTAAGAGGAATTAAGGTAATGCATCAGTGGTTGCCAGTGAAAGAGATTTGAGGGGGCGGGGGGGGGAGGAGTAAAAAAAAAGAGAGGGAAAAGAAATATACTATTTCAATCAAAGTCTGAAATTTGTAGAAGTGGTTTTGGTCTCAATATAGAAAAAATATTTATCCAAGAAACTCCTACTCGGGTGCGAACATCCTACTTCTAGTGGGATTTTGTTTGGCAAAGTGCTGTGAAAGACTGGAAGCTAATACAGAACATGTCTATAAACAAATATATTTATTTAGTACAGATTGACACATTCACTAGAGTATTTCAGTGATTACACGTGTAAAACTATTTCCTATAGTGGTTTCCTTTTGTGATTCTGCTAATTTATTCAATCCACCCCATTTTCATGCATTGAATGTTATGAGCCATTTCAGCCACCCAGATTGAAATGCATTTGGAGACTACATGCCTGTTTTTTCATTTCATCATCTACACATAATTATTTGGTGATATTAGGAATCTGAGCTCAAATGGAAGCCAACCAACATTTTAATAGCTTAAAAATCACACAAAATGAAGTCTGCCCTGAGGTTAATGAATAAGAGCCAAATCTTGAAGCTCTTGCTCAGTTTTTACTCACTCCTTATTCAGGCAGAAGTTGAATCAATTGTAGTTGGACTGATTAAAACCAGAAGAACATATATTTGGACCTTTCTCTCAGGTAAAACTGAATAAATTACCTGGGATTAAGCTGCAGAATGGCATCCAATCGATCTTTCACATGTATTTCTGCAACATGCTGGAGAAAAAATCCAAGTGCTGAGGTGGTTTAACCAGTTAAACCAATATTTTAGCAGCAGAATAAATTATTATACGCTACCAAGTTTTATGACATTTATGTTAGAAATAGCCCTGAATCAAAATAGGTTTCTTGGTCCCTCCTGGACTTCTGAAAATCAGGATCAAATCCAAACTTAAAAAACGGTTCACTAAGTATGAAAGCCAAATGCCCCTATCCTTCAAAACAAAGCTCCATCCTTAATTTGAACATTAATCCAGGCATGTATTGATACAAGCATTTGATTTTTGATGACAGCAAGCATTTATAATTTAGGAAATTAAAGATTATTCTTTAATTACATGCAGGATGTCCTACTCCTTATGCAAAGAATGCAATATGCCTGTAAAAAATACAAAGCAGAGCAGTTAATTGCTTTGAACAGTTAACACTTCACTAGTAATTGGTGATAATCACTGAGTGATGCTTCTCCATTAAGGCACAGCCCACTTAAGTATCGGGCCAGTCTTGGCAAAGTAATGACACATTTATCCCACTCAAGCCAGACTTAAACATGAGGATTTGGAAAAGAAAGGAATATGAATGACTGATTTCTTCAATATATGCAAAGTAAATAGAAGAAGGAAAAAATAGGTAACAAGAATGAAGTGGTCAATGTGTAGATGTGGCACTTGGGGACTGGTTTTAGTGCTGGGCTTGCCAATGCTGGGTTAATGGTTGGATTCAACGATCTCAGAGAGCTTTTCCAACCGAAATGATTCTATGATTTGTGAAAAACACCAGATTCCAACCAGGTCTGGCTGACAGTGGCCCTGTTCGCTACCTCCCGTAATTCGATCTCAATGCTGGATTAGGCTGAACACAAGGAGCTGGACTTGGGGGATGGCTTTGTTTGCAAAGGCAAGAGTTGGGACATGTGAAGAGAGCGGTCTCCTCTTGGCCACCACTCATGCTGCAGGGCCTGGTCCTGCTCTCCCCAGCACTTCCTACTACAGGACAGATCAATCCCTTCCTGTGTTTATTAGGGTCTGATGAGCACAAAGCATGCCAGTGGAACATTGGGCGTGTGGGAACACTGCCCAAAGCCTCGCAGGCTCCTGAGTTGGGCAGCCTGCACAGAGAGCCTTCATTGCACTTTCAGAGAGCTGCAGGCAAGTTATGGCTGCAAGAATGCACCAAGGAACTTGGGATCCCAAGAAAGGGAAGGCTTTTTGTTACACTCTACTTTTTAAATGACATTATATCCACAATCATATGTTCGAAAAGCTGCTTCACAAGTGGACAGACTTCAAGTCTCTCTAATGTACAGCTCAAGTTATCTTTAATCTTTCTAAATGTCTTTCTGTCCATCTGTTTCTTACCTGCCTATCATCTTGGCCAAATGGGTCATCCCAGGGACACTGGATGGTTGCTGAGAATAACAGGATTCCAAAATGTCTCTCCTAGAAGTAACTAAAAATTCCTTTTTTGACACCAACTGATTGGTTGTAGGTGGGGGGTGGGCACATACTATTTACTTTATGAAGCAAATTAAATAACTCGGCAGACTCAGAACCTTCATGCTATACCCCCCCTACAAAGACCTCATTTCACATGTCACTTCCTATGGCACATGTTACTTAAATGAAACTTATTTTGATATGCAAGGACAGACCAATGCCATCAACAACATCTCAGTGGTCTCACCCATCACATTAAACTCTCTTTTCTTCTTTACCGCATCTCATCTTTTCCCCTTGTATCCAGTTTAAGAGCAGACACACATTTATATGCACATCTATGAAAGTGATACTCGTCTGAAGACAAACTGGGCAGGCCACGAGATTCTTCTGGCTGATTGCCATTGTTCAGTCTCTATATATGGGTTTAGGAACAGAGAGATGGATTACTCGCTTGTAACCCCACCATGGGCTTTTTGTGATATCACAGCCCATATTTTTTTAATAACATCGAGGAATATTTAAATCCTGTATGGAAGTTTTTTCATACGTACTTCTTTGATGTTAGAACATTTTGATTTGTGTGCATGCTGACACCAGAACATCTCGATTACTGCATGTTCATTTATCAGAGAGTGCGGGGTCGATCCTGTTCGGATGTGCAATTATTCCCTCAAATACATAACGTGGGCTAATTATGCTGACAGCAACATCCCCACTTGCAGTGGCTGGAAATAAAAGAACACTAAATAATTACTGTAAATGAACAGTTAGTTGGTTCTCATTAATTGTTATTGTTAACTAAAATAATAAAAGTTTCTATTTAAATAAACCAGAAAGGTGGTAGGGAAGTAACTGAGCCCCAAATCTGGAGCATATTGCAGTTCCTGGATTTAAAGCTAATGGGACCCAGTGGATCCAGGCTTCGGCAAAGAGAAAGCTGTTGTCTCCATCACATTATTTATTGTAATGGTGTAACTCCTTTTTCCTTTGTTTCTCCTTTTCCCCCCAGCAGAATGGCAGTTGCTAAGATTGGAATGTGAAATCCAGGTTTTTGTCTCTCCAGTAGCTCTGAATTTCCTGGCTTTTGTGAAATGAAATTAGACCCTGAAGTCACTTATGTGCATTTTGTTTTGGGTAATTGACATTAATTTTTAGGTTGCATCACTGACATCAATCAGCACTGCTCTCAGAGGACTAGAGTTAAGGGGCCACAATAAAAGGGCATGATATTGTTTCTTTTGTTATATTTTTGGAGCACTTTGACTACTCTATACTTTTCCAGTGGATGTTACATTCTTTTTGGGTGAGACAGTTTAAAACATTACTGACTGTCTCATTTAAAAGAATACTTTGGCATTACAGTGAATGCCTGGCTCCAGAGGCTGGCTCAAGGCTGGTAAAAATTCAAGTTGATACCTTTTGTCTGTGTAACACTTTGAAGAAACTATGAAATGACAACACATTTCTTTAGAGAGAGCTCTGCTGCCCATTACAGATGTTTCCCATATGGTGAGGGTAAGGTTGGTCCCTTCCCCCTCCACTCATCAGTGTTCTCACATCGTGGCAGGAATCTACAAAGACAACGCGGCTGTAAATGACACCACACAGAAGCCTCCCTCCAGCAGCACGTACTGCCAGGCAAGAAGCTGATTTGCACTGTCAGGGCATGAATACACTCCACTGCAGCCCATTGATGGGGAGCATTTTGACTCTTCAGCTTCCTGCTTCACCAGTGTATGGCACAGAAATCCTGGAGTAAGTGGCCAAGAGAAGCCAGACTAGTTTTCAAATGCTAAAATGATGAGATGGAGAAAATAGATTAAATCAATAGATTACTGCAGATTATCATCCTGCACCAACTGGTGGGCTCAACACCTTCTCCCTCAAACCCTCATGGGTGGGAAGAAAAATTCTAACACAAGATCATGATTTTTAGGGAAGAAGAATCTGAGGCATTTCAGTGGGGCTAAGACCTAGTTTTTTGGACACTGGGACACAGTCACACACATATCTTCACAGGTAGGTCTTGAAAACATACCGTCATTGGGGCCCGTTGCCCCATATTTTGCCAAGGAGTTCATCACCCTAGCTGTACTCAAGCTGTTCATAAATCCCTATATTTTTTGGATGCTGGAGCTATTCTTACACTCAAGTCTTGAATGCAGGTGTGACTTTATGAGAGTTTAATGCGTAATTGAGACATTTTGTCATCTCATCCACTCCTTTCCTAAATCACAAAGTTATCTTATTTCAAAAGTAAACTTCAAAATAAATAAGAACCTGAACATACATGGAGTTTGTAATAAAATAAAATAAAAAAATCTTTTTTGCCTATTTCCCTGTGCTTTTGGTTTCAGACAAGGTATGGGATCATCTGGGCTAGTCTATATCTAATTTATAATGGACCATTGTTTTTTCATGCCAACCAATCTTAGTCATATACATACATACTAGTTGGTATATTTTGCCATTGGTTATCATATATTTTTGCATAATAATAATATAATATCTAACATTTCTACAAAATAAACACTAATACTGAGATTTTGAAAAACAGCTACTGATCTTAGCTGGCCGTTTCACCAGTGGCTATGTGGCTAAAACCTTACATAGAGTAAGAAATAAACCTTGAATAATATCTAGTTAAATATTTCTTTTTTTGCATTTTCATCATTACTTTCTTCTCAGCTTTCTAAAAGGTGCATGACTATTAACTCATTTCTTAAAAACTACAGGATATTCCCTAATAAACTGAATAATTTTCATGTTTTTCTTTCATATTTTCCTGTTCCTCTTCTCCTGTTCCTCACAACAGCATTTCTTCCTAGTTATTTATTACCAACTCTACTCTGCTAAACTTTAATTGAATCTATCCTTCTATTTATCTGTCTTTTCCCTCCAGTTCAGGTTTATCCACCCTTCGGTTTCCAGCCCATTCTCCCATCTTTCCATAACTCATCATTTCCACTCTCTTTTGACCAGCCTATTTGTCTCTGCTGTTTTTCTTTCCAACCTGATTTCTGCAGGTCCTTGTCTCTTACCAGTATCATATCCTCTATACCGAAGTGAAGGGCTTCTGTGTCTTAAAATAATTCCATCCAAAATTTACTTCATCCTCTCCCAACCACATTAGGGGTCTACAAATATATCTGCAGGTGTTGCAGAAACTGTAGAAAAACAGATCTACTGCTTGTTGTAGGACACATGAAGAGTTTTGGCGATACCAAGGAGGGCATTGCCCGCACGAGAGAAACTCAGTGCTTGTGAATAAGGGCAGGAGAATCCTAAACACCAATTTGGAGCAGCCAGCAGTTGTCACTTAGGGCACAACAGAGCCCTCAAAAGCTTGGGGGAGCTTTCATACTTCCCACAAGCTACAGTCCAATCTTGGATATTAAATATAAATGAAGTATGTATTTTTCTCTTTTTTTTTCTTTTTTTTTTCTTTTTTTTTTCCCCTGTAATTATTCAGTTTGCTTCAGGGAGAAAAAGTAAGAAAGAAAGAGGAAAAAAAAGGTCACTTGCCACTTGGGTGTCAAAGACAAGCCTGCTGGTGTCCAGTCCATTGTAGAAATTGCTCAAACCCACTTCACCTTTGTGGGAACATTCTCCTGCTGAAAGGCTGGGCTTTCTATCCCAGAAATGGTGACATGAGGTTTGCTGAGACTGGATGAACTTTCAATAATCTTTACCACCAAACTTTTATTTATTCTAGATAAATTGGTGTCACTTAATTGCTCCATATTTCCTTCATTTGTCTTTAGCTGGGCAGGATTCAACTGAAAAGCATGACTGAGTCTCACAGAGCCCCTAGCAAATGAAAAGATACTGCAGCAGAAGGTGTTTTGGGGTGATACTTATTCCTCCAGGGGTGCTGTTGATGGGGTGAATCATAGATCCTGACCCATTGTGAACCACTGTTCTCTGTTGGGGGAGGAAATCCTTTAATCCTCAAGAAAACTACCATTTTTTGCTGTGTTCCATGTGGTACTTCCAACAGGTGTTACAGAGAAAAAAAAAAAAAAGCAGAAAACAACATGGAACAGATAAACAAATTAATGGATAAAAAGACAAATGAGTAAAACATCTTGGTCCTGATCTGGAGAGGAAGACAGCTGCAGACTCAGCTTTGGCTTTTGAAATGACTGGGCCAGGGAGCTGAATAGGGGGATATTTTTGACTTGTGGGCAAATTTTATCAGGCACCAGGCAGAGTCAACAACCACTTACTCACAGGCCACTTGCCCAGTCCGAAAAGGGAACAATTTTCAGTCTTTGACAGATTGGACTTGAACAGGCACCAGAAGTAAAAGCATCTATTGTTAATTATCCATCCCAGCTCCAAGACTTCCAATTTCTCATTTACCATGTAGCCTGTTCAGAGAAGGTTTGTCAAGCAACAGCCTCTCTAAACAAATTACATTGGAATTCCTTATACTGTGCCATATACTTGACTTGCTGTTCCAGAAAGAGCCACATAATAAGTTTCTAACAAGGACACTGGTTATTAAAGCACTCTCAATTTTCTAGGTCAAAGAGGTGAAAAGCAAAGTCAAAATAATTGAAACAAAATATTCTATAAATCATGGGTGTTTACTTACCAAAAAAAAAAAAAAAATGAAGAGACCTGCTGCTACAGTAACCAAAACTCAGCTAGCTATTTTGAATTACCATGTTCTTGATGAAAGCAAAATTTAAGGCGCCACACTTGGCTTTTGGAAATACCCAAAGAGTTCAAAACCAAATAGAGCTTAGCAGCAACTGGATCCTTCTTTCTTTTCCCACTTCTTCCTCCAAAACGTGTAAGACAGACATGGCAAAGAAATACATTGGTAATGCATGCTGTTCCTTTTTTATCCACTTAAATGTGAAAAGTAGATACCTTTTTAAACATATATGTTTGCTGAGGTAACCCAGGGATTTAAACTGAGTTGTGCAAAAGTTCTTAATGCATTTTGTGAAGAGGAAATTTTTTAGAATTGCCATCTGTATCTCCTACTTACGAGAAACATTAAGATCTGAGCTTTCTGAAAATAACCTTGCATCATCTCAGTATATTTTGAGACATTCTTTTGCACAGTGTTGCATCTTTATATTAGTACACAAGAAAAAAAAATTTGCTGCAGTTTTCTTCTTAAGGAGACACACCTTATTTATCAACTTCTCCAATGTGTTTGAATCCACAATTACTGCGAAAACTAACACAGTTTATCCATTTTTCCAAGGAACATGGTTTTTCAAGAATATAGTTAGAAACATCTCCCATTTCTTAGTTTTGTAAGTTTTTACCTGTCATAAAATGATGATTTTTCAGTGGTTGAGTAAAACTCATTGAGAATGCACACGTGCTTGTAAGAAAATCATGGAATCATTGAATGGTTTGGGTTGGGAAGTACCTTAAAGATGGCCTCATTCCAACCCCTTGCCATGGGCAGGGACACCTTCCACTAGACCAGGCTGCTTGTTGATTTAACAATAAAAAGAAAAAATGAAGGGGCAGATTGAAGATCTAAAAAGAGGGCAAAGGAGCTGCAATCTGCCTTCTGATTTAGGGCATGGACCAGCCCAGTAAAAGTGACACAGTGAAATCAGAAGGAAGTGGGTAAGAAGAGCTGTGGATGCTCCCATCCCATCAACACTCAGAGCAGTCACTGTTGGTGGGCTCCAGGGACCCACAGATGTGATCCTGCCCCATCCCACACATCCTGGCGAAAAAAAAATAATAAAAAAGAAAACAGTTGGGGTAAGCTGTGGTGCCACTTGCCTTCCTTCTGGATGAGTCCAGAGGAGGAAAGGATCAGGATAAATTATAGGTCCCTGCAAAAGCTCTGTGTGTTTCTGCTGACGCCATCTGGAAGCAGTGATAATGCCACTATTAGTGGGGGCGTTACTACAGAGGATCTGCCGCCTCTATTGAAACCAGCCATGCTGTGTGCTGGCTCAGGATGCATGTTTGCTCTAATTTCCTCCCTGACTTTTCATTCCTAAAGCTGTCAATAACCCGTTAACCTTCCTGGCATTGAAACTCTGAAACCAAGTCCTATTTCAGCTCTGATTTTGAATCTCAGTTGTGAGAAGCAATACCAAAGGCTAAGTTTACAATACGCTGTTGGCCTAATCTAAACGATGCTATCAGTGGGGGGGATTTTTTTCTTGCTGATACACATCAGAAAGCAGGATACAACAATGTGATATCCTAAAATTAATTCCTTGATTTGATGGCAGAATAAAAATGTTCTTTACTGGTAACTGACAGCTCCTGCAGATTCCAAAGGCCAGAAGTGTCCTGTAATCAGGGGAATTGCTCACACTCAATTCATACAGTTTAAAGGCAGAAGAGAAAATTAGATCATCTAGTCTGACCTCTCGCATACCACAAACCACAGAATTTCAGCCAGTTGCTCTTATTTTGGGCCAGTAACCAGTTTAACAAAAGCATATTTTCCAGAAATTCATTTGACCTCCACTTGGAGTCATCAAGAACGAGACAATGCAGAACTTCACTTGG
This sequence comes from Pycnonotus jocosus, assembly GCA_013400435.1. Taxonomy (NCBI): domain Eukaryota; kingdom Metazoa; phylum Chordata; class Aves; order Passeriformes; family Pycnonotidae; genus Pycnonotus; species Pycnonotus jocosus. The sequence goes on along the minus strand of VWYP01003050.1, from coordinate 12,855 downwards.
TACTTTGTTCCACTGTTAATTGCCTTGTGCCTTATTTCTAAGTTGAATTTCTCTGGTATTACTTTTCTACATAAATACAAGTTAGAAGAACAGCAATTACAACTGTCTCCACAATAATGGTGACATTAATGTGAAAAGAGCATGTCCAAGTGGGATACTAAGAAGCATTCTGACCACATGCACAGAAATATTTAAGTACCCGCTGATCCAGATGAGCCCGTTATTGAATTTACTGAGATGTCTGAATCAGGTACAAAAGGATCCATCTATGGGAATATTTTAGTTTGGATCAGGGCTGTGCTTTTGAAACAAATCTCCCATTCATCCTCACTCACTGTGCATCATTTTGTACTGGAGCATGATTTCAGAGCACACTACCTGTTTTTTGAGGGGTGAAAGCAAATCGAAAGATGCACTCCAAGCAGGCATCTGGTCAACAAGGCTAGATTGGACCTAGTGCTAGACTGAAAGTAAACCCTACTGAAATGCTCATTGTGTGCATCGAGGGTGAGCACCAACTGTTTGTTTTCTACACATTTGCTCCTATTTGTACTGCTGGCAAAAGCACAGAATCATGGAAATACACACTGACTTGGGTTGGAAATTACCTTGAAGTTCCAACCCCTCTGCCATAGGCAAGGATACCTTCCACTAGATCAGATCACTCAGTCACAACCTGTTTCCTAGAATTCCTAAAGCAGTCATAGTCTAATTCCCCTCAACTTTCAGCAACTTCATCCCAGCAGCAGTAGAGAATAGAAAATCAGGATTTAGCAAATAATTTCAGAAGAACAGTAATGGAGTTGATTTAGTTGAACAATAGGTGGGTATTGATCCATAATCTGAAGAACAATGGCAGTGATCAAAAGGTACTACAGTCAAGAGAATTCCTTTTAATTTTTCCAGTGGTATCCTTACTTTTTGAAAATAACAAATATTGTAGACAAATTCACCTGGCTCATTCTGAAAAGATGAAGTAAAAAACTAAGGGGTTGTAGGAGAACCACCAGGAAGAGATAATGGGAGATACTGACATGGAAAGAGGATAACAAACCTGGCCTAAGAAATCACAGAATTCATGATTCAGAAATGGCTATTCCACAATGTTTCAGAGATAATTTGGCTAGTTGTTCTAACTCTTTGTTACCAGACAATGACCTTCTATATATTACCCAAGGGAAGAACAAAGTAACATCTTCAGAACTTGCATCCATTTATCCAGTCCAGAGACATAGGCCAATTAAGCACTTTATGCTAAAGGAAGCTTAAAATGAGACATGCAATTCCACACAAGACCACTTAAAGAAGTTGTTTTTTGTGGCTGCCAGACCAGCAGTGCCATTCTCAGAAATAAATCTCGGTTTCTGCATGGGGCAGAAACTACCAAGAAATGAGCTAAGAGTAGCAAGAAGATGGACAGATCAATGGCATATCAAATATTTTTTTTTAAAAAAAATTTTGTTGACAAAACATACTGGAGAGAGTATAAAAGCCAATGCATGAGTGACCATGGCAAACCAAGATTTATTATGGAGCTCTTGAGGGAAGTGATTGGCACAGCAGAAGTAGGTCTTAGCTCACCACAGTTTTCTCCATTTTTCAAATCACAATTCCTGTAAGTATTCCTTCGCAAGAGTTGAAAGGCAGAAGAGATATCAGATTTTCCAGTATGACCCCTTTTATATCTCAATTCATAATTATCCCATCTTTTCAGAACACAATAGTAGCATATAACTTCCATAAAGGGAGTTAATAGAAATTTCAGCTTGCATTTTCAGAAGAGCACAACTTCTCATTTTTTTTTAATATAAAAGAAAAATCTTCTATTTTCTTCTAATATTTGTAACATTAAAATGATTGATCCCTTTCTCATTTCTTTTATTTTTGTGATTTCTCTTTTCTGGGATGAAGAAATAAAGCATTGAAATATTCCAAAAACAATGGAAGTACTTGTCCCAGCCAGGGCCAAGTATCAAGACAAAACACACAAAAGCTTTGCTCTCAGCCTCCCAGCAAAGGTTTGTCAATCCTCAAGTCTGAAATACATTTCAAGAAAGTGCAAACAGAGTTCATGCTGATCTAATCAAGGACTTTTTTGGACATCCAGGACAGGAAATACGTGCTAATTTAAAACGAGATTTTAGGTTTTTCACTGTCTGTGAAGGTAATTAACATCTACAACTAGTTTTCAAAATATAAACTTGGCCTTTGAATACTGATACAACTGAGAGAAAAAAGAAGTTCCCAACAAAATGCGGAATCCAAAAAGAACAACAAGGTGATTTTGAAATCCTTGTAAGGTTCCGAGAAGTCTCTTTGGTCTTTGACTCTTTGGCTGCTGATGCTGGATATATGCAAACAGTAATCAGTTCCAGGCCTGCAGTAGCAGTGCTCACTCATAATAGAATAAAATTATAGCTTACATAGGAACTCAGAATTGAGAGAAATCTCTGACTATTTGGCAAAGAAAAGTATCAGGAAAGCAGAGGGGTGGAGAAGAAAGGTTGCAAGGAATAAGAAAAGAAAATTATACTGTTCAGACTAATTACACAACATAGAAGAGAAGAGGGGCAGAAGGACAGCAGTAGCAGAAGGATTACAAAGAAAACTCAAGAATAAACAGATGTGGCACAAGTCAAAGAATTTGACAACGGGGACATTCAGGGATCCTGATCCACACACCATTACCCATGGAGAAATGTCCCTGCCACTGCAGTTACATTTTCATCAGCAGATCAACACATTGTCTGATGGACTAGCACACATAATGGCAGTCTTCAAAATGAAACTCAATATACTCCTGTTGCCATTGGAAACCTCACCTTCTTACCCAGTCCCTGCTAATGCAACCAGTTGGCCTGGAAGGATGCCACGTGTCATCATCTCCTGCATTGCAGCTTTCTTTGTTAATGCTGGAAATGAAACCTCAGGCATGATAATACCAAGAGTTAACACACACCAGCACATCTATGCCAGCTCAAACCAGTTACATTTTTCTGATTCTGTGGTGGTTTTGAGTTTTCCTTCTCTCCTTCCACCTCCTCTGATCAAGGACACACATGGATACCCAAAAGCAGCAAAGCCTTTCTACCAAAATTACTCTCCTTAAGTAACGAGACCACAAAACGCTGAAACACACAACACTGTCTACCACCACCCTACTCTGGCTGATTGTCTTTTAATAGCTACAATAACGTTGTGCAAAGGAATAATATTCCACATCCTCAACTCACTGGTGATGGGTCTGGAGCACAATCTGATGAGGAGCAGCTGAGGGAGCTCGAGGGGCTCAGCCTGGAGAAAAGGAGGCTCAGAGGGGACCTTCTCACTCTCTATAACTCTCTGACAGGAGACTGGAGCCAGGTGAGGGTTGGGCTCTTCTCCCAGGTAATAAGTGACAGGACAGAAGAAAATGGCCTCAAGTTGCACCAGGGGAGATTTAGCTTGGACATTAGGAAAAACTTGTTTATGAAAAGTGCAAAGCACTGGAACAGGCTGCCTAGGGCTGTGGTGGAGCCACCATCCCTGGGTGTATTTAGAAGATGTGTAGATGTGGCACTGAGAAACATGGTTTAGTGATGGATTGACGGTGCTGGGCTCCTGGTTGCACTCGATTATTTTTGGGGTCTTTTCCAAGGGAAATGATTTCATGACTCTCCCAGGCAGTACATGGACAATCCCAAAGGGAAGTGTGCCTTAGCTGAATCTGCTACTTTATGACTCAAACAGGAAGTTCAGTCCCCTTTTATTGTACCTTTTTATTTTTGAAAGGCTACCCAAACAGTTCCAAGCTGAGTTGAAGCAAAGTTATTGATGTCAAGAAGCCAAGATCTTTCGCCACGCCTTGCTGAACGAGGAAGGAAGAAACTGTTTGTGCTCAGTTGTCCTTTGCCTCTCCAGGCTAACTTTGTGCCAAAAAAGCAGGAAGAGGAGAAAGATGAATAAGTGAAAAGGGATAATGTTTATCTTTTAACAAAATCACAATGTTCTGCTCCTAGCTCTAGCAGCCAAGACTCACTGTTGCATCTTTAAGACAGATAGTCTCTTCTCTGAGAGACGACAAGCTAATTATAGCCCTGCTGCCAGAGGGAACTCACACATGCAAACCATTATGTAAAATATAATTTTTTTCTTTAAGAATACTCAAGATCATTAGACATGGTTTTTCAATGCTAGAAAATCAAGCCAAAAATGAAAATAAACAGTTTCAAGTATTCGCAACGTAATTCCCTCATGCATTTATGGAAATATAGTAAAAAGTGCCTTAAAAATGTGGTTTGACATTTCATGCTGCCCTGTTTTTCTGTTTTTCCAGTTCTCAACATTTGCCCTCTTGTCCTGTATCATTTCAGTTCCATGGCACTTTGAAAGAGATGATGATGGCAGCCTTTGTCATTTCTGCAGTGCTTTTCAGCCTTGTTTTAATGGGTGGGTGACAGGAAACCTCCCAAGGACTTGGCATAGATGACAAAAATGCTTTATAAATTCTACTCTGCATAAACCAAATGTGAATTCATTGTATGCAAACACAGTAGCACCATTCCCCAAGATAATTACAGGTACATTGTTGCTTCCCTAAAAATGGGCTTTGGTAAATTCAGGTTAAAGAGACAATCAACTTAATTTAACAGGGAAATATCACTCTTTTTGGTTTTTTCTGAGCTGCCCTTCCTTTAGAAGGTTTTCTAAGTACACTATCACCTTCAAGAGCACTTCAAGACAAACATGGAGAAATATGGAAAAAAATCCCCAAGCCTGGCTATGATGATGTGACATGGCTTCACCTCTTTTTTATGCAGGCAGAACGGAACTCCTGCCTATCTAAACTAGTTGGTATTTTAAAGGTTTTGTCCAGTTTATAAAGCACGGGACTATTGACAAACCAAACACTACGGACTAATGGATTAAGCAAGCAACTGCATGCCACAAATTCATAAGTTTTAATCCAGACTCTCTTAGTGCTCACCTTCTTGTCCATAAAATTGAGATAATATTTATCCTCTACTTCATAAGGGTGTTGTGAGAGTGAGTAAATGTTTGGACAGCTCTTCAAAAGGTCAAGTCCTAACCAGGCACCTGTATTTTACTGAAGTAAACTGTTTCCTCAGATTCCCATGATATGATCACAGCACCTTCTCCAGAGCTTCTCAGATTGTTTCAAAATAACCATCCACATTCATACCCATCCACATGCATAAATCACAGAATGGTTTGGATTGGAAGGGACCTTAAAGATCATCTCATTCTAGTCACTCTGTCTTGAGCAGAGACAAAATTATTTACTGAATCAGGGCTTAAGAGTAATCTCAACTGTAAACTCACGTATATAAATTATCTCCCTGCCACACAAATAATTCAAAAAAACTACACGCTAAGAAACTTTTAATTCATTACTGAAGCAGAAGTGACACGTTTCAAGGTGTTGCTAATGCCAGTTGACTTTAAAATTGTTATTCAATATCTGAATTGCGAAAAAAATATAAAGTGGAAAAATAATTTATTTTAAAGAAAATATTTTAAGAACCATTTTCCTTTAGATATGTCAGCAACTGATGCTCTGTAAAGGTTTAAAATAAAAGCTTTTAAAAAATCCCCTGCTTTATTAGAAGGGCAATTCCAGAGACTTGACACACTGTATAATCCCATCAGTGGTTAGTTCTCAACAAACAAGTCACACATACAGAAAAAATACTCAAGACCAAGGCAGAAGGCAAGGAGAGGTTAAATCGGTCACAAGCCAGGTTTTTCCTCAGTTTTAACTCATAAGTGATGACATAAAACCCAGAAAAAACCCAGCTTCAACTTGAAAATGATTTAAATTTGCCAGGTCCAGCCATTTCTGGAAGTGAGCCAGCCTTAATTTGGATGTAGGCTTCTCAAAATTTGCACAGCTCTAACTTTAACCTGCTGCAGACTGAAAAGTGGACCTGGTGAAGAAACACACAAAAATTATTCCACATAATTCCACACAAGTGATGCTCTGTTCTCTCCACGTATGTGAGCTCAGGATCGGCTGCTTCGTTCCAGGAGTGGACGGTGCCGTGTCTTTATGAGCAAAACTGTCCACCTTCAAAATTCCTTCTGTACCAATCTAATGCTGTATGAGGATAATGCTCACAAGAGGGAATAGGACTTGTTTTCCAGGAGGGAATATTTTCAGAGTCGAGCTTGTAATTTCTATTTGCAAATCTCCAAATTCAACAATTTCTCAGCCTCTATAAACTCGCAGATGGAAAGATCCTGTATTTGGAATAAATAATGTCTGAGCTTCACCTTCATTACAGGGCATTTTCTGTTAGAAGAGTGCTATATCCTGGCTCCTGAAGTACACAGAAGCCCTTTGTGGTAAAGCTATCACACTGGGCTGCTCCAAGTGTGCAGCTAAGGAGGTTCACATTAGTAGTACCATGGAAGGATTGGGGGGAAAAGGAAAAAGAAAATATCATGACAAGTATCGACTGGGAATGCTGATAGCTCTCTCAGGATCCTGCCTAAAAATCGAGGGTATGTTTTTATTTTAATATGTCAAAATGAGCTTTTGTACTTGTTAAAAAACCCTCAACTTTGAAACGTAAGTACATTTATCTTTTTACTATTTTTCCAGCCCTTTCCCCAAAATCTGCTGGTTATTAAAACACTGCTGTGTAAATGAAAGTGCTTCTGCTTCATAGCTTGCCTTCTCTTTTCCCTGTGTACACACACAATGAGGTCATTATTTGCTGATTATGCTCATTCTCACAGGAACAGTCTTTGATGTCAAACAGCAAGTGATGTGACTTCATTGTAGGTATCCAGACCACAGAAGGACTGTGTGAAAACATTACCAGTCCACGTGGGAGATATCCAGGGCCTGGACCAAAAGCCAACAGGAGCTTTGGAGCAGATCTCTGGCCATCAGAGACATGTAACAAATAATAGAGACCACATTAGGGCACACAAGAACATCCATTGCAGCCACACAGTGTTTGATCAGAGGATCTCAGAGCATGGCTTGACATCAATCCTCCCACTCATGGAATCACAGAATGGTTTTGGTTGGGTGGGACCTCAAAGTTCATATATTTCCAACCCTCTGCCATGGACAGAGACACCTTCCACTAGATCAGGTTGCTCAGGGCCCCATTCAACCTGGCCTTTAATGAAATTAAAGAAGACAAAAGATGTTCTTATATGAAAGCAAAAAGAAAAAAAAAAAAAGTATCAGCAACATCTGCAGTTCAGACGACCCTGAGTTAAGCAACCCTGATGTCTGCAGTGTGCAGAAACTACTATTATTAATAAGCATCATGTGGAAATAGACTCAAGTTGTGCCAGGAGAAGTTTAGATACTAGGAAAAAACTTCACAGAAAGGGTTGTGGAACAGGCTGCTCAGGGAATTGATGCAGTTACCATCCCTGGAGTCTTCAGAAAATGTGTGGCTATGGAACTTGAGGACATGGTTTAATGTTGAAAATGGTCATGCTGGTAGGTGGACAGTTGGATTTGATGATCTTAAACCTTCTTCCAGCATCAACAATTCCGTGATTCTATATAACAAGATGCATCAGACACTGAGTGCTGTTGAAGAGGATTTGACATGCCAGTTTTTCGACACAACTGGAATTTCTGTATTTCAGTAGTTAAGAATGACTTATTTATAAAATAGAATTGTCCTCATAAAGCCACTGAGGCAAAGGTACCTTTTTCATAGCTCAAACAGCACATGGTAACCCCATGAAACCATGTCTGTGGCTGCTCTGAGGGCCAGGGTTTAAGACTTAAGCTTTAGAGCAGTCAACATATTAAGAATTGACCTCAAGTTCAAACAGTCTCAGGGAATATTCCTGAACCCTCAAAAAAACCCTTTACACTAAAACCACTTTACTAGCCCCAGGAATACTTTTGGCATGGGGCAACTACCATTTCCCAATGCCAGGACATGATTCAGAGGTATTTGGAGGCCAGAAGCCATTCTCAAAAGGAAGTCTGGTGATGGCCAGCCTATTTTGGAGAATAAGAAAATGGAATAGTATGAGCATGGGTCATGCCATGCTTGCTAGCCTGACTGTCAGAGAGCATAGATACAATTAATCTCCTGGCATAGATATAGCTTTATGCAGTCAGCTCCTCTGAAAAACCTCAGCCCAGATAGCTGGAGAAGTGTCCTAATTGAGTAGCTAATAATCACAGTGTCAGACAGCAGGCTTTCTACCTTAAAAGCTATTACTTTAATAGCCATACTGGAAATACGCTTTGGTGCGGGAGTCAAATGTGAGGCAAAACAGGTATCTTTGTGTTGCCATGCAGGCTGTGCTTCTATGCTGATAAAGTCTTGTTTCACTAACGATGGGGAAAAAATAGCCTTCACTTCCAGAAAAGCTCAGGGCTTTATCTGACACAGCCTCCCAGGAAAGCAGTGTCCTTGTGCCTCAGGATGGGCAGGCAGCCAGCTTGGGCTAAATTGCCTACAAGGCAGAAGACATAATATTACAGTTAATATCAGAAAACACTGTAATTTGCTTTTTGCTTACAATTTTATCTGACAAAAACAAGGCAGTTGAGGAAAAAGAAACAACAGAAGGCGTGCCTGGCTGCTGGCTACTCCTTTGGCCTGTCTAGCGGGGAATGCTCTGCTTGATTCAGAGCAAACTATCACAGGGATGATAAGGACAGGAAAAACAAAAACTGTGGGCTAAGATAGCTATTCATCAGGATGAGACAGAGAAGAGCCCAGCATGGCAGAGTCTAGAGGGAATAGCATCAAAAGTTAGAGAGAAGGTAAACAGGGATCTACAGTTCCATCTCTCATGTAAGAGAAGACAGGGAAAAAAATAGATAATGACATTTCACAGGATCACAGAGTTGTTAGGGATGGAAGGAACCCCTGGAGATTATCCAGTCCAACACCTCTGCCAAGGCAGGGTCACCTGGAGCAGGTGACACAGGAACTTGTCCAGGTGTGTCTGGAATGTTTCCAAAGGGAGACTCCACAAACTCCCTTGCCAGCAGTCCCAGGGCTCTGCCACCCTCAATGGAAAGAAGCTCTTCCTCAGGTTGGAAGCAAAACTTCTTGTGTTTCACTTTATGGCCATTGCTCCCCATCCTGGGAGCACCACTGGGCACCACTGAAAAGAGTCTGGCACCATCCTCTGACACCTTCCTTGGAAATATTTATATGGATTCTTGTGATCCCTCCCAGTCTTCTCCAGACCAATCACGCCCAGATCTTGCAGTCTCTCCTCACAAGAGATGTTCTAGGCCCCTTGCATCTTTGTATTAATCATTTAATCCTATCACTGTGAAAGTTTAATACATGAATACTTAGATCAGATACAGTTCTGCTACAGGAAAACCTCTTCCTGGGAAGTGTAACTTAGAGAAAAATCACAATAATGGTGGTAGACTTTTAGTCGTTATTTATTCTTCCATTTTCTCTGTTCAGCCTCAAATGCTATGAGTGATATTCTTTACACTTCACTGCTATATGCACATCCCATATTTAAATATCTCAAAGTATAAGAGGCACTGCTGGGATGCAACACCATGCTGAATAATCAAATTGAAAAAGAAGGGAAAAGAGAAAAGTCAAAGACCATGACAATAAGATCACTAAACACAGAAGCAAATGACATTGCAAACTACCAAGGACTTTTTGGAGCTATTCTGGATGGGTAGGCAAATTCTCTCTCTGGCTTGTGGAAGAGCATACTGAACTCCATATTTACACTTTTTTTTTTTTTCCTTTTCAAATATGCACATCGCATAACCTGGGTAAATTGTCTATTTTGAGTATATGTGTAATGTACTGAATATTTTGGTTTAAGCTGTAATTCGCAACAGGCAGAGCATTTCTGGACAATTATAATATGTCTCTGGTAGCATTTTAAGGCATAAAGCCAAAAGGCTGGAGGAGTTGAAATACCTGAGATGTGCAATAATCCCTTGGAAATGCTCTGGATTGTCTTACAGCTATTACACAATGTCATACTTATATTATGTGTATAAACCCCAGAAGTTTGGCTGTGTATTTAGTGAGTTTCATTCACTGTATTCAGCTGCTTTGGATATGGTCAGTTATATATATGGGAACACACTTTTTATGAGAGCCTGTTGTGATGGGACAAGGGATAGGACAGAACAAACTTATCCATTTGTTTTAAAGTAAAAGAGGGTCGATTTAGATTAGCTATGAGGCAGAAGTTTTTTACAATGAAGGTAATAAAACAATATCACAGGTTGTCCAGAAAGATGGTGGATGCAACATCCCTGCAAACACCCAGGATCAGGTGTGAAAGGGCTCAGAGCAACATGATATAGTGGAATGTGTCCCTGCTCACTGCAGGAAGTTTGCACTAGATAATCTTTAAAGATTCCTTCCCACACAAAACTATTCTATGATTCTGCATCCTTAAAACCCCAGCCTCCCTTAGCAGCTGCGACTGTCTCCTCTCCTCCACTCACCATCTACTTGTCGTCATCCCTTTAGGATTTCCCCTTAAAAAACTTGCCTCTTCAGTTTTTTTTCCCTTGGTGTCTACAATAATTCAGTCTTCTTCTATTTATCTATTTTTCTGTGCTGGCTTTAGCTAGTGATGTGTATCAACAGTGCTTACACCTGTCTTCAGACTGCTTGCTCCTCTCTTCTGCCTGAGCCCCCCTCTCCCCATCACCATCCTTGGCAGCTCCAAATATTTCTCCTTTTAACCCACTGCACACACTGAGATGAGAGTTGCAGTCGTACTCTGCTCAACTCAGTGAGGCTTCAGGCTGTAACTAAGGGTCTTGGGCTGTGATTTTAACAAACGGGACAACAAATGAGAGAAATCACCAACAGTACCATGCATTTTCAAATACCACATTTTTCTATATTTGGATAGTTGCTGTGTAAGTAAACATCTGTCAATCCACAACACTAAATCTGATTCCTATAAAACATACTATTTAATTTTTATCTACTTTTCTGTCTAATTCTTGACACATAATTTGTTGAAAGGACTAGGATGTAATTACATTACAGTAAAAAATTAAAAAGAATCTATACAAAATACTTAGAAACAAAATATTTTGTCTGTGTAGAGTTTTCAACAGTTACTACTAATGTGAGATGGAACAGCTCAACAGAAAAAACCCAACTTTTATCTGAAAGTATTTTTACTAATTACTTTTAGAAGTGAAAGCTCCCATAACTGCAATTGAAAGAAAGAAAATATATTCATGTAATTAACAAAATGGGATTATAAAATTGGTAAGGAAATGCAGAGCCATAATGGATACCAAACTCATTTTTCAAATGATTTACAAACACTGAGATATGAAACAAAAATCAGAAAATAGTACTCTAAATATAAAAATTACTTGCATTATTAATATTTTAGGCTTCATAAAACAAAATTTGTACTGTATCTAGCCATTCTATCACTAACATCTTACAGTGCTGTCTAACATAATCTCCTCTATCAAACAAAAGTAAGACATCCCCAAATCTTTTTCACTTATTTAATATTCATTGATATAAATTATCTTTTCTGGGTTTTGACCACAGACATCTCTTAGTCTGAGCTAAATCACTCCCCTCCATTTACAGTCAGAACTGAGAAATATCTTGTTTAGAAGGATGTGCAGCTCTGAAAGTACCCTCTCCTACATGCCTGCATTTGACAAGATGAAACCCAAACTCCTTTTGCTGAAAAATTTGAACTTCTTTATTTTAACCACATGAAACTCCACAATTTATTTGGTTGTAGATGTTATTTGAACCCTGTTAGCCCTATGAAGTTGAGCTTGCTGAAAAAAAGAGTGGCTAATCATGGACACTTTCCTCAAATGATACATTATTACTGTTTTCCTTTAAATATCAAGCCAGCTGTCAGCAAATCAGACTGTTAATGGAAACTCCTGGAATTGTAGTTCCTGTTTTTGCAATAACTGACAGAAGGCAGGTTTAGTTTACACATTAGACAGAAATCCTTCCCTGTGCGGGTGGGGAGGCCCTGGCACAGAGAAGCTGTGGCTGCTCCATCCCTGGAAGTGTCCAAGGCCAGGATGGATGAGGCTTGGAGCAACCTGGGATAGTGGAAGGTGCTCCTGCCCATGGCAGCGGGGGGGGAATGAGATGGTTTTCAAGGTTCCTTCAAACCCAAACCATTACATTACCCTGTTATTCTAGACTTTACAAACAGCCCTCCCAGCTTGCTGCACCTTCAAGATAGGGGTTCCTCATATGGAAATAAGACTGCACTGATCTATTTTTACAAACAGGAGGAATTCAGGTCCCGGAGTATGAACTGTTCTGAATTTATACTCCTTACAAACTGAAAAGTGAACAGTTCAGAAAAGCAAACACCTTTCATTCATATGTAGGATGACAAAATCATTACATTTATAAAATTTGAGGCTATAATGAGGATTCAGAGAACCATTGTTGTGCCTTGTTTAGACCCCACCACCACAGTATATTCAAGTTGAGGCACTGGACTGCATCCTCTGCAAGTGCATCCCACAATACTCACCAACCCCCCAATATTGTTGTATTTATAAACCTATGTAGGATTTAAATGAGCTGCAGCAGTGCCCTTCTACACCAGGAAACATCTGGTACAGCCACAGCCCACCTGGGTCCCTGCTGGGTGACAGCAGCTGGGTGGCCCTGCAGCCTGGTCCAGATTGGGACACTCCTCTCTGCACCACCTGGGGATGTGTCTCGTGCCTTTGCAGGATAAACAACACACTGTATAGTTAAAGCCCCATTTTCAGCATTCTCTGGCAGTCCTAGAACTGGCATTAGTAGATTGTAAAGGGCCAAAATTAATGTGGCTTTGCAGCAAGAGAAAAACAATGTTCAGATAGAATCAATAATAGTAATAGTAATAATAGTA
>VWYP01003047.1:0-23688 GCA_013400435.1 Pycnonotus jocosus | reverse complement strand
TAAAGTCACCAATGACATCCTGGCCTAGGACCATCACTCTAGTTACTAGTAGTCATGTTCCGCCTGACTCCTTATCTGATGCTGCAGGGAAACAAAGAAGCCCTCTCTACCAGAGGTAGTAGAAAGGCAGAGAAGCAGCTAACCTGAGTGTCTCACAGCCCTTCTTGCAATCCTAAAGAGTCTAGCGCCAAGTTACTTAATAAAGCCTTAGGGATTTTTCTGGGGGATGTTTTGCAAAGGGAATTTCACTATCTTGCATTTGAAAGAGATTTTGTTCCTATATAATAGAAGCTTGATGCTAAGATATAGAAGAAAAATTAAACCTAGGGTACATCCTTGTGTGTTAGCAAAATGAACTGTATCAGAGCCCACTCTGGTCTTTTGACCAAATAGAAGGATTTAGCTAAGCAGTGCTATTAAGCTCTTACCTTTAAAATCAGCCATTTCAGATACTCTTGGTAGGAGTTGCTGATGATTTGTGCAGACAATCAAGATGTGCCCAAAACTTCTCTTGGAGTTTTCTAGCCAGGGCAGAGAGCTGACATGGACTGATTTAACTTACTGATCTAATGATAAAAACGACACAGCTTCACTGGCAGGAGAGAGGATAGTATATGTTTAATCCACAAAAACAAACTGAGAGCTAAAAATTTTAAGGCAATTCAACAATTTCTTGAAAGGTAGGTGATGAAATCAGAAGTGATTGAATTACCTACAGCTAGAATTTAGGAAAAAAAAAAAAAAAAGATTCTCCACAATTTTGATCACAAGATGCCTTTCCAAGCATGACTTTTTACCTAATTTAATGGGGATTTTGGTGATGAGTTGTGCTTATTTATATTTGAAGAAGGGAAAAGTAACAGAGAAAGGAAGAGTTTTGATTTGTGTGTGGGAGGGGTTAACTTACTGGTAGATTCATTATGGTTGCAATTCTTGCTGCAATTTAGAGCTGTAATCAAATATATTTGCACAAGTATAAAAGCCAGGTGATGTAGTATATTACCTACTGTCTGTGGCAGATTTTATTGTTAAGGAGCACATGAGGGTTGTGGGACGAGCTATTGTGTATTTGTTTCTAGCTCTAAAGTTTTCAGCAGTGCATTTTTCTGACAAGCGTAAGTGATATAAGACTTCTTCACTGCAACAAACGACATAAATTTGCAAAATGGGGGGGGGGATTTTATTTTATATATGAATATTAGCAGTGCTGTATTTTCTGGATTTTTTTTAAGAGAACGTAGGAAATGTACATAATGCATTATGTATTTCTCTGTTCATGTCTACAGCTGAGAATTCACAAGTTCACATGATCCAGAGACAAAAATCTTTGTAGAATCATTGATGCAAAATCATTTGGTAAGTCTTGGATTTTAATAGTTGTTTAGACATCATGATCAACGGGATGTGTTGCTAAAAACACTCCAGTAGGTTCAGTTTCTGAGCTTTCCTTTTTAAATGGAATACATACGTTGAAATTATTCTGTAATGGTTTGTAACTTCTACTTAGACTTTTTTTGTGTGCGTGTGTGTGGTTTTTTTGGTTTTTGGGAAAGTTTTTGGGTTTTCTTTTTGGTTGGGGTTTTTTTTTTTGGCTGTTTTTTAGTTGTTTTTAGGGGGAGGTTGGGAGAGTTGTGTCTGGAAATGAGTAATTTCTGTGAAAAACACTATCCTCTACAATGTCACTTACATGAGTTAAAAGAAAAAATATTTACCAAAATACCTTAAATCTAAATATTTCCTCTTATATTCCTAACCCTACTGGCTGTACTAATTCAGGCTATGTCAGAAGGTGTGCTAACCTTCCTACTTGTACCATCCAGAGATTTCGAGCACTGTGACTCCCTTTTCAAGGCTTGCAGCAGGCTTTATTTGGCAGTAACAGTGTTAGTGTGGTTGGAACACAGCAGAATGTCTAACAGAACGTCTTTTGCAAAGGTTAGAGTATTGTCTGGAACATACACTGTGTGTTGGCCCTATGTAGAGAAACATCCTGATCCTGCATTAGTTTTCCGAATGCCACTAATGACACAGGATTTATTCATGTTGTGTTCATAGCATCTTTGATCCTTTAACAATAAGATTCATTGCCTTAAATATCTCCTACTGGTTTATGAAACCTCTCAAAGACCTCCTTGTGATAGGGAAGGCTGCAATTTCAGAGGGAAAAAGATTTGCTTAAAGTCTCCATGATGGTTTGACCTGGTTCAGCAGCCAAACACCCATCCTCTGTCTTGATCATTCCCCTCTCTCTTGGGATGAGGAAAAAATAGAAGGGAGGCCAGAAGACTTATGTGTAAAGTTTTACAGAATGAAGGCAGAAACTCTTCATAGTAGCAGATAAAAAAGAGGAATTTATTCGCTACCCACTGGCAGGCAGATGTCCATCCACTCCCTAGAGACCCCAGCATGGGTAACAGTTTTGTGGGAAGACAAACACCACAGCCATGAGTGTTCCTCTTTCCCTCTCTTTCTCTAAGCTGTTCTTGCTAAGCATGACATCACACTGCATGAGATCTCCCTCTGTTCTCTCTGGGTCAGCTGTTCCACCCCCAGCCTATTTACTTACAAATATAGTTCCTTCAGGCTATTTGTAGGAAAACAATCACTGTTCTCACTTTTCTGGTTTTAGAAGAGGTATTTAACAGTAAAGCAAAATTTATTCATTAATTATTTTATTCCAGCTGATTTGTGTTTTTCTCTCTTTCCTTTATCCATTTTCCTGACCACCACACAGTCCTTCCTTTTTCTGGCTTCTTTTCAAACCCTGAATACTTTTAAGAAGTCTCTAAAGGAAAGAGAAATACAGATAGTGGCCTCTCTTTAAAGGAGGGCTGCAAAGCACATATGCTAAAGGAGATTGACATGGAAACATGCAGAATTGCTGCTAACACCTGTCAGTAATGTAATGTTCAGATCCACCACATATCAGCTTATAAAAGAGAATTTTTTTTTTCTTTTTTAGTGTGAAATCAATTCCCAAAGGAAAGCAAAGCAAAACAAATAAGCATCTCCTAAAAAAAATGTAGAATCCTCTAGAACTTGCAAAATTTGGCAGGTCAGTAATGAAAACTGAAAAGTCTGGAAGTCAAAATCTGACATGCCTTACAATAAGATTGTCTGTGCAGTCTTTAATGTGACTCCTATATACACATTTTTTACAGAATTGTATGGTGATCTGTAGTACTGAGAAAGTTGCCTGTCACAGTACAGGGGAGAGATGAAAGTTCCTTAGAGCTATTGTCTCTGTTGGTTTGTCCTTAGTATTCAAACTGGATGGTGCCTTTTTTCTGCATGATTGTTGAACACATTCTGCAGACAGGATTATTTATTTTCTACAGTATATAAGCACTTTGCAGAAATTAATTTTCGTCTACAACATTCTCTTTATTCAAATGAATTGAAGGACAGAGTGTTTGACATCCTATTTCACATATGAGAGTTGTGAATTTTGCTGTCTTTGAGCCTGTATTAGTATCAGATATGTTCAAAAAACATATCTTCACAATTTAATTTGCATGAATGCGGAATATGTGAAACCCAGAAACAACAATTATATGGTTAGGGCCCTTCCCTAAAAAGTATTGATTTTAAAAATGAAACATTTTATTAACCAGACAAAGGGATTATTTTGCAGAAGCAGGAATTCTTGTGCTTTACTAAAATATTTTATTTACTTTATTGGTCACTGTATACTGTTTTCCAAAGTGTTATAAGAAGATCCAAGTCCTATAGTAGGGATCTACTTTACTAGATAAACTGGCTGAGTTGTTAAGACTGATATACACAAAAATATTTGCAAATGTGAACTATTTAGTCCACTCTCACTCTCAAGGAACGTTCATCTATTTAATTTCTCTCTACACTCCAATATGTGATGGAGATCTGCTCTGCCTGGCAGTGTGCCCTTTCTGTCACTGATCCTTCTTTTCTAGTCCCTTGGAGTTACTGACATATCAGGTTATGCAACTGGCTCTTATGCAACTGGCTCTGGCAAAGCTTGAAAGGAAAAGTAAAAACTCTTACTAGAACATCTGCATATAATTGGAAAAGAAACCCAAAACAGGTAAACTGAAGAATCCAAGCCCTTCTTGGAGTCTGGAGTAAGAGTAGCAAGCTTCAAGACATGTACAGAACAACACTAATGCCAGTCTATTAGATGAGTTGAGAGGAAAATGTAGCTGGCAATTGTAGAACAGAGGAAGCAGAGAGGAGGAAAACCTCTGGCCACTGTGGCACAGACAGTTATTTATGTTGTGTGGCTGGCTCTTGGCCCAGGACTGTCTTATTCATTCTCCGAGGAGAAGGTGACAGCATTGGTGGCACAGGGTGGCTGCCTGTGAGCTGGAACCAGACCAACACCTGAACTGATTCTCCTTTGGTTTTAGGGGGAAATTCTAACAGTGCACCTATTAGGAACAGAGTAGATATTTGATATTATTCTAGAAATTACATGATTTTTGCTAGTTTCTGAATCATAATAACTAAATATGCCTGAAATTTTCCCAAGTCATAAAGCAGAAAAAAATCAAGTTCAATTAAATTATGGTGCACTAAACACTGCTTTTACGTCAGATTTTTCAAATCCAAAGCTATACCTGATCAGATTCTCCTCACAGTAACGTATGTGCAGGGCCAAAGCAACCCAAATTGCATCACCAAAGTATTTGGAATGCACTGTAGAAGCTAACAAAGATATATTTTTCTCCTGTATGGGTCATGATGATGCTTCCACTGTGATTCAGCTCAGATCTTTGTTCAGACTTCCAGCTCTCTAGAAGAGTTATGTGATTTAGGATTCTTCTGAAAACCAAATGCTCTGCTGCCTCTTTTGATTTCTCCTGTCCTGGCTGTCACAAATTTCCCTTATAAAGCAGTGAATTAGCTGGTTTGAGACTTTTTTTTGTCTAATTCTCTGTATAAATCTTAATTTTTCTTCAAACCATGAAATTAGATGTTCAGGTTTGCAAGTTTGCTGCCAATTTGGAATGACTAAGTTACAAAGAGCTATCTTTCTCATAGTTTTGTCATTTGTCTATGACTACTACTGCTATTTTTATTTATATTTGTACTCCTATTTTAGTTTCAAAATATATTATTAATTATTATCTGTGTTTATCTCCAATAATTCAATGAGTTATTTGATGCATCAAGACTCAACAGGCTGCATGACATAACTGTAGCTTTCGTCATAGATTTCTCAGTTCCCTGGTATGACAGACTTCTGCCACCAAAACGAAAACCTGAAGAGCAGCACATATCCCTTGGCTTCCTTTTAGGCACAAAGACACAAAACAATGGCTTACCCATAAAAGAGCACAGAAGAAGTTTTGTGCCCTGATACCATTACAGATTTCTGAAGTGACATGCAATCCATATAAACATTCCTTTTATAGCTTTTCATGGGTTCAGTGTAGGTTTTCTGTCACTCTGAAAAGAACAAGTGTGGGCAGGTGCTGTGCACTTTTCTTTTCATGGCTCTGCAGATGCTTTAAAGCTTTCCTTTAATGGAACTGAACAACACTGTGTAGTAGTGCTGTGAACACCTGGCGAGTAATTAAAGCCACGAGGTTCTGTTCTTGACATAAACCAGTGTCACACGAAGCCCTGCAGAACTGAAAGCCCACATGCTGTATTATTGCCTGCACAGTCTCTCCCAGCCACAGTGCAGTCACAGCCCTTCAGACAGACTGACATTTTTCATCTCCGTGAGTGATGGGAAAACTCACCCTCATCTCAGGGTTTGTCATGTTTGTATATTCATTCAAGAAGGCCATGAACTGTGCCTAGAGGTCTCTTGATTCTGTTTTTAGACAGATTTTAGGCTCATTACTAGCAAATATAACTCAAATTCTTCACATTCCATTCCGTATCGCTGGCAGTGAAAGCCTTTACCTTACTGTTGGTAATGAATCAAACAATAATTTTATATAAGAAAGGGCACTGGTTATCTTAACACCTTCCTCCATGACAGTAATGTTTCTCCTAATGTACTTTGATGGCATAATCACCATTACATGGCTTGTTAATACATTAATTAAACCTGCTTTTAATATATATACATTATTGTTAATTTTAAGGATAAGAGGTGAACATTTTACAAAGCATATGAAGAATAAAACCAGCAACTTTATATTTGACTAATCTCTGCATTTTGAAATTTGGACACATAAAAAATATTTTCTTTACAAGGAAATTTTCATAACAGGAATGGTTTTGGTATGTTCCTCAGTTTTTTCTTTTTTTTCTTTTTAAATAAGCTTTATCGCTTTTTTGCATACAACTCTTTAAATAAGGTTTTTGCTTTTTTGAGAGTATTAGTAATGAAAATAAATTATGCTTGACAAAATAGATAGATAAATCGCTTTTAATGATCCCTTACATTTATAATTTTACAGTTTGTTGATATAATTGTGTTGGTTTGCTTATCTACTAATATGCAGAATTAAGCAATTTCCTTTGTTTATTTCTGTCATTAGTGAGTTAGCAACAGTGTCTCATAATGCTGCATAAGACAAAAACACTGGTGCATGCATCTAATTCTTTTTCAAACAAACATTCTAGAAAAGGGTAAAGCGGTTTATTGTTTACTTTGTTTGTTGGCTTCAAAGAATTTTGGGAATCCAGCTAGTCATCTTGTTCTTACAATGTGAAGATATTTTGGTAGATAATATTATACAAAAAAAAAGAAAAGATTTGCAAACTTTCCTAAACAGAAAATATTTTTTTTTCTGTTATTTTCAGGAATTTAAGCAGGGAAGCTTAGTCTTCCAGAATTTATCAACATGCGAATCTGAGAAGGATTTAAGAAATATNGAAGCTTAGTCTTCCAGAATTTATCAACATGCGAATCTGAGAAGGATTTAAGAAATATACATCTGAAAGCTTAAGATTGTGTTTCTTCTTTTAATTTATGGCTAATTGAAAAGGTGTTAAAGAAAAGGAAAACAACCAAAAGTTTCTGTGTACCCTCAAGTTCATAGGAACTTTATTACCTTGCAGATTTATTCAGTCTCAGTCAGAATCACTGCTGATCTCTCTGAAATGTTACAGGTCCAGTTATCACCAGTTCCCAGGTGACCGATCTGCAATTTATTTGTATCAGAAACCGTTTTTCCTCTGGGCACTCAGATTTTAATGTGGCCTGTATATCATCAGGCAATGACAAGAACAGAGGGATTGATCTTTCCTGGACTAATAAGCTTATTTTTATCTTCAACTGTGCCTTTGTAGTGGAGATATTATAAGCTGTCTCACACTTATTTAGAGATGTATACACAGAAGAACCAACTCCCAGCAGCTTCAGGGCGTGAGCTCTGTGTGCTCAAGCAAAATTCACAAAAACACTTCATAATAATCTTTGCAAGAAACAAAACTTTTAATGGGAGAAATTTTTTGTTCCTAACCCAGAAACTTTCAACAAATGTTCTTCTCCACACATGAGGTACTCAGGTAAATTGGCACACGCTGACCTGGATTCGGGGACAATGGCTGTAATCTGTCTGCAAAAAGCCCAGTAGGCTGTACAGAGGCTTCATGTCAATCAGAGAAAGAAATGGAAGTTAAACAAGCGCTGCTAGATTTTTGTGCTTTTTTTTCCATATGCTCTGTTTGTTTAACCAGCAGGGTGTCACCAGGTGGATGTTAGTGTTCGTGTACAAGGCTTTCACAGAGATTGATGTTCACAGCAACAGCTGAGTTCATTTACAATGCCGTTCTCTGAAAGCCTTGCTGAATAGATTCCTAAAGACAGTGATTTACTGTCTGTCTTTTCCTCTTTTATTATATTCCACCACTACTGATGCCTATTCTTATTTGATGACTTCAGTATCCTTGCTCAAAGGTGCTCATACATTTTCAAATTCTGTTACTGTTAGAAAAAGGAGAGAAGGAAGAATGATTGAGCTGTCTTGCTGGGCTCTTGCTCTCCTATAACTATTGTAACGTGTTGCATTGTCTCAGGGTTACTGGGAGGTGTGAACAGCAAAAAACTTCAAAGAAAACAGTGCAACTTCTGGAGAGATCCTCCTACCATGTATTCTTTACTATCTCCTTTCCTATTTGATATGGGTAGGTATAACATTCCAACTGAGGATTAACACTGGATAGAATTTAAATCACTGAAGATTTAAAAAGTTTCAGCACTTTATTGGAAATGAAAAATTGTTTATCCCAGGATATCATGTCCTAGCAGCCCTTTTTTTAAAAAATATTTTATTATCCTCAGCCCTAGATATGATGTATATTCCTTCATTCAGTTTGCAGTTTGTGGATGAAACTGGCAGAGTTGAACAAAATTTTCTGTTTGTAACATCCAGCATTTAAATGCTTAAATATTAAACCCCTGGAAAAACAAACAAACATAACCCCCACCAAACTACAACAAAATCCCAACAAAAAGCCTTCTATACAACATTTTTCCTGGTAATTTTCCCATTTGATGAGATGGGTGGTAGTTATGCTAGAGTAGGGGATCAAAAAGAATCTGGAAAATAATTAATAAATCAGCATATGGAAATAAAGATCCTTGAAATGATCCAGCTTCTGGATCTCCAAGGGTCTCATATGAAAGTAAAATAGATATTCACCAAGGAACTGAATCAAAACCTGTTGAAACCAGCAAGGTTTTTTTCACTTATGTATTGGATTTTGCAGCAGGCTTTGAAAAGCTCTCTCAATTTAGCAGCAATGCCATGACCCCATTAAATATCTAAATTACAAAATACTCCATAAGACTGTACATACTAATTTCAATTATAAAAATGATGCATCTTGTTCATGTCTTTGTTTCAACTGCCTCTATTTTAATTTCACTCATTTAAATGTCATAAAATTTAAAATAAAGATATATAGGGGAAAGGAGATATAGGGAAAATGTACATCACACTGCTGCTTATAGCTTAGAAAGTTCCACCCTGTAACTGAGATTTGCCAAATATAATGCATATTATGTCATTTTTGTCTGTATTCCAGTAGGAGAGATATGCTCATTTTAGTTTTCTCAGATAGAATTTGCAGTGAACTATTGTGAGAAGCTTTCAGAAGTATCAAGAATCTGGATGAATTTCCCAACAATGTGAACTAAAATATTCGCTTTAGGTGGATCTGCCACTTAATAGAACATGCTTCGTTTTTAAAAATTGAAGAAAAAGGTACAGAAAAGGTGGGAGACATCTCTGTATCAAAAGATAATGCTGTTAAGAAGGGAATCCTCAAAGTCTAATAATCTATTGTCAGAACTCTACTCTATGTGAGCCTTTATTTTAGTACCACCTCCAGTTTTAGCTTTCTGTGAAAGTGGAAATATGAAGAGGAAGGATACAGTCTTGTCACTGTGTAATTTCCCTGACTTTCCTTTTAGGGTAACTTGAATGCTTTTTTTTTTTTTTTTCTTTTTTTTTTTTTTTTCCCCTTTTTCTTTTAAAAGCTTTTCTCTTTTTTTTTTTCTTTTGCATTCAAAAGCTTGACTTTTTTTTTTCTTCATCCCAACTCAAGCTGAGGAATGGATATTATTAACAGGATGAAGCTTGCATTGCTTCTGCCCATGCATATAAAAAGAGGTCAGTCTTATAGGCAGTCTGTCACCTTTAGCTGTTTTCAATGCCTCCTCCAGAAAAAAATCTAACCTTAAGATTACTAAAGACAAAAGCAAGTAATCTCACATCATAAACAGTAGAGAAATATATGAAAAAGGCACACAGTACTTAGCAGTTTCAAAAAAATCCAGCCTTCTAATTCTGGTAAAACAGATTCATATCCTAAATAGTCAGAAAATATTGTTCCTGCTAATGTTTTGTAAAGCAATTCTGAAAACAACACACATTTGGCCAACTCACAGATAAAGCATGCCTTGTCCTTTGAATTGTGGATGGTTTGTAGTATGCTAAGAATGACAACAATTACAGAATTTGCATCTATCTGCCAACAAAACAGATGGCTTTGTAGGTGGAGGACAATGAAGAAAAGAAAGGATATGTTCAAATGAAATACAAAATAAAAAAGAAATCTTAACTAGATCTTGACATGCAGTAAAGAACTTCATTTGAAAATATTGTGGTAGCAGGCGAAGTAAGGAGATTGTAATGAATTTGAGATGATTTCTGAGAAAAGTGTGGGAAGTGGATGGCCATGCATCTATCACATTAAATCATGAATATTCCTTAGTCCTCTCCTCCATACAACTGCTCAGAGTTACATTGCTGTACCTCATTCTCTTCTAATGTCTATGTTGCCGTCCAGAAGGCATATGAAGATACAGTATGGGAAATTACCTGATAGAAACTGCTCTTATAATGTAAACAGTGCCAAAGTGATCAAAAGATGATTGAAACAGTTACTACAGTTATGATTTTAAATAGCTAAAAAAGCTAAGGCATATTCATGGTTCTATTTCTTTTACCCTCATACTTCAGTGGCCACCTATTCAATCAGTGGCACAGAGCACATTTACACTGGTACTGACATTTTCCTACAACAGAAACTGTTTTTCCCTTACATCTCTGATAGATGCTTTGCAATATACTAAGCAAAAGTATATCTGTGCCCCATTCATTTCACAGTCTAGGAAACAAACAGATTTCTGTGTGTAAATGAAGAGCAAGATACAGGAAAGTATAGAATGTGATATGATACTGAATAGCAGCAATGGAATACAGATATCAGTAGCTGAAATGCTACCCTTTGATTTTTTTCTTTTTAATTTTTTTTTTAAACGACTGGAACAAAAACAAATTTCAAAATAAATATTTTAATGATAGAATGTAATAGATCTGCAGAAATCCACGGTGACTTTTCCCCATGTATGATAGATAGAACTGGAATACATGAACAAAGATCCTATTTGAAAATGTAATGACTTGAATATAACAGTGTGGCCAATTAGAGCTGTGACTTGACCTCAATACTAAACAAAAGACAACAAGAAAGGTGAATATCAGCTAAGAAATACTATGAAAAAAGTTGTGGTAAGAAAGCAAAAAAAGAGAACCACATTCTTATTGATCCACTAAGCACACAACTGATTCACAGTATTTCCCTTTAATTTGAAACACTGTTAACAAATGAGAGTGAGGCAAATCATATGCTAATACAATCAAGTCTTCAAAATGATGATTTGCCCCTTTGAGACAAAATCACAGCTAATATCATTTGGGACAAATTCTACGTGCTTGATGACTTCTGAACTTCTTATCCATCACTGCATCAAGTCCATATTTGGTCCAAATTATTATTTTTTTAATATTATTCATTGTAAATTATATTTATCCCCTTGTTTTATTGCCACCTGTAAGTACCTGTAGTTCCAGTTTGTTCTTCTGGACAGCATTTTTTAAAGTCTAGTCACTCTGTATGCCCACACTATCTCATCTCATCTCATTTCACCTTGACAGGCACTTCTGTATGACTGCAAAGGGTTTTTACTGAAGAGGGAGAATTTCACACTGAAGATTGCTTCTTGTGAATTCATCCATGAAGTGTTTTTTTCCTTATATAGCTTTATATTCACATGTAAATGAGTCATATTGCTAGGGCACCAGAGTACAGCACAGAAGCTAAAAATAAATTCCCATTGTCCCAGACTGTCCTGGGTACTGGGACTTAATAGGACAGATTTTATTTGCTTAGTTTTCTGTTTTTCATCATATTTCCTTATTTTTTTGTTTCTTAGTGTCTTTTCTTTCAGTTCTTTTGTTTTATTTTATACTGGAAATTCAATCTGTGAGACCTTTCAACCAGAAGAAATTGTTCTTTCAAATTTTCTTGGAGATTTTGACTATTTTTGTGGACACTTCTGTCTCCAATCAGATATGAGTTATAATGGCTTGGGCTTGTTTTTCAGGCTCTGTTTCCAGCTTTGATGACTGCTGTCTTTGAGGCAAACAGTTTTATCAAATATTCTTCAAGAAATGACCATTAAGGGGAAAAGACAAGAGAGAGAAATGGTCTAAATTAGCTCTCATATTACTGAACAAAGGTGTTGCTTCTGTTCAACATCAAACTGTTCATGAGTTACCACATTGGTTACAAAAATCAGACTCAAAGCCAAAGAGGTGTTGAAGTTATAGGTGACATCACAGTCTTTTGTCACCAAACCAAAGGGAGGAAGTGAGATGAACTTAGGAAGAGATCAAAGTGCTGAAAAGAACAAAAAAGAGACTGAATTAATTCTGAAGAGATGCAAGCAGAAGTGTTTGTAGAATAATTTGGAGACTGTAAACATGGTTAGTCACAATCTGATCTCAAGTACAAATGTGAAATATTGGAGAATTTTGGCATGTGTATTTCATAGATATTACATATTATATGTTTTCATTCTTTTTTCTGGGCACTTGCACAAATACCAGGATAGTTAAAAGTATAATTTTGTTTAATGAAAATAATCTTATATTTGAAAAAACACTCATTTGAAAATACATCCATTGCCTACCAGAGTTTCAAGGATATCTTTATTTTTTAAAGGAAAATCTCTCTCTCTTTAAAGGTCAAGTGTTAAATGGCTAATGGTATTGATTTATAGCTAATAGTCACTTCATTTCTGTTATGGGAATTCTGAGAACTGGGTTAGTCTCCTAGCTGTGATAAAAAATAGGTTAAGTATGTAATTTATTATTTGTCCCTCTGTGATTAATTGATAATTTACAATGCTGATTACTTAATCATCCAAAGTATTAATCAGCAGCCAGCTAAACAATAGCACTGGGTTGGATGGGTTTAATATCAATGGTCAAGTGGTAACTGAGAGGAAGAAATTCTCTCAATTAAAGAGCTGACTTTAGATTTTGCTGTCAAATGCTCTCTGTTAACCTCACCTTCCTACTTGTTGCTGAAAACTCAGAACTGATCTGGCATTTCACCAAAATCAGCCCTCTAAAATGCTGGAATCAGGACTTTAGTTAAGCAAATGCCTGCATTGTTTCAAAATCCATGGGAAATTCCACAAGGCCTGGAAAATGTTTTGTAACACTGTCAAAAGATCTTCTGTATGCAAACAAATAAGACTGCAGCTCACTGTGTACTAGCTGATCAATGCAGTAATTCAAAAAAATACTGCAATGGTAGCTAAACTTACTGTCTGCTCTGTAAGGAAATTCATTATCATTCAATTAAGTGTCCAAAAAGTTTCATTTGTATCATCTTTTGTATCCATGGTGAAAAAAAAATACCCTGCTTCAAACTGGTGTATATACTTTTCACTTTCTCAGTGAATATTGGAGAAATTATCCCCTTATTGTAGGGCCAGCATAACTCAGAAAAGTGTTTTGCTCATTTGCTCTGTGGATTGAGGATTTAATGTCATTTAATGATCAATGTATTGGTGTTGTAATTGTGTTCTCATGTTCATTGAAAAATAGAATTCTGTTTCTTTATATCGCTGTTCACTGAATAAAGGATTTTTAAAACATTATGTTACTGATGCAGTTTTTGCAATGCCGTTTTACTGATCTAATAAGTGTCCTGAACTTATTGCATTGCTAAACAAAATAGAATGTGTGATCACATGTTCTGTGCTTTAGTTGTTTGTAGTGTGTTGTGTACATCAAACTGCAATCATTTACTGCATTATGTAGTCACTTTATGAAGAGATAAGGACTCTTAAGAAGGGAGCAGAGTGTGCAGTCAGACTGTAATAAGCTGCTACTTTATGTTTCATTTTAATTTTCCTGCTGAGGTTAGCTCAGCTGATTGGAACACGGTGCTAATACTGCCAACATTGTGGCTTAGATCCCCACACAGGCCATTGCCTAACGAGCTGGACTCAGTGATCCTTGGACATTTCTAAATCAGAATGTTCTGGGGTTCTGTGATAGTCTAAAATGACAATGTCACCAGACTGTTCTGATCAGTCCAGGGCTACAGTGAAAAGCCTGGTGAGGGAGAGGGGAAGGTGCTGAGTACTGAATTAATGCACAGGGAAAGCTTGACTAACACTTGTTTTTACTCAAGCACAAATGATTGCTACTCATTCAATGTCATCAGCAACCAAATCTAAACAAAAAAAACCCCAGAAAGTTTTAGAACCTCCATTTATACTTTAAATAATGAAAGTTTTGAAACTGTTACTGCATTTTATGAAATCAAATAATATGTTCATTATATTAAAATGCTAAAAAAAATCAATTTGATGCCCTAATCCAAGGTAACTGCAGTCCATACTACGTTACTTATCTGAATGTCTTCAGTTTAGAAATTTCTGCCATCAAGCACTTAATCAGCATTTCTTCATGACCATTTTGCTTGGTTTGTGAGGAAAGCTTAAATAAAAGCTGGAAAAAAAGGCCAATATCAGGTCAAAGGCAAGTTCATAACAGCATGTTTATTGAATAGATCTATGAAATATTGTATTTTTCTCAAATATTTGGAGAGACAACTTGGCTATTCATCTTCTTAAGTAAACTCTGATTCATTTTTTAGCATATCCTAACTAGTAGGAAATGACTATTTAGTGTTAGGAAATCAAGTTTCAATACATTGTAATACTGCAGGTAGAACAATAGCTATTTTATGATATTGAAGCAACCCAGTCATGAAGTAAAAAGATGCTACCTCAGACACCATCAAAGCACGGGACATTATTTCTCCTCAGGACTGATATTTAAGGTACTATTTTCTGTATGGTAATATTTTATTACCTGTCCAGCTACATTAAGTTTTCCTACTTGGAGTGCTGCATTTATGCACATAACCTGTTCAGTTGCTCACACTAGTTTTGTTATAACTATTATTTTTTTTTCCCCTTAAGCAGTGCTATGCTCCTGGCCATGCATAAAGATGTAGGAGAAAAGATCATAAAAAAACTCCAAACCACGACCAAACTGAATATAGTTAAGAGTAAGCATGAACTATAGCTGTGTGAAAAGACCTAAAGAAGTCTGTAGAAAACCTACATTAAATAGACTTTGGACATATTTTCCCACTGAAATATTGTTAACATTATGTGCAGCTGCAAGTGTATACAAATA
This sequence comes from Pycnonotus jocosus, assembly GCA_013400435.1. Classification (NCBI taxonomy): domain Eukaryota; kingdom Metazoa; phylum Chordata; class Aves; order Passeriformes; family Pycnonotidae; genus Pycnonotus; species Pycnonotus jocosus. The sequence continues at coordinate 8,731 of VWYP01003047.1, read as the reverse complement.
GCATGTTTGTAATGGAAAACTTACTACTTATGAATATTGTTCTTCTACAACTATCAACTCATTTCTGTAATTACCTTGATTTCCATGCAGCTCTGAATAACTTATAAAAAATTTCAAAACAAGCAAAGAAAAGGTCATATATTACTAAAACAACCTTGTATTTAGGTTGGTTTTTTTAAAAAAATATTACCATGATAATATTAGTCCATATGGAAAAATAGAAAAAAAAGTATCCAAAAAAATAAACACCAGGTTCATTATAATGCTTGTTCATTTTTTCTCTTATTGTTTTGAAACAGGAATGGTAATAGATGTTGAAAAGAATTAATGGTGTATGCACAAACAATAATACGACATGAGTGTCAACACTGACTTTTGGGTTTGATCTGCTGGCAACCATCTGTCCATCTTTGTGCTTGGAGAAATAGAGGACTTTATTGCAGCAGTAGATAAATCTTGTATCTGGTTTGGAAAGAAATTGGCTCACCACTCATGAAATCTGTGATTAGGTGATTAAATCTATATTCAGGTACACAGAACTTGTTCACTTTGTTCTTGTTTTGTGTATCACCTCAAACAGTTGCTTTCCATCCCCCATATCACCAGAACTGCTTTTTAAACTCCTAAAATCTCTGATTTTTATTTTCCAGGGGGAAATCTGAGCTGAGAGGCTTTCCCACCATATTATCTTTGTGTCTTGGTCCAGCAGTCTTTCTATAGCTTTTGTGTTCAGTGGAAAAACGTGGAGAAAAAAAAAAATGTTGGCTGCATTATGATCATAATTAATGACATCAATTAATAAGAAGAGAAATAAAAGTCCTTATAATTTTCAAACATTTCTGCATAACGTTTTGTCTGACTAAAATGATAATGTCTGAGATCAGATACAGAGAGGCACAAAGACTCATTTGTCATAGCTCTGTTATTATACAGTAAATGACACTGTGGTGTGAGTATATTTTAAAATTAAATAGTGATATGGTCAGTTGCTGGAACATGGGCAGATATGACATTGATTCCACAGAAAATTGTAAAAAAGATCATTTTCATAAAATGAGATGGAATTTAAACTAATGCATTTACTTGCCATTATCCTTTTCAAATTGAAGAGACCAAGTGCTGTAACAGCTCAGGATTCTAAAAGGCAATATTCAATGATGTGCAGATGGCCTCCTGTCCTCTACAGACCTTAACATCTTCCTGCAGACAGCTCTGAACATGGACTTCAGGCCTCTTCTCATTCTTTCAGATAATGATGTCTAAATATTACTGTCATAAAATAGCAAATGAAATTCAATACTAAACAATCTTCCACCCATATATGTATCTTCAAATTCTATTATTTTCCATTACAGAAAATTTTCTAGTGATAATAAAAGCAATCATTGGCATTTGGAATAAATTGAGATTAAAATTGGGTCTGTAATCATATGTAGAACAAAATTGTTTGGTCTGGAAGTGACCTGAAAGATCATCTAATCTGCCATGGTCAGGAACGTCTTCCACTATACCAAGTTGCCCAAAACTCCATCCAACTGGCCCTTGAACACTTCCAGGGTTGGGGGCATCCATAACTTTTCTTGCAACCTGTTCCAGTGTCTCACTACCCTCACAGTGTAAAGGAGATATTTGTATTCAAAATATGTTCAGAAAGTAGAGAGGCACAATTGTCATCATGATGATCAACACCATGTTACAGGGTTTAAGGACTATTTGTTTGAATATACTCAATAACAATAATAATCAAAATACTCATTATTGAACTCTCATTCTTTTATTACCTTTGTGAAGTAAGTGTTTCATCTTGACCATACATTTTTCAGGTTGGACTTAAAAATGGAAAACAAAACAAAAAATTAAAATAAAAAAAAAAAAGGAGAGAAAAGGAATTAGATTAATCAGATTAAAAGAATGGAGAGAGCTTGCTTGGCCTACTCTGAGTAACTGATATGGCATGTAAGAAATAGAAAAGGTTTTAACCAGCAAAAATGCTGAGTTGTTGAGGCGCTGATTTTCAAAAGAAATACAGAAAAGTTGCATGTATAAAATAGAAAGGTGACAAATTAATAGCAAAACAAAGCCAAGACCCACGATAATAAATAGCTAAAAGAAGCTGAAAAAGCAATGTCCATATTCAACTGAAATGCAGCCGAAAGGAGCCTGAAAAAGGAGAGGCTTAGCTCCTCATCACCTACTGTGAGGATCTGACCTAGGAAAGCATTGACTCAAGATGTGATCAAGTAGAGAGTTTAGTCATTAACTGCTCTGCTGTTACACATGCTCTGTGAAAAACATCTGTCTTGACAGGTGGATTATATTTTTGTCTCTCTTCATCTTGGGGGTTATCTGAACTTCTAGATGAGGACCTTAGAAAGCTCCACAATTTTCAGTGTCTAGAGGAAAATATGTGGGTACATTCAGCAAAAACAAAGGGAGATTATAAAATAGTAATGATCCACTGGGCTGAGTGATAGGGAGACAATTAAACTCCTGCTACCTCTCAGTAAAAGCAAGAATAATGCTTTCATGCAGAAACATTACAGAATCAAAGTGAAACATTCTGCAAAAACATATAACACTCCTTTGGTACAGGGATTCAGTGCCCCATACAGAAATGAGCCTGAGCAAGCAATGGAACCTAAAAAGTGATCAAGAATCTAGATTTACATCTAAAGTACCAATTTACAAATAATCAGAAAGGAGGAATAAAAATTCTCAGATGCTACAGGCCACTGAATAGAACAGCTTCTGGATTGCATCACTTGAGCAATGTGCAAAACTCAAGTAAACCCTGTGAGTAATGAACTCATGCCTAAATCCAAAAATGAACAACTCTGTAATCAATGTGACAACAGTGAGTCAACAGGAGTGAAGTTTTCCACTCCGGTATGCCAAATAATAGATGATTCAGAAAAAGATATTTTTTAAAACAGAAATAAATTATATAATACTTATATCTTCATCTATTTTTTATATTAACTTCCTTTAAAATCGATTATAAATTGCCATTCCTTACCTTAAGATGTGAGAAAAAAATATATGAGTTTTAGTGATTTTCCACTGCAGTATAAACTGGAAATCAACAGTGAACTGGTCTCCTCTCAGTGTTTCTCCCTGATCTCTTGGTAAGCCAGTTAATCCTTCAAAAGCACAGTAAAATGAGAATAATAGAACTTTTATGATCTGTTTGTATTTTTTTCATAACAGATCTGTCATACACCTACATGCATGAAAATATTTAGACTTAGTGTTCTGAACAACTAGCTTGCAACCATGGTACCTGACACTTAAGGCAAAAGTAATGTAGTTAAAGGGGAAATATTTGGTAGCACAGAAGGGCATTCTCAAGGTACATTTGCATGTCTTGTGCATGTTTAGGAGAGACTGGCATTAAAGGGTAAACTATACCTTTGAATAGAGATAAGCTTGTTGTCTTCAACATAGATATGAATTTAAGCTGGGTCTGCCTAAATGTTTCAAGGGTGAGTTTGCTATTAACCAAAACCAATGGCTTTTAGTGTTATGTTAAAAAGTTCAAACCCAAAACCAGAAATAAGAAACTTATTGCAAGATTGTCCTGTAACTGGGGACTTAAGAAGCAGATGAAGCTCTGGTGGGCTGAGCAACTTTTTCACCCCAACATGTGATGCACCCTTTTGCAGGAGCTGAAATAACAAAATCTGTGGGCAGATCTGTGGGAAGTATTTTCACTGTCTTTTGGTGGCAGGCACGGCAAGAGGGACAGGTGCGTGGACTGAGGAGAAGCTTAAAAAAGCAATTTATAGTGCCCTATCACATCAACTTAATTCAAATTTCAGTACCAACAAGACTTAAAAATATGAGTGAAAGAAGGCTATTGTGAGAGGAGGAAAGCAACCATCTGGCATTGCAGTGCCTTTCTGGAGGTGGACATTATAAACGGGGTTAGTTCCATTGTTGAAATTAGGTGTTCTTTTCTATTAACTTTCTAATTAGTGCTTTTCTCTACCAGTTAAATCAATATTGTTTAACAAATTGCTTGGATCCTCGTGACAAACAGGAAAATTAGTTCGATGTGAGCCTGAATTTTAATGTCATTGCCCAAAATTCAAAGGATTTTGCCAGAGTTTAGAGCCAGGATTTTTTTTGTGGTGACATTTTATTTCAGTCCAGGCCTCATTCCTGGTGATCAAGTCAGAAAGGAACAAAGCTTTATCTGAATACCACTGCATTAGGAAAAATCACAGTGTGCCAAAATGTGCATAACAACATCTGTATTTGTTTGGTCATGCCCCACCCTGCAGATCCTCACTCCTTCCACACTGCTGAAGCACTTGAAATTAATTTGGTGAAGAATCCAGCTGAAAAGACTGGGGAGGTCAGGCTGACTGTGTGAGCCTTGAGTGTGCTGCTGGGCACAGTTAACAGTCTGAGGAGAATCAGGGAAACCAAACTCTCTGCAAAGGTATTTGAAGTGACAGTGAATTTTCTCTGAAGTGCTTTATTCCTGAGCACTTAGCAAGTATAAGAACTCCATATATTCAGTGGCTTTTCAATTAGTAGAACAAACAACTCAGGAGCACTGGAAATCAAATTTGCATCCTTTGATAAGCACCAAGAAAAAGTGCTACAATTTATTGTTTAGAGCCAGGATTGCTTTCCTTTCTGTCCTTGGTACATAATAGAGACACATACTTAAGAAACACTGCCTGGGAAACTTATTTCAAAATGAGGAAGATATCTGTTGGCAGCATGAAATATCTTTTCTTGTCTAGAGATTCACTGCTTCCATTCTTTCCAGGGGCAATATAAAAGAAATCGAGAGCACCATCTTCTAGAAAAGGAGGAGTCCAGCAAACTGTCACAAGCTTGATGTATTTCTCCTCTCACCTCAGGACTATCTACTACATAATTGGCAGTAAATTGTTGTTTCTTCTTACTATGGCAAATCCCTTTGTGACTTTTATATAGTTGGACAGACAGAGGCATAGAGAGAATAAAAACCCAACACGTATAGTGCTTAAGTGCTGTCACGAAGAAAAGAATATTAGTGACAAAAATCTTCTAAAAGAAGAAAAAAGGCAGAAAAAACTTGGAATAAAAATGGTGTCTATGCATCAGTGTTAATTTTCTGCCCTCTTGTTAAAAAGGGAAAATAGATTCAAAACTGACTGATCATTTTCTCATCTTTCCTCAGGAACTTGGGATTTTATCCATTGGATACCTATAAACACACATCTTGCTCAGCTCTCTGATATGTGCTCTTAATTATTCAATCAAGAATAAAGTAGTTTGTGTACAGGCATTCCAACACAAGGTTCCTTGATTGCTTTCTCTTATTTGCTCATTATTTAGTTCTCAGAGAGGTTCCCTGGACACAGTCCAATGAACTTAAAAGAAAAACGAATATTAGACCAATTACATTTCCTTTTGTCGTAATGTGGGGTTTAGATATGTACTGAAATGTTCTCATGGCAGAAAAGTCAACATTTTTTGCAGCAATATATTCCTTCTATTCATGGTACATCTTTTTTTACCTTGCCATGAGAGTAAGAAGAGAATTTCCTAGTTTTCAAATAGTGTTAATGACAAAAAACAGTTTAGGAAACTTATATTTCAAATATAATAAGGGTACAGATTTATCTTTCAGGACAATTTTTTTTATAGCCCTGATTCTACTTCTGTTTTAAAGGTCAAAGTAAAACCAATACATATAGTCAGGTGCATACTTCTGGATAGTCACTGAGGGAATGGGAAGGTTTTAGTCTGCAACTGGACTTTAGTGTGTTCCTGAATCACACAAGAAATAACAAAGCTGTTAACTTCCCTTTGTCTGCTCCTTATAATGTGTAAAGTAATTCTGCAGGTATATGGAACAGCAATATTTTTTAGGTTACATTTCTACTTGGTTTTCTGGGCTATTTGTTTTCTCTTGGGAACTAATACATTAAAAAATCTTAACAGTTTATACTGATTACCATAGATTGTATTGTGTCTGGCTGAGCTGGAGTTCATTGTCCCATAGAGCTCTCACAGTGCTGTGCTTTGCATTGGTAGCTGGAAAGGTGTTGATAAAATGTGTTTTGGCTACAGATGAGCAGTGCTGGCACAGTATCAGGGCTGTTTCTCACATTCCCACTCCCATCAAGGTGCTGGGAGTGTGCAAGATCCTGGGAGGAGGCACAACCAGCCCAGCTGACCCAAGTCAACCACAGGGATATTCCACACCATGTGATGTCAGCTCAGATATGAAAGGTAAGGGAGAGAGGTGGGATGGAGGATATTTGTTGAGAGAAATATTTGCCTTCTGGAGCAGTTGCTGTGCATGCTGAAGTGCTGCTTCCTGTGAGGTGGATGAATATCATTTGCTGAGGGGAAGTAGAGATTGAACATTTTTTTTCCCTTTGCTTATGTGTGTGCAAAGTTTTGCTTCTTTTGCTGTAGCAAACTGCTTTATTTTAACCTATTAGTTACTTTCCATCTTTTCTCTCCTCTGTCCAGCTGGGGAGTAATAGAGCTGTTTGTGGACAGCCGGCATCCAGCTGAGGTCAACTCACTGCAAAAACCTAAAATAGTTTGTTAGGTTGTTTATGAAAAATTCATTAACAGCACTGTTTTAATCTAGATTTTGTGGAAGTCATAGACAGTGGTTACTTTGGTTTTGCTGGAAAGCACAGAAGAGTTTTCATTATCATGTACTTGTCAAAAAACCCTCAAAGCATTTTATGATATTTGAATTCATCCTATATCATACTGCACAGAATTTATTCCAGGTAACCTCCTTCACATTGGCTGTAGTAATCTGCTACATCTCCTAGAAGAAAACAGAGTTTGGATGCAGTTTTCCATTTTTTGTCAACACATTCTAATAGTTAAACTGTGTGTGAATCATGATTTTTTAAAAAATTGTTTTCATATAAAACATGTCTGTTGAATACGTGGATCTGTGGTAATTTTTACATGAAGTGTGGATTGTATCTCTATATAGACACAAACATATAGATGTACCTGCTCTAAAAATTCAGATAAGAAACAAAGAGACAGCTCTGACTTTGTTCACATCTTTCTCAGTGAGAGACTCCACTGAATAAAGTATAAAGTAGATAAGATTTTCATAGCCTTCTCCTCTCTTCCTTTCTTTGGACCACTAGAAAATGCTGCCTCTGAAATAAATTTGCCTCTTTGACATAATGTTGAATGCAATTATTTTCTTTTATGGAACAGTTCCTGCTAGGAATGCAAATAGCAAAAATATCACCTAGTTTGACCAGAATCAGCTAGCTTGTGTTAAAACCAGGATCATTCAAATTCATTTTGCAGTCAGTAAAGTTCCCACTGGCTTAAATACCTATATGCCTAGGGTTTAAAATTCAGCACAAATATCATGTGAGGGAACCTTGTAATTTTTTTGGTTTTTTCTTTCTTTTTTAAAAAATATAAATTATAATCTTTTGTATTTCTTTGTATCTTAGTCCTAGTCCTGTATTTTATTTGAATGGAATTTTCAAAAGGCCTCAGGACTGGTGTGATGAAGTTTGTGCTGGAGCCTTTGATAGTTTTGTCAGTAACCCAATGGCATAATGAAATCTAATGGGATTTTAAGAAATCAAAAAAACCCTCTCCCCTCACCCGCATTCCTCCACTAAATGTTAGGGTTAGAATAATTCTAAAACAAAAATTAAAAAATCGATTTATTATTTTATTGTTACTATTATTGTACTATTATTTTACCTACTAAAACAAAGCTGTCTTTCAGTTTTGCAGCTTATTTATTTTTCTACTATTTATAATCATTATAGCTTTGTATTTATAAGAAAAACATGTTAACAAAAATATGTGGGTCAGTAAATGATCAGCAGTAACCCAGAACAAACAGCATTAGAGTAAATTGTAACTGCTGACTGTATTCAGGAGACTTTTGTCATTGACCCGATCGCTTCAGAACACTTTGTGTTGCTTTGACAACAGAGCAAGTGCCACAGTCATTTCTTGATTTTATTCCATTTTCCTAGACTTCCATGCATTTCCATAGTCTTGCATCTCTCAGTATTTCTCAATATCTCACCATTTCACAATATGCCATTGTAGAACCTGACGGGTTTATGTTGACACTCCTTTCAAATAAAGCAAGAGTCATATAAACAAATGCTTAGCCTGTGGCAAAGCTCAACTGCTAGCTAGGGAGCAATGTGAGCTGCTGAAGAACCAGGCTGTAGAACAAATTAGTGTTTTGTTGTTGTTTTGCAATACTATCAAAAAACCCTTTGCTGAAGGGTTATATTGGGGAAATAATGCCAACTAGCAGTTCTGCAGAGTACTTGCTTTGTAGCTCCATACATGTCAATGTAATACACAGAAGCCAGTAAGAACTGGAGAAAATGGGGCAAATATTTGTTGTCTTGGTTTTTGTTTTGGGTGAGGTTTTTGGTGTGTTTTTTTTTTTTGGCATAGAAATGCAAAGGAACCATTATCATTTAAGTTCCTACCATAGCTGAGTGACCATGTGGTACTCTTACAGTGTTTGAACCACTCATTCATTTCTTCTGATCTGGGAGATGAGGAGAAAGGGAAGAGAGTGCCAGAAAACACCATCCCATATTAAATATCTTCTGATGAGAAATCCTGATGGAAATTGCTGCTTGCTAAATTTGCCTTTCTACTGCTCCTTCATGTGGATGTATACCAGAAAGAAAAATGGTAAGGGTTTTTTGCTTTTTTTTGTGGTTTGCTGGGGTTTTTTTAATTTTATTTT
>VWYP01003045.1:612-47986 GCA_013400435.1 Pycnonotus jocosus | reverse complement strand
CTTAATGGCCCATTGTACAGAGACCGCTTCCAGAGGGAGTTATCTATGAGTCATGCCGCACAGCATTGATGGGCCCATTAACAGAAGATGAGGAAAACAATGCCTCACCCGGTTTTAACAGCCCATGAAGATGGTGATGGAATACATACTTTGGGCACATCTTACATTTTAACCTAGGACAACTGTGAAAGTGAAAGAGCATTGGAACATGCTGCCCAGAGAGTCTGTGAAGTCTCCTTTCCTGAAGAGTCTCAAAACCCTCCTGAATGTAATCCTGTGCAACCTGCTGTAGGTGAACCTGCTTTAGCTGGGCAGTTGGACTTAATGATCTCCAGAGGTCCCTTCCAACCCCAACTATTCTGTGATTAAAATAACTTAGAAATATAATGGCATTCTGGTACATTTGCTAATATATTTTCCTGACAGGAGAATGTAATTTCATCCTTTCTGCTGCCTTTCTTTAACTGAGAGATCAACTTACATGAATTCTTGGGCTCACACTAGGAATTTATTTTATTCTTGAAGAATTTAGTGGGACAAATGATTGAGCCTCTCTTAAAGATATTTAAAATTACATACTTGATTAGATCTTTTCTTCTAATATAGTATTTTTATTCCTAATTCATTGTGAAATTGAATTAAGTACAAGCTGAGAGTGTAATAATATCAGTCATCAAAAAACTTGAAATATCAAATGCTTGGCATTTCAACTTTTCTAGAAATAAGTCTTGTTTTCCTGCTTAAACTTGTTTAAAAATAGCCAGTTTCCTCTACAAGTCAAGAATGTACTATCCTAAACCAGTTTTTTATTATCATTGTGAGCATGAAGAAACTGAGCTCCAAATGAGCTAAATTGGGCCAAATACTATTATATTTCTTGTCTAGGAAATTAGGTATGACAGTTGTGGAAAACTCAGAAAATATTTCTCTTTGACTTGGTACAGTCAATGTGTACACATACAAGAATAGGCATGCTTTTTAAATGTGTCTGCTTACAGTATTGCTTTCTGCCTTTACACATTAAACTGAAGAACTAGAATTTTAAAAAGAAACAATTAATTGATTTTTCTTTTGGATATTTCTTCTCACAGTTTCTTTTCATCATAAACTTTTCATATGCTCCTCTCCATTGGACTACAGTTGTCTAACCTCATTGGAAATGCAATGATTGTATTTAGCCTGACAGGGCTCTGGGTTGAAGGGCTCTAGTTGTACTTAAAAGTCAGAAAAAGGCATAAACTCTACAAGCTTATCTAGAACTACAGCCAGAGATTTATCCAGAGCATTCCATTCATGATTCCTATCAGGGAATTAGAGTGAAGTGATTCTTAAGTGAAGTGTTCTTCTTTTGCCGTCACTATAATTTTTGTGTGCCCCAGATGATAAACTTATAATGAAAAAATGAGATACTAAACCACAAAACACTTACTTTTGTAACTGATAAATATGTAGGTTGCAGCTGGGGCAAGACTTAAAATCACCATTGTTTTTGCACATCTATTTAAATTTGTTGCTAACATTCAAGCAAGGTAGCCATGATAGGGTCAATTGCAGTGGTTCTCTGGTAGCAATGTCTAGGGTCTGCTGGTGGCACACCTTCTGCAGTTATTAAAATGCATTATTCACATTTGTTCCAAGCAGGTCTTCTCAACACCTTGAGTGTATGAAATAATTCTGCATAGGTACTGGGACTTGCTTTGCTGATAATAGTACAAATTTTTTAAAAAACAGAGATACATCCTCTGGTATAAACATCACAGCCTGTGCCAAAATGTGTGCATTGCAAATGTTTTTGTTGACAGAAACATGCAAGCTGTGGCCATGAAAGGTGGTTTGGTGCCAGACCCAGCGTTAGAAATGGCATGTTATCAGAAGTGTTTTCATTTTCTTTATTTTCACTGTTCAGTGAAATGTTTCTGTGACAATGCAACACTTTCTATGATGTTAGAAACTGAGAACTCTGACATGAGGGTTCTATATACTAAAATTGTTAACTCAAATTTGTCTTTCATTCTCTAATAGTGCATTTTTAAAATTAATCATAAAATGAAACTTCTTAAGGTGAAAAAGTGATAAACTGCTTTTTTTACCACTTTCAAAATTTGTTTCATTCCTTGGTAATGAAAAGTGCTCTGAAGGTGTGATTGCAGTGTTTCAGCTGAAGGGCAGTACTGAAGTGCACAACATGGCAACCCTTCAGCTATTTCAGTATGACCTGCAAATCATTTAAAAGAAAATAAAAATGAGGCAGCATAGTTTAGTTGGTTGTTGTATTTCTCTGGGGAATGGCTTTTCCCCCCAGGACCCCTGGAGTCTGTAACCATAGAGTTTGACCCTTCCTTCCTTTCTTGACCTCATTGGCTGAGGTCCAGCTATCTTTTCCTGAGCAGGAGACCATATAATGCCCTGTTCTTCCTTGTTCGTTCTCTTTTCCCCCTGGAAACCTTCAAGAATAAACGCCTTGGAATAATCCCGGGGAAGAGCCTCTTTTGAAATATTTTGTCTTGTCCCTGAGATATTCCTCCAAAGCCTCTCAAGGAACTGAGCTAGCCAAGGAGCCCCAAGAGGATAGCAGGGGAATTTATCAGTCGGTTGTTTTGGGTGGGGTTTTTTTTGTTTCCCCCCCCCCCCCCCCCCAAGAGGCAGACTGTTAATTTCAAAAACTTGGGTCCAGTTCCTTCAGACTGTAACTTTATTGTCTTTATTTCAGCTGCGCAGGGGATAAATTTGTGCCACTACTGTCAGGTCTGCATCCTGAATTGCAAAATGCCTCCTGGGACTTTTAAAAACCGTGTTTATGTTTGAAACTGCAGCTTCTGCTAGGAAATTAAGCCATTTCATCCTTGGTAGCAAGTGTTTACAGTCTCAGTTAGAAGGATTTTTAACTAAGGGATTATTTTGCCTTCTAATTGCATAATTTCTTGTTTGTTATTCATTGGTGCAGATATTTACTTCCCATTTTTTTCTATTTCAGTTGTCCCATATGTCTGATGGAGTAAAATTTGTCTAATATTTGCTTTCTGAAGTATTTTTATTCCGTTCAGCTGAAACACCAACACAGATGTTCTTTTCTCTCTAATTAGCATATGTTTATATTACTGTTAAATTAAGTAACTGCAATAGTGTGTATATAAGTAGCACACAGCAAGTGTTAATGGCAAACTGGCTTGTCCTCTGAACATTACCTTAGGTTGTAATGATTGCAAAATTACATGAGATTATGTTCTGAATCTAATCCAAGTTCAACTCAGTCTTTTAGTATGTTCATGTGAAAGGTAGTTCAGGTTATTCCTGTTTAAATAGTTTATTGCTAGCAGTGTGGGTGTCCAGAAGATCTAGCTTGACTTTGGCAGTCAGGGCAAAGGAGGGTGACTTTGTTGCTATTTTTGTAATTTCTTGTTTCTTAAGTGCCTGTAGCTAGAGTTGGTTTGGTTGGAATTTTTTTTTTCCAAAATGTGTTAGCATTTTCCACATGGCTTGTTCACTTGAGGAAGACTACTACAAATATTCTTTATTCCGTGGAGGTCGGCTGGATTTGGAACAAGCCTGCTCTTTTTGGCCTTACATTAATGCATAGTACTTAAGGAACAAACTCATCCAAGCTCTCATTTTTTGCAGTTTCTTAATGGTGCTAAGAGCCTTCTGAATATCTTTGGTTTCTTCCTTCCTTTATTTTCTATTGTGACTTCTCAGTGGAGTGGTCAAGTTACCTAAGACCAAGAGGAATGGTAACGTGTCATGAAGTAGGAATGTAGAGGGATGGAATCAAAAAGCTTTGACATGAACTTTGCTCTAGCTACTGTTGCCAACCAGAGATTTTATGTGGTACACCACAGCCCCTGTGAAGGCACACAATGTACCCTCTGAAGCAGTTCAGTCTGGAAGTTGGGCAATGTTAACTTGTTTATAATAGCTAAAACCTGATGGGAATGCCTTTTGGCTTTTACACACTGCATGCACCTTTTAAAAAATGTATGATGTTCTGAAATTGAAGTATACTTAAATAGAACGAGATATCTGGAGAGAGTGGCGAGATGCACAGATTAAAATGAAGAAAGGGTGAGGTGTGGTCATGGCACAGCTCCCATTGACTTCACTAGGTTACTTTGGTAACTGTGCACTTTCCGTTCCTCTGCAGTGGCCCTGCACCATGCTTGTGTCCTCTGGGGGCTCTTAGAAGTGAGGTGCTCTCCTCATAATGCACTTGGTGATGGTAACAACAAATATGTAAAAACAGTTGTTTGGTCCTCTTTCTATTGGAATGGGAGAAGAAGAAAAACACTAGCAGACTATTTTGTAGTTGGGAAAATATATTTTTTTCAGGCATAATTCTAAGAATCTATCATAAACATGAAAACCACATGCTCTTTCTGTTAATGCACATGAATGCCAATTTTCTTTTTTTAATTACAGTAACCACTTTGCTTAATATTAAGTATGTTTTACATTGATTCAGTGTGTTGATCTATTTCATCATCTCTGTACTTGCCACAGCTGGCTGGAGTCCCACTCTGCACTGAAACAGGATACGCAATCTGCTTGGGATCCATACAGAAACTCTGTGCAGACATCTGCCCAGCCATCTTTAGCTCTCTTAGGAAAGGAAGCTGCTTTCAACATGGGTGTTTTGTGCTTGACATTAGAAATATTCCTGTTTATTCACCCACTTATGATCTGACTGCAAGCAGCAGGAAACATATGTCAATAAAACTGTGTGCACCATGAGGAGATTCTTAGCCTGTTTCTGGTTACTTCTAATGTCACTGATAAAATTTCTGGACTTGCATATTTCCTCTCAAATGAGTATGTCCTAAAAGTTCCTGCAAGAACCTGTGGGCACAATTGCACCCCCTTTCACAACAGTGGAGAATTGTTTCAGGTGACAGTTTTCAGAAATTACTGGTGAAAGGTGTTAAGTGCATTGCAGCTTCTTACTACACCTATATAAAGCTGTAGATTCTTCTGAAGAATCAGTTGGAAGAAGATTTGTGAGGAGGCATGTGGCAGAGCACTAACAGAGTTGGCTCTTCTGTGTGGAAGTCAAGTCTGCAGTAGAATGTAGGTAGTTCTATTTTTGTCTCCTCTGCAGTATTTTTTCCTCTGCTCTCATGATGAGAACTCTCCTGTGATTTCATTATACATATGTGCATGATTCTCCATTCTTAAAAATGTGGTCAGAGGAGAGACTGTGGTCCCACTTTAAGAAGCTTTTAAACAGTTTGCAATTCTGCAGCTGGCAATTACCATCACTCAGCTAGAACTTGCAGTCATAAACGTCATAACTTGCAGCTCTGGAGGCTCCTATTCTGTTTTGAGGCCAAGTGAAACAAATTAGTGAATCACAGATTGGTTTTATCTTATCTCTTTAATCTTTTTTCAGTTATATTTATCTTCTATACACTGGTGTGGACTACTAGATACATTCATACAGTCAGAGTGAGAATCTCAGCGGAGGGATAATGTTTTGTCAAATAGCTTTTGGTTGGTCTATAATTGAGCTTTTCTTTCTACTGTTTCCTTTTTCTTTGTAACCTCTAGCACTCTCACTGGTATTCTGAACTTCCAAGTCTGCAGCCATCTCCTTACAGGAGGGATAATTTCTGCATGTGAGCTGTCATCTTGATCTGCATCTACATTAGCATTTCTGACCAGATCTAGAATGTACTTTTGAAGGGAATCTCCTTACTCATCTCTCTTAGGATGAGAATGAAGTGGAAGGTGTTCGCCAGCAGCCCACCTAATTTGTGCTCTTTGGTAATTCCTTCCCTAGGACCAGGTTAGACCTGGACTGAAATACCAGTTCCTAAAATGCTTTTATACGGCGCAACAGGGTGTTGACAACACCTAATTAACTGTCATCATTTTCCACAGCTTGCTAATGCAGACATCCTTCAATAGAGTTATAGATGAGTTTTATCTCCAGCTGAATTCTGATTCCATCTGAGTCTCTTTTTGTAACTCCAGTGGAATGGGATCAGCAGCTATTACCAAGGCTATGCCCAAATTCCATGTGACAGTTAAAGGATGTTTGCTACAACCAGCAAGAATTAACTTTGCCTATTAAGTACAAGACAATTTCCTAGCATTGACATTGCAATACCTTTGTGAAATAAAAAGGCTGGAAAAACTTTTATTAGTTAAAGGATGCTCAGCATGTGTGACATAACTCTAGGGACATGATCCTATTTCTGGTTATTTCTAGTAAGACAAAGTATTTTATGTGTATATATACACATATATATATATATAAAATAAAATACATGTAATCAACTTGTGTTCAGAATTTTCAGAAACAGATTGAAGTTGTATTTACCTATGAAGGGGTATGGAGAGTATTTTAACCATTTTGGCAAGTTATCTTTTCTGCCTTTATAACTCTTAAATATGTTCATCTGTATTATGTCTTAATGTTATATGTGTTTACTGCAGGGTGTTGGGAAAAACAAGGTTGTTGACAGATTCCTTCACCTTTTAAACAGACCCAGAGAGTATTTACAGCTGCATAGGTAAGAATGTGTTAGATTTCCATCCTTTTTGTTTTAGTAAAATTTCTTATGTTATTAATACTCATGTTTCTGAAATTTAATGTGTTCTTACTGTTTGAACAAAGACCCCCTATTATGGTAAGTGGCACACAGACCACAGGAGTTTGTCTGGCAGAGACAATAAGCTAGCAGGTTGAGGAGTGGGTACAAGAATGTGATGCAATCACCTTGTTTGATAGAAGTCAAAGTGTGCTGATGCTAAACTTTGTTCAAAAAACAAGTTACATTTTGCTGTCATTTCTGGAAAGATTTCCCTAAGCATGAGGTATTGTGTGAGGGGAAAGGTGTTTCAATATGTCACTCATCAGACAAGAAACATTTTACATACTATGTAAAGCCTTTTTGGCTTTGGTACTCCTGCTAGGTGCATGTATTTCTTTCTCACCCATAAAAGTTTGGATTAGAAAATTACATCATAAGCTAAAAAACGGACTTCAAGAACAGTAAACCAACTGAAAATAATTCAAAAGTTGAAATAATAGGAAATTATCTGCCTGCTTTTTACGACGAGAACTTGAAACTAATAAATGAAAATAAAGAATAAATATGTCTAGAAGACTCATTTTCAATTGAACTGAATCCCGTTTCAGCTTCATTCTTAATCTTTACCTCTTTGTGTTCAACTTCCTAGCTTCATCACCCTGTCTCTTTCCATAATCACTTTTTTTTTTAATAGTGTTTATAAAAATGTCGATCTTTGGTATTTTGCCCATTAACAACACAGTCTTTGTAACACTTTTTCTCTCACTTTCTTGCCCAGTTTTTTGTCTTCAAATGTCTTGTACTTGTATTTCTGATAGTTCTATCTCATTACTTTTCTACTGCTGTTTTCTTTTATACTACCTATTCTAGACTTCCATTACCTCTATATGAAATACTGCTTTTGTGACCTCCTACTTCCAGCTTTGCGTTAACTTTCCTACTTGGAACAGCCACCCACTTTGGATAAAACACATTGTGATTTTTGCAAATCCCAATTATGTCACAAAGTACTACAGTATTTCTGTCCTTTAGTGTTTTCTCCATTGAGATGTAATGAAGCAGAATAGGGCTTTAATATGAATTCATATAGCTCAGGAGACCATTGTATAAGCACCATGTTTGGGGTTTTCATGTGGCTGTAGAATGTATAAATTACAGCGTGCTAGTTGAGACACCACTAGGAAGAAAAATGTGTGTTTATTGTCTTGCCAATACAGTGTCCTATAGTCTCTATAAGATACTGCTTATCATTACAGGGGGTTAGGAATAGGTTAAAGTAGAAAATTAAGCAGAAAATGATGAGCAGTCCTATGCAGTTTTAGAAATAATAATTTGTGAATATAGAAAAATCAGAAATTTCTATTTCCTGGGTAGCATTTTGAAATGCTATGTGAAGAACTCAGTCTGTATAATATTTTGGTTATACTTTACAGGGTGTTTAAACAAGGATTACAGTATAGTTAGTGTACGCTTCTGGATTCAAAACACAGTAAGAGCAAGTTTACAAAAGCCCTAACAGTTTCCTAGTAAGTTTTTACATACTTTATGGGGGAGATTCACTCAGTAGCTCATGGCATATTTGTACTTTATTAGAAAGTATTCTAGAATGTGCACTTAATATTTGATAGCCCTGGGTGTTTCTTCAGATTTCCTAACTAGCTACTGTAAGTACCTTTAAGCGTGCCAAGGAAAGTATTTCTAAATAGAATGCTTTTAATGGTGATCATATAGCTGAATTGCAGATCTTAACAAATTTGTTAGGGTGGGGTTTTTTGTTGATTTGGGGTTTTTTTACTGTCTTGATGAAAGAGTGTAAGGATTTCTGCTGTTCTAACTCTACATATGTTCAATGACATTCAAGTGCAGAGTATTTATCTTAGAGGCAATAAGCTATTACCAGGAGTAATTTTAAAATCTCACATTTTATGTCTTGTACTTCAAGAGGATGAGAGGAGATACAAGACAGAAAAAGGAGTATGTTTTTCCTTAAACATCCTTTCTGATGTCTGTATTTACTTGCTCTGCAACTGATTCACATGGGAAGGGTCAGCCTGACCTGAGGGTTTTGATTGCTTGTGGAGGTTATAAGTAATTTCTCTTAAGCTTTCATACAGCATCTCATAGAAAAGTTTTATATTCTTGAAATTTGTAAGTCTTATAAATTATTTCAGTACCATAAAGCAGAAAATCTTAATGGAAGGAAGTTGCAATTAGATTCAATAATGACAGAAATTAAGAAAAATGTGTGCTTATGAATTATTCAAAAAGTTGGCTGCTTTCTCCTGCATACTTCCTAATATTAGCAGCTGATCAGGAGTTGACCAGCTCTCTCATTGCATTAATTATGGGGTTATGGAAACAGGTAATATGGCACAGGCTCAGCACAGCCTTTTCCTAGGTCTGCACTTATGAAGCATTTTGTTGCTTTTCTGTGTTAAGGAATAACTTTCATCTGCTAGGATTTCCCTGTCACGCCTTTCCTACAAGAGTAAGTTTCAGCAGAGAAATCCCAAATCTTGTTTAGCCTCCCCATATGGTTGTCTTCATTTTGTTCACCTAGGACACAGCTACATGTTACAGAATAAACAACAGCTTTACCTTTTCTAACATTAAAGAACTTATAAGAGTTCTTTATAGAAATTAAACATGTACTGGTTTTACGGCCAGTAACTAAGAAACTGCCTGTAAGAAAATTTAATCTTCTCTAAGCTAATGTAACAGAGTCAAGTATTTGTGTTGTTCCTAAATTAGTGAACGCTGGAAAGCCTTATTATTTTATGAACCTTTCTGTTACTACTTTTGCTATCTCTCCTGTGAATAATGTGGAAAGAATTTTCCAGTGGTTCTACACAAAAATCTGAATCTGAAATTTGGTAGGCTAAATTGGTATTTCATTAAATCAGGGAAATCATTTTCATGGAAGTTGATAATCATAGAATCATAGTGTGCTGAGTTGGAAGGGAACCACCAGGATCATCAAAGTCCAGCTGCTGGCCTTGCACAGGACCAAGAGTCGCAGTGTGCCTGAGAGCATTGTCCAAATGCTTCTTGAACTCAGACATGCTGTGACCACTTCCCTGGGGAGCCTGTTCCAGTGCCCAACCACCCTCTGGCAGAAGAACCTTTTTCTAATATCCAAATTAAATCTCCCCTGACACAACCTCAGGCCATTCCCTGGGGTCCTGTCTCTGGTCACCACAGCTGAAGAGTTCAGTGCATGCTTCTCTGCTTGCCTTCATGAGAATATCTTGCTTTGTTATTCTTTATTGTATATTTATGTTTAATTTTATCTTGTGGATTTTTTTATTCCCTCATGGTAATATCTTGCTTTGAATTACAAAGTCTCTAAAACCAAGAAGATTCCACAAAAAGAAGAAAAAAAAGGTAAAACTTTAGAGGAGATTCAGGCAGGAACATATGCCCTGTTAGGACTGTAAAATCCTTCTTAGCACTGATGAGAGCAGTAGATAAGTATAAAACTGTAAGCTCCCAGCTCTCCTACATAAAAATGTCAGAAGAAAAGTATCATGAACTTTAAAATAGCTTTCTCTTTTGATATGATCAAAGGAAAAAAGATTAATTTTGCTTCTCTTATCATCAAATTGCTAACTAATTTGACACAAAGAATGGTTTTTCTGGAGTAAGATGTTCTTTATCTGTCACTTAAACATTTAAGTTTGCATTTATTTGGAATTAAGTCATACTCTCAAGTTGGCTTTTATATTTCAATTGGAATGATTTCTTGCAGTTACTATTTTTGTGATGACTATATATACAGAACTACAGCATTTGTTGTTTTGTTTTCAGTGCAAGCTTGATTTATTGTTCCAGTTTGGGGATTTTGGAAAGGTTTTTTGGCTTTGTTTGGGTTTTTTTTAGTTTTGTGGGGGTTTTGGGGATTATGAAGAGACTTCTCATAGAAAGTTTCCTAAAAGCCTAGGTTCTGACTAGGAAGCTGTAAACCTTAGTGACACAATTTTATGGTAGTTTCTGGTGGTATAAATGAAGTGCTACATGGGTAGGCATGTGGATTAATACATATGCATCAAGTTTTTGGAGTCATATGTTGTTATTATCTGATCATCAAAATACACTGCTGTGCTTAATACAATAACATAAAAAATAAAAGAAATGTTTATGTGTAGTTTATTCTGATATACTCATTTAGGCAACTAAAAATAACTGGAAGAATATTGAGGAGAACACAGTGTCACCTCAACACCTGTGAGGGTTGTCATCTCTGTCTGGCTGGTGTTGGATTTGCTTTAAGTCACATAGCCAAAAAGAGTTACTGGTAACATGAAATCTCTGAAATTATCATCTGCCACCATGAATTGTGCTCTTAATTGCTCTGATAGCAAACAAAAACCTTTCTGTCTTGATAGTGCCTTTAGAAAAAAGTAATTGCAGAACATTTGTGTTCTAAGAAAAATGTTTATTAGGTTCAAGAAGGCATGAAGTTCATTTTTCTATGTCAAAACCTTTTCTTTAAAGTCTGGTGTACATTGTGCTCCCTCATTTTTTTGAGATATTCAAAGTCTGGACATAGCACACTGTCTTGAGTACCTTGACTCTATGTGGCCCTCTTTAGCGGGGATTGGACTAGATGACCCCCAGAGGTGCCTTCCAATCTCAACCACTCTGATCCTGTGATTTAGCAATTTCCACAAGGTAGCAGCTGCATGATCCCAGCTAGCTCTTGTTCTAGGTGGGTTGTAGTAATGTTGTAATCTTAAAAAAAAAAAAAAAAAAAAGTTAAAATTAGGTTATTCATAAAATTATATAATCCAGCAATGGTTGTTGCATGGGGGTGGACCATTTACACTGTCCTTAGCTGATACTCAAATGTATTAGTAGGAACAGTAGTTAAAGCTTTGAGAATTAAGAAACAGCTTCAGATTCAATATTGTTTTCAGAACACAATGTGTTAATGACATTAAATTTGATAACTTCTAGATCATTTATTTATTGTTATGATACATATGTAAATAACCAGTGATTGTTAAGCAGAAGTTTCTCAGGTATGTTTCCAGCTTCATGCTGTGTCAGCAACAGATGAGCTGTAGCAAATGCAAAATTTGGAGCCCACAATCTCTTCTGCAGACTGTCTATCACAGACATTTCTCTATAGAATTGAAAATGATCAGGAATAGAGTACTGATCCTTTTCTGTTGGGATGGGAACTTGGTTACTCTTAACTCGTGGGTGAACTGAATCCCTCCTCTGAGCTACTACAGGTGTGGCCACTGAAGTAATGGTATGTAAAGCTTGTCAACTTCAACTCTAATATTTTCAGCGTATAGATCTGCATAAGAATATCACCATCATGTACAGAAATAGAAGCTTTTGATGTGTAGACTGCAGTGTAATCTACATCAATAATTTATTGATGGCTATGAATGGATTTTCTGCTGCTCACAAGCTCAGTGAATCTGCAGATGATGTGAAATTATTAATTCTGTTCCATTGTTCTCCTTCTGTGTATCAAGAAAATAATCTTCTGGGAAATTAGTTTATTGTGAAAAAGATAATATGAATCTTCATAGAGTGATATGACAAAAAGAGGGAATGTTTTTTAGTGTGTGAGGGTTGTTCTCTATGAAGTCAAAAATGTTAGAATAGCTTGTAAATATAATGTGTTGCTTTTTCATGAAAATAGAGAATGTAGGAAGTTTTCTTCTTTAGCTTTTGATAAAACAAGTTTTATCCCTAAATTAGTTGTGTTAAGTCTTAGTTCTCCATGTGATATCTTTTTTCTTACATGTTGAGATAACTTATTTTTCTAAGCATTTATATATATGCCACAGCAATTTCTCTTTGTTGTAAATATGTTTGTTACTGCCAATGGAATACTAACTGCTACTGAAATTCTATTTTGTATCTGATGTTCTTACTATTCTCTTTCAAGATACGACACTACCATCTTCTTTGTGTCCCAATATGCTTCCTTTCAAACAATTTGCTTATCACATCTTGATTTGATATCACATCTTCCTGTCAGAGTTACTATATTTATTCTAGCGAATGATGATTGGAGAGTGTGATACATCGTTTTGTGTCGTGCCTTTTCTAATTCCCTAATAAATTACAGTAATCTGATGATCTTTTTTCCAAAACTTACCTGAGTTTGCATATGTTATCCTTTTCAAAACAAATGTAATTTTGCTGTGATCTTTAACAATCAAATTAATGGGGAGTTTGGGGTAGGAAAATGAGCTTATGGTGTCCCTACAAGCAATACTTACTACAAACTGTGCATTAATCTTTAGATCTTAATTTTCTTGCCCTCTTTTTCAGCACATATAATCAGTGTAAAATCTAATTATCTGTTTCCCCTATAGAGATAATTTAAAACTACCCTTTCAGCTTTATTGACTTCAAGTTTTTTAAAATTCTAATTTAAAAAGGTTTTTCAGAAGAAACTGCTTCCTTTGCCCGACACAGGTGGATACTAGAATTATAGTGTGCTTGTTCTCAGAATTTCATTTTATTATCATCTCTTGAAAGAATATAGGACCACATGAAATAATTTAAATGCTGATATAGCTCTGGAGGTCTATTTTTAAAAATTAACAATACAGGAAAGCTATTTCTGTGGTGGGCTGTTGAAAGAAGTGTTCTGTAGCTGCACTGGTTGATTTCAGTTAACACAGCAAAGGCTGTGGAGGGGTTGTGTTGTGGTTTTGTTTGTCGGCAGCCACAAAACAAAGGTCTAGGTAATTTTTCCTTGTGAGTCATGAATGTTTAGATTATTTTGCTTTAGTATTGTACTTTATGGTGTGTGCTTTATTCTTTATGTAGCTCATATTTGGAAATAAGATGACACATTTTTGTCATGAAGATTTATGTTGTGAAGCGCTGAGTGCATTTACTATATAATAAGTGTCTTCATGATTTTTGACTTGTTTTTTACCTATTTTCTTAAATACATTTTCAGTCAATACAGAGTTGCAATGCAAAGCTTCCAAGATTTCATGCTAGCCAATGATCCCTGTTTCCAGTGTTAGCTTTTCATAAGCTGGCTAACTAGCTCTGTTCTTGTCAGATTCCAGGTGTTAGAAAGCTACTTCATTTGGGGTTTTTTGTAGGAATTGAATTCAGCTTTAGTGTTCTGCTGCATGGCTGTTATGGAGAAATAGCTCAGGTTAGAAGACCCCGTTGTTTCATTGTCCTCTAAAGCTGAAGTAACAGTTTCTCACTGTTTACTCAATTAAATATATTCTTACAAGCGATAAGGGAAGCTGCAGGGTGTCATGTTTCTCCATTTATGGATTTTACAATTAGGGTGAGTGAATTTGGCATCTTGTTTGGGCAGATGGATCACATACAAGTAATTGTGTAACTTCGGATTTAAGCATATAATATGAATTAAACATAATTCCCTTTGACCTTTCTTCTGCCACCTGCAGTCCTACTGAGTAATGAGTATCCTTATAGTCAAAATAATTTCTTGCATTTTAAACAAACTTATATCCTGCTGAGTAGCTGTAACAGCCTAGCAGGGAAAAAAAAGGTGGATTTAATTATCAGTGCATACAAATAAGTCAAAAAGCCTTTACAAGGTCGTTTTTAACAGAGCAATGAGACATCTGGTTGGCTTTTCAAATATTTCAGAATTTCCTAAACATAGCAGTCAGATCATGTGGAGGGATGGCTCTGTGATGGGTTAGCTAAAGAAATTAATTTATAAATGTCAAAATCATGCAGATTGATTCTTTGTGTTGGGATTGCCTGCTCTTCATCAGGATAATCCATGAGTGGATTAACTGACCAATTAACAGCTTCAAATGGCCTTTGGACTAATTATTTTTCAAATGCTCTTTAAAATTAGGTCACAGCAGATGGATATATTCATGTCTGATTGACATGTAATTGAGAAGAAATACATATCTATGTACGTAGGTACTTAGATAAGAGGTGCCTCGCAGAAATGAAGAAGAATTTCTAGAGCATACATTCTGCATCTCTGATTTTTCCTTTCAACTACCATAAAGTTTCATGTGGTGAATCAGAAGGCAGCCAGACCTGAGCTTGGTTTATGTAACCTTGTTACCATGAGCAGAGACCCCTAAAACACAAGGTTCCCTTTTAGCCTCAGTGTAAGTACATACAGAAGCCAGGACTGTATTCTGTGCTTGTCAAGATGGAGTAGTTCCAGGGAGTGTGGGTGTTTGTGATGTTAGCTGGGGCCCTGACATTGTGTCCTGTATTTGTGCATAAGACTTCCTGGGGACTCAAATTTTAAATTAAAGCATTGGAACACCTTTTGTTAAACTAGAGGATAACAGCTAACTGTCTGAGGTTGATGGAAATTTCTCCTGACACAGTTCATAGTTCTTCTCCAGAAGGAAGGCATTGCTGTCAGTGAAACAGAAACTGTCACAATAGTATGTTTGAGTCAGTCTGCAGACCTCAGAAATAGCTGCCTTTAGGGTAAATAATGCAGCAGTAGCAAAAGAGACGTAAAAGACAGTGATATGAGCTAATAAAAAACATGAGAAGAATTCTCAGAAGTCGTACTATGAATTGAGTGGTCCTGTCAGAGAAGTTGCTGTATTTCAGTAGCAAATTTTTTTTAACTTTTTTTTTTCTTTTCCTTTTTAAATGGAGCGCTTGTGAGAATGGCTTCCTTGATAAAAGTGAAGTATGTTCTTAGGAAAGACATTAGTGAGCTTTTGTATTTTTCTTTTACAATCAGGTGAAGATAAATTTGGTTCAGTTGAGTAAGATGACAGTGTGTCAGACAGCTTTTCTCACTCACTTCTACATTGCTACAGTCTTGCTTCTTTGTGTCAGATCTGTTTTCATCTTGGGTGCTAAATGTGATGAAATTAGGAGGTTTTGGTATTCACGTCTTTGCTAGAGCCTGTTAGTTAATATTAAGGTGCTGCTCTTTCTAAGTGAAAGTGAATTGGAGTTTTTAGTTCCTTTCCTGTGGGAATTTTGAGTGCCAGACATATTTTACATTTAGAAAATGCTGCTTGCCATGTTGTTCAAAAATATTTCAGACTTAGTGTGTTTTTATCTTTTTATATTTCAGTGCCTTTACATTTACATAATTCACTACAAAGTGGAAATTTAAGAAAAAACACCAAGGAGTCAGTTAATTTTTAGTCATTCTTTACTGGTTTTGGGTCGTGGTAGGTTTCTGAAGAAAAGAAATTAATGATAGATAAGTGTACAGCATATGATTCTAAAAGGAAAATAGCATTAATCTGTAATAACCCTTGTAAAATCATTCTTCTAGACATGTCTGAATGTAATAGCCTAAGCAAATACAGTAGTTTCGCACATTTAAGTTATCAAGCCAATAGAATTAATATTTGACTTACATTTAACTTCTGTAATACATTGCGAATGACCTAATATATCTCCTTAAATATTAAGGCTGACTATCAACAAAGCAGAAGACAAATAAAATAAGAAAAAAATTAGAGAATAGATTCAGGATGTCAATTTTTATTTTAGTTTGATACCTTCTGTATTTTTTATGATTATGCTACTTTTGTAATAGCATTTAAATGAACAGTAAACTCTTGTAGTGTTTATTTTCCCCAAAAATATGGCAGTTCTGTCTTCTCCAAAGAATGAGATCATCCTAAGGATTTGTGTGAGCTGGTGATTATTATGGAATACTAAGCACAACTTAGTATTCCATATTAAGGGGTTGTAAGTAATCTCTGCAGAGCCAGAGGATTAACTCCCTCAGCAAAAGTAAAATACTGTTTCATGTTATGGTAAAACACCATTTGTCTTTTTTTGTGTCATCACCTATGCCCATCCACAGCATCACTAGAGATCTTCATTTCCTGATGTGTTTTGTTCACTTTATTATTTTCCATGTATTATCTCTTAAGTGCAAATTTATGGTCTCTAAAGCAGCCTGAAATGCATCTTCCCTTACGTTATTCTTGGCCTGTGCTATCCTTGGATCCTCTCATTTTCCCACTGTCTTGGTTTGAAAGACAGGTACCTGGACAATTCAAATCCCTTCCCCCCAAATTATTATAATTTAGAAAAAAAAAAATAAAGGGGCTTTTTTTCCAGGCAGAGTTATGAGAATAGGAAGTAACAGTTCTTTACTAGTATGTGTAACAAAGCAAACAAAAACAACAGCTACAGCATTAATAACAAAACAGTACCAAGAACCTTGAGGGCTTTGCTTCACAGAACCCAGGACAGTTTGGTCTCAGTGACCCTGCAGGATCTTCAGAGCATGGAGCTGGAAACTGTGCAATGTCGTGGGCTGGTAGCTGGGAATGGCAGGATGTTCCTGGAAGGGGCTGGGTGTCCCGGCAGGGCAGGGAGGAAAGTGCAGAGTCACACTGTAGCAAAAAGAGCAGTGCTGAAGAAAAGCCGCAGTGGCGGACAGGGCCAGCTCCACTCCAGCAGGGCAGGAGGAAGGGAGCTCAGAATTCCTGGACACGCGAGCAGAGATGGTGGACTTTCCAGGACCAGATGTTTCTGGTGACAGTGGAACTCCTCCCACAGCAAGCAAACAGCCTGGCTGTGTCCGCTCCGATGACTGCTCAGAGAGCAAGAAGGGAGAAGCTGCCTCCCACTCTGTCCTTTACCTGCCCCAAAAAACTCACGTTGTCTCCCCCTCAGAGAGACGCTCCCAGAGAGACAAAAAGTGTAGCCAGGTTCTCCTTTGGCCCCCTTTGTTCTGCCTGAGTACTCAGAAGTACCCAGTAATTAGCTCCCTAGCAATGTATGAGAAAAATTCTGTAAGTGAGAAGAAAAAGAAAAAACAAACAAATCTAACACCCAACACTCACCTTTCTATTACTTTAAGGAGATCACAGTTCAAAATTGACAAATTCTTCCCCTTTTTACCTTGTATTAATTCCTCAGAAGATTTTTTCTTGAGTTATTTATGACTAATTAGTACCTGTGACTGTGACCTTCATATACTCTAGCATTTGATTTACACATTTTAAAATTCTTCTGCATCTGCAACTGTGTAGGCTTGAACCAGAAATGTTAACTGATAGTGGAGGTAGGCTGATACATGCAATCTGAGAATTTAGTCCCTAAATAATGTGTTTTCAAGAAACAAATACCATTGGTTTGTCGTTGGTTTTGGATCTATTACTGATTTCTCTGCCCAGCATATAAATTGGTTAGACACACAGGATGACAGGAGAAGCTTTGCTTTTGTGCCAGTGTTAGGATTTCTGGGATAATAGATTAGTGCTACTGCTTATTTTAGTGATTTAAAAAATTGTATGTTGCAAGTGAATACAATGTTAATAAAACTATTTGAGGCAGGGTTACTTACCTGTGACAGGGTTAAATGAAATGAAGGTGGTCCCATGTTTGTAACTTTTCTGCTTCTAGATTGAAGTTCAGATGAAGTAGCTAAACGTTAGAAGTCTCTTTCTGCCCTCAGCTTTATTCCTGTGCATGGAAACTGTGGGCTTAAATCAATTGCGGACTTAAAGCTAAACAAGAAATTATTAGTTATTAGGGATAGAAATCCTGCTGAGAGCAGTTTCAAATAAAAGAAATGTGCAAGTTATGCTCTCAGTTTAAAACTGTAATTGTAAGCTGGCCACTCAGTAGTGTGCTGCAAACAGTACTGTTTGATTTCCTGTACCCATGGAGCTTATCAGAATTGTTGGTTTTTACAAGGTGTTGCAAAATTAAAGATAGAACTAAGTGGATATTTGGAAGATTGAGTCAGCTAGGCTTAAGCAAACGGTTTTGTTACACAGCACGGCTGTGAAAGGTGAGAGGTTTTTTTTGCACCAAATGTTACATACAGTGCAAAGGTTACCAGCCTTATCAATGGACCAGTATGTGGAACTCAAGAAGCATTAAGAGAGGTTCTCCTGATGCATTTTGTCCTCTGATCAGCCCATCATTCTTTTGACGCAGACTAATCCAAATTTTGAAATACAGGAGGAAAGGGGTGGCAAAACCAGCTTGCCCTAAGATTAAATTTCCTGTTGCCCATGAAAGCGTGGGAGTCATGGGGACCTCTGGATTATTCTCTAGGTCTTTGGTTCCTCTGAACCCCAAAGTAAATGGGGTTGATTATACAGATCTTGACAAAGATCTAGGCAAGTATTTTATACCATCAGGAGGGGTTGTCCCTAAGTTATGGACATAATTTATGTAGGTGAATCAATTGTGGTGAAGTCGGTTACTTCGCCTTTCTGAATTGCAAGTGTTTTTTATTTATCTGTACATTCTGTGGTGGTTAAAATAGATGAAAATAGTGAAGATCAAGGAATATTCTCATTACAGATTTTAATTAGCACTATTTTAAATTAAAAAAAACCACAATTGAGCAATTCAAACACAAAATCTCAAAAAGAAATTTTGCTGCTAAAGCCTCTGTCCCACCTAAGAGCTTATACTGTTCATGTTATAAAATGTAGCAAGCAATAGAGCTTAGATAGAACTAAAAATAATTGATTTTAAGAATTCCACATGATTGGTTGTTGGATTTGTTTGCTTATAGGTTTTTTGCGTGATGATATGTGAAGAGCAGCTAAAAAGTAACAATTCCTATTTGTCACATAAATGACAGTTTCACATACTTAACTAGAAATAGTAACATCAATAATGTGCCTGCACACAAAAAAATACTGATTCTCTTCTCAGTGGTTTTGCTTTCAGGGTTTATGAGAAGTGGAGAACTACTGTGAAAGTTCTGGCAGAGGCAGGGATACTCACTTTTGACCACTAAGCTGGCACACTGTTGTTCCCAGTTATTCAAATATTCTAAAAAAGGATATTTTTTCCTCTTAGGAAAAAGAGACTATTCAGTTTTTCAATTATTCATTTTGTGTTTTATTGTAACTAAAATTCCTGTGTATTTTTCATTAATACCATCTGTTTTTCCACATTTCAGGGACACCACTGTACAAAGCCTTACCCTACAACCTTCTGTAAAGGATGGTCTTATTATATATGAAGATTCACCACTGGTCAGTAGTAGCATTTGGATTTTATATTCAGAATGTTTTTGATTAATAATGTTGGTGATTTGATTTTTTATGGCACAGTGAGTGAGCATAGTAACAAACATTTTATTCATTTTTATTTGGTCACATTTGTCACATTTGCACATTTTATTTGGTCACATTATTCACATTTGCCAAATGTTAATAAGATGATAATCTTGGGAGTCTCTCACACAAAATGAGAATGGAAAATAATTTCGTATTAACCTGACACATTCTAACTGGTAGGGTGGTATTTGCTTCCTTCTCCTTTGTAGCACCTCACACCCCTGCATGCTAAGTTGGGCTCCAAACAGCTGTTGCAACTTTTCTTCAGTTCTTCCTGTAGATTATCAGTTACATGCTGACAGTCTAGATTCAAACTGGCTTTGCACTTCTGTCTGCACTCCAAGTTGTTCACGGTCAGGCTCCTCACTCCCCTCCCTAGCACACCCCTTTCCATCCCTATCCAGGAGAAATGGAAATACCCAACTTTCTTGTCTCACCTACCTCCTCTTCCTTCTATTGTGGTTTGGTCACAGCTTGTCCTTGTTCTGAGTCTCTTTCTTGTCTCAGTGCCAGCAAGGTGTCACTGCTGCTCGTGGAGAAATCAGTAATGCAGCTCCTTGTGGGGTTTTGGCCACTAGTGATGTTATGATTCCTTTCTCTTCTAGGTAAAAGCAGTGAAGTTTGGACATATTTTGGTAATTGATGAGGCGGACAAAGCACCAACAAATGTTACCTGTATCTTAAAAACTTTAGTAGAAAGTGGGGAAATGGTTTTGTCAGATGGAAGGCGAATTGTTGCCAGTAAGTAGAGTGAAAGCGTTTTCATTGTTTACAGCAAAATGTAACATGTTGCTGGTTTTCAGCAATTGCATTGCTCAGCAGCAACACAAAACAGTCCAAATGAATAGATTATTTGTTGCTAAAAAGTTAACAATTAAAGAATTTAGTAATTTTCTTTACTACTTTTTCAATAGCCACAAAGGTTTACTTAAATTAGCATTCTTGTGAATTTTGCTGAAGAATTGAAAAAAAACCCTGAACCCAGCAAAGTGTAACTTGACCTCTCTGCTTCTCATTCACCATAAGAAATAAAGATCTAGTTGAAAAAATTATGATCTTGGTTTTGCCTATCTAGACAGTTGGGGAATAATTTGATCAGGTCTAGAGTGAAAATATGAGTATACCTAGGGTTGAATTGTTACTTGTTTTATCTAATCAAGTATTGCATATGCTTACTTGATTATATGTTTACTTGATTATTTAAATATACCCGGCAGGATGAGATTATCTGTAATTTGATGGAATTTAATTCATCTGAGTTCCAGGAAATAAATATTTTTCCATTATTTTTGAAATAAAAACCATATTTGATGGTCTCTCTTGATGGTACTAGACACCATACTTTATGCAATTAATTTCATTTTAACAATATTGGGAATAATGTTTGAGTGTAGCAATCATTCAACACTCACATGGCACACCTGAATTTTGCTTGTCCTTATAAAATCTAGGTGGGCTTATTCTAAAATATTTTGCTAGCAAGTCCTAATTATTACTGTAGTTTTTTAGAGGCAGATAAAGGATTCCCAAACACCATGTACACTGGAATTATGCTGAAAGGGAACAAGGTTCTGCATGGGGCCAGTCTGAGTAGTTTTGGAGAAGCAGAGTCTTGATATGTGTTAAATAATACATCTCTATCTTCTCACAAATTTTTGAAGTAACCAGGAGGCATTTCAGTCCTGTCTTCCCAGATCAAATATTGTCAGACCTATATAAAATCACATTTTACTCGCCATTTGCTTCACTATTTTAGTGAAATTAAATATAAAGGGAACAGGTGGTCTGCACCCCAAAAATAGTGGATGCATATTTATATTTTTTCAATTAAACACTTTGGTTAGATTTTTTGTGAAACAAACTGTGAAACTTTAAAATGGAACTTAGAAAACTCAGTTGAATGACATTTAAGAAGTTATTGAGCCTTTTTTTTCCCCTAACTGTTCTTCTAATTCTAAGAAGAATATAATTAAATTAGAAGAATTTTTCTTCCAATTCTAAGAATTCTTCACCTAATCTATTTATGTTCATTCATGCAGTATTGCTAAGCTTTGTATTAATACAAGCAAGTAATACATTTTATTTCTTTACCAGATCATGCTCATCTAGAGGGGAGAGAAAATGTAATAGCTATTCATCCTGATTTTAGAATGATAGTTCTGGCAAACAGGCCTGGATTTCCTTTCCTGGGTAATGACTTTTTTGGCACATTAGGTAAGTGATTCATATTAATTTATGATCTTTAAATTACTTGACTAATAGAATATCTATCTTTATTAATTAGATTTTGTGAGGAGAAGGGGCCCTTATGCATATTGATACTTTGTTCCACATAAGACCCTATCATGTAAATTTACTTGTCTTAATAAAACTGTCCAAACTTGCCCTGAATGGAAAATCTGTATGTAATCATCTCTGTTAAAATTATTTTGTTTTATGGCATCTAGATGGACATTGCAGACAGAAGGTTATGGAAAATCTTTGTTAATGGGTGTATAGAGTATACAAATACAGCAAACAAATTAACTGTAAGCTTGACACTTGACATCTCTGTCAACTGCTCACTGGTTTTTTCCCCATATCAAACAAGCCACAGCTCAGGTGCTGTCCTGTTTGGTACAAGAGATGGTAGCTTGATGGATGGTTTTTTTCTTTCCTTTCAGCAGTAAATGCTGCTGTGTTTTTGCTGCTAGTGCTCTGCTACCTGCTTCATAATCCTCATTTGATTCTCCATGTGTATAGACATGTATGATAGCCTTAGTAAAATACATGTATTTGACAAGACACTGATTTCATCTCAGTGTTAGGTAAGGCTGTCCAAATATCACATCAACAATTTTCATATCAACAGAAGCCTTATTTTGGAAAGCTCCTGGTAGGTCACAGAAGTTATGTGTCAACAAAGATTCCCTAGAACTTCATCTCACAGCAAAAGCAAGAAATTAAGTTGAGTAAGGGAAAGTGGTGAAGCATCCATTTGCCCTTATAGTCCAGTGTTTGTCTAAGTGGGCCTCTGGCAAGGTTTCAGCATTGTTGTTACATGATGGCTGTGAACTAAATACCCCCCAGACTCCAGAGACTGTATTATCTGTTAGCTTGGCCATTTATATGCAGGAACCTGCATATATGTACATATGTGGTTTTGTCTGTTAACTTTGGCCATAATGCTTATTCTGCATGAAATAATGTACTCAAAAAAGCAGGTGCAAACCCAGTTTCATATTACCTAGTAGTTCTTTGGTTTTCAGGTGAGTCCACTGAATGGACATTCTCGGTCTGAAACTCATTGACTCTGAATTTCAGCAAGTTATGTTGCCCCAAGAGAATTTATTGTAGTGTATTTCTATTTCATAGCCGAATTTCCTTCCTTACACGGACTCTTTAAACAAAACTGATCATCCCAGTGTTTACTGGTTTTGATCCTCATGGCAGAGGTGTGGTTGAGATTTTGGGGTTCTTTATTGATACTGTTTTTCCAGCTTAGAGTCTCTTCTGCTTTTAATTCAAGTTCTTTTTCTGCCGATCTGATCATGCTTCTTTAAAGCTTTGTACAACTATTCAGATAATTTTTATTAATAAACTTGATGTATAGGTTATATGATTGGGATCAATATAATGCCAATGTATGGAAAGAATATCTTGCCAAATTTCTTATCATATTTCAAGACAGGCAGGTAGAAAAGATAAATTCAGTATTTCCTCTAGACCTCTCAACTGGGTTTGCTTTAGGGCCTTCCTGCATTTCAAGATTTCCCTGCATTCTGTGGTATTTCTAAGGAGTTCACAAATATGTTCCATTCAACCAGTTACGTTTTCTAAAAGTCTTTTCTCTCTTATTTTTTCCTGCATTCATTTGACTTGTGTTTCTTCTTGAAGGTAATTTCTCCCTCATGATATCAGCTTCATTAAAATGACAGGAGGGGTCTCTGTGTTTCCAGAAACCTCGATGTTCTTCATAGCTTATACTTAACATTTTTCACTGTTTTAGCAGCTTGGTACTCAGCATTCTTTTGAGTCATATCTTTTCTGTCTATTAAAGATGCAGTATTAAACTTAAAGGAGCTGTTGTGATGCTACTGCTTTATAAATAACTTTGTGCTTTTTTTGTAGGTGATATCTTTAGTTGCCATGCTGTTGATAATCCCAAGCCACAGTCAGAACTGGCAATGCTTAAGCAGTACGGTCCAGATGTTCCAGAGGCAATTCTGCAGAAATTGGTAGCTGCTTTTGGAGAACTCAGGAGCTTAGCTGACCAAGGAATTATTAACTACCCCTATTCAACTAGAGAAGTTGTGAACATTGTAAAACATTTACAGGTATAGTACCTAAGGTTAAATTGAAAACTTGAGTTCATCGATACTAATTTTTTAATGCCTGAAAGTTTTAGAAAAAAGATGCCATTATTGTTCATGCATTTTTATTTAATTCTTATGAAACATTTTACATTTTGAAAGAAGCGTAATATTCAGATGTTCAGACAGTCAGAGGGTAAGATGTCACAGATGTACATGGGCAAATACTTCTTCTGCATATTTATTTATAGATAGAAATAAACCCTGTAAGTCTGTTTTTCTACTGTGTGAAAAAAAAAATTGCATACTGTGAATACATTGTGCAATGTTCATACTGGCCCTCATTATAAAATTCCTTATTCAACATATAATACTTTCAGGATTGTGCAACTGTTCATTTTATTCTGCTATAAATTTTGTGGATTTAATCCTTTCCTGTGAAACAATTCCTTCTGCATAACAATAATACATCCATAGTGGAGTTTTTCTAAGGAAAATAATGGATAACAACTCACCAAGGGAATATGAAGGACTCACAATTACTTCCTACATACATTTAACTGTAAAATTGTGAATTGTGATTTAGTGATAATCTGGTTTTTAAATATTACTGTAAAAGCTGACTTCTGTTGTTATAAATGGAAGGATTTTTTCTGAAGTATTTGAAATATGAAGTGTCTTAATGCTCTTTGAAATAGCAGTGCTTTTATTTTGTTCTGTTTATAATCCTAAAGTTAGTAATTTGTTGATTTATGGAGTGCTTCTTGAATTATTGAATCCTAGATTTTAAAAAAATAGTGGAAATTGATGTAAGTAATACAGATTTTGACCTACTGCTCCTGTGTTTTATACGGCACAGTATAGTAGGGTTGCATGATAGTTTTGTGTTTGTGGTCATAAACATATTCACACACATTCAACTATATACGTGGACATTTTGATCCTGCAGGTTGGAATTACTACTTTTAAAAATCTTCATCTAGATTTGTGGGGAGGATTGATTCTTGTGCTCTGTGGTCTCTAGAGTGCAAGATCTCAAGACAAACTGGTACTACTATGATATCAATAACACAAAGAAAAAATAAGCCTCTGTAACTTTGTACTGAGGGTTAAGAAGATTCAGACCTAAAGGCTGAAGAATCCAGATGAACACATGAGCAAAGCAGTCTAGTAGGATCCATTACCAGCTGATAGGTATTTGTTTGCCAAGTTGATAGAACATGTATATGCTGATCTCTAAACACACAGTTACATTCAAAATGAGAGTAGAAAAATTAAAGACTTGAGGAATATTTGCTGTGCTGCTGAGAAGCTAATTTTTTAGGGTGTTCGTTAAATGAACTCCTTTTTGTCTTCATACCTTTTTGCTGTTCCTACCTTCCTTTCAAGCTTCTTTCCTTCATCTGTCTCTAAGTAACCTGAAGTTGTACTGAGTTCTGTTGGTAACCAGTGCAGAAACATAAGACTTAATTCTTGTTTCATTTGAGTGTGAACACCATCTAATTGAAGATTGAAAGAGCTGCATTGCTAATTGTCTTAAGGGCTCTTACTGTCTGCTGCTGTCTCCTTCACTTAAACAGATTAGTGCGGTCACTTCAACCTGAATATTGGGTGCAGTTCAGCAGGGAAGTTTCCTGTCTGCTAAGCTTTCACCTCTTTCAAAGTGTAAATATCCAAATACATCTCCAACATGCATCTTTGATTTGTTTTGTAACATTTATTTTCAAGATCCCAGTCTCCTGGGAAGAACACAACACTTTGTTTACCATAACTTGTTTTTCAATCTGAGTAATAAAAAAAAAATATCTGGGAGTAGCCAAATATAAGCAATGAATATAAACATAATGGTTATTCCAAAGTAAGAAACTTTTAGGTCTTCAGGTAAAGAAGAAAGAGGAAGGAGGGAAATGAGTCAATAAAATTTCTGGTTCTTGGGAAGGAAGGAGGGAAGTTAGTCATGTTGTTAAAATTTCCCTTACAACAGTTCCACAGCCCTGCTCTCTTTGTACTATTGTGTTGATTTCTTTCACATAATTTTGGAATTTTTTGCTTGTGTAAAAAACGTTGGATGTTTTGAAGGAAAAAAATGCTTATGACTACTGCTGTCTGAGAGCACATCTGGGCATCAGGACTAGTCAGTTAAAATGTACTGATTGCTATGGTATCAGCATATTGTTAGGCTAGTCTCTGACTCTGACTTAGTGTGATCTTCAGCACTTAGGATACACATAGAAAGTGCAGTTACAAGATTATCCTCCCTTAAAGATTATACAAATAGGGAAAATATAGTAACTTAGTTGTAGCTTAGACACTGTGCTCAGAGCTAGGTTGCCTCTATACTAACTTCTTCCTAGGGAAAGGGTTTTTTTGGGGATGTTTGAGACACCAAACTATTTTGAAGACCTTGAAGTGCAGGCATAGGAAGAGTCATCTAATGCAGGTACCTAACTTGATTGCTGCAACTTTTCCTCCTCATATGCTTTATCAGGAATTTGGGACTTGCAGCTCTAGTTGGCAGGTGACCTGGACACAGCCTTTTTGTCTTGCTCACCTCCAGTTTTCAGACTGTCAAAGTCAAAAGTCTTTATGTTAATAGTAGCTTATGGGGAAGCTCAGAAGCTCTGCCCTTACTCTGTTGGGTTACCATAAGGTGCCTGTAACCAGGGTATGCTATGACTACTTCTCTGCAATCTAATAAGTTGTTTTTCATGAGACCTTTGTAGATGTTAATCAGGAAAGCCATGTTAGTCTAGATAAAATGGCAATAGCTTTTTTACTGACTCTTTTTTAGTTTTGGAAAGCTTAGATTTTTTTCTTATAAGTCATCTTTCTTGTTTGTATCTGAGATTGCTGCCTAGTAATAGGCACTAGTTACAACAGTTTTCAAGCAGTAAATGCCTGGACCTGAAGTCTATTCATCATCAGGTTTGAAGGCCTATTAAGTAAGCTTTTGTGGTAAGATAGTGCTTTTTGGGGTTGGTTGGTTTTTCCTGTTGTTTTTTTGGGTTTTTTTAATGTTCAGCCTAATCTCAAAATGAAACTAGGTTTATCAAATAACCTTCTCAATAGGCTTATCAATTATCTTCTCATTTTGCTGCCTAATAACCTTTTACTTTTTTGGCCAGTCACAATGGATCTCAGTTATCAATTTTCAAAGATAATTAGGTTTCTGCTGGTTTAATCAAAATCAGTAGGTATGTGACAGAGAGGAACTGATTGAAATAGCAAGGGGAGAATTCAGCTGCTTTGTTGGGCAGTAGATGATGCCCACTAAAGACACAAGTGCTGGCCAGTCCAGTAGTATGTCTGTCACTCAGGATGAGCTATAGACATGGTGCTTCTGGCCCTGCTGAAGGACAACTGAGGAGGCACACAGAGAGCTGGCAACATTCAGTAAAAGGGCATTAGGGGTGGGTACCAGGAGTACAGAGGAATGAGCAGGTAGGCAGAGATCTGGTAGAGTGTGCAGGGTGGGTCTTTGAGATGGTGCTGGCAGCATGGAAAATAGTCAGATATCTGAAGACACCAAGATACATAGGAAAGTATGCATTAGTGAGAACACAAGGTAGAAGTCTAAAACAAAAAGTCTAGACTCATTACAGACTGAATACCAGATAATTTATCACTTTTTTTTCAGGGTAGTGGTAGAAGTACAGAACCATACCTCCATGGGTATGGCATCTTTGAATTAAGATTCTTGATTTCTACTAGAAAATCACAATTTTACTCATAGATTTTACACAGAGTGTAGCAATACATATCCTCATGGAATGTTAGATCCATAAAAATAATGGCTTTTTCGCCAAGTCAAATTCTGTATCAAATAAAGCATACGATATATAAATAAAAATATAAAATTGTTGAAGGCAAAAAACTATGTTACTTACTATTTTAAGGAATAGCCAAGAATCTAAGTTGTGAAAATAATCTAAGGTACACACTGAAATGTTATTTTTAAGGGGAAGAATCAGTGAATGACAACCAGACAGACTGATAAGAGATTGATATTTTCTCCAGTAATCTCATTTTAAAAGTCAATAGAAACCAAATGATTTTTTTTTTAAATTTAAACCCCAAACATTCAGTCTCTTCTGATTTTTCTGTATTTTTCTTTTTTTCCCTTTAAGTGAACTGTCATTTCCTTTCTTCAGTAAGCAGTTGTCCAAGCAGTTACTAAAGAGGGATTGGATTTGTTCTGGTTGAAAGAGGAGAGTTGTGATTTTTTTAAATTGCTGAAGTAAAGGACCTTTGTACAAGTGTCTTGTGTTCCCAGAAACCATCTGTTTTACCTCAGGAAATTTTTTATGAAGTCCTGCTGACACGAGAGGCATGAAACTATTGAGACAATTCATTGCAGAAAAGTGTATTGATGTCAGAAGTTACATAATTATTCAGAAAACTGCAGACATACTTGGAGACTTCTAAGGAAAACTGGATATTATTTGAACTACTTGACCAAAGTTTCTGCAGTACCTAGTGCAGGTGAAAGCATAGTTTATGAGTGAGTTAGATAGCTTGGTGCAAGTATGTTAGTTGTGCTTTGCACTGAGAAGAACAGAGAAAACACAGTATTCATCATATAAATGTTGTTTCGGAATGATGCCTACTTTTGACTCCAAGGTGCAATTAAAAATATAGAAGTTAGCACTTTCACTACTAAACATTGTCGCAAACTTTTCAATTTACCTTACGTGTGAAATGTTGATACAGTGTTTAGTTAGAATAGCTGATGGGAGAATGGGTTTAGTACCTGTTTCATTCAGCAAGAACTGGACATTGTAACGAGGATGACACAGGCTGTAGAACACTTTTGTATTATCCCACAATAACTTGTGTTAAGCTGTAATGTTGCAGAACTTCTAATAGGTCCCTCATAGACAGGTTTAAGAAGCAGAACACAGTTTAACATGCTTTTATAGCAACACTAGTACTAAAATATTCTGTGCCATGTACACCACAGATAAAAAGAGGTTTGTGCAAGCTTAATTTAGCAGTGGTATTCTAGTTATCACCATGACTAGCTAATTTTGGTATTGCTTGTGTCACATGCATTTTATTATGGATATCAGATATGTATAATTTTGGGAAAATATTAAACTCCTAATGCTGATACTTGATTAGGAGTAAAGGTCAAAACATTTCTGAAGATCTTCTGTTTTCTTCTGTTTTAATTTTTAATCAAGATTCAGATATCTGTATTTTTAATACATTTATAAACTCCTCTGGCACTTAAGTCTGTTTTTCAAGTTCTCTGTACTAGCCTTACTCACTAATGGGGAAAAAACCAGTTAAGACTACAACTTCCTAAAATACCTTTTCACAAGTTTATGTTCATCACTGTAAGTGTGCCATACTGAGATGGAAGCATCTAGGTCCTTGAAGGATCTAATATTTGAATGAAAGGCCTGTGGAGAAAAAGTGAGACATTTTTAAATAGAAAGATTCTCACTCCCATCTGTTGCCAAAAGAAGGATAGAATAAATCACTGAGGCAGTAAAGTTCTAGTATATATGGCAAATGGATAATTATGTTTTAAAATTCTTTTTATTTGGTTTGCTTCATTTGCATCCATGGTGGGCTAACCCTGGCTGCATGCCAGATGCCTACCAAATCTGTTCTGTCACTCCACTCCTCAGCTGGGAAGAGAAAATACAATGAAATGCCTGTAGATCAAGATGGGGGCAGGGAGAGATCACTCACCAATTACTGTCACAGGCAAAACAGACTTCACTTGAGGAAATTAGTTTAATTTATAGCAAATCAAATCAAAGTAGGAAGATGAGAAATAAACAGAGATCTTAAAACACCTTCCCCCTACCCCTCCCTTATTCCCAAGTTCAACTTCACTCCTCCCCTTCAGCAGCACAAGAGGATGGGGAGAGGGAGCTGTGATCAGTTCTTCACACATTGTCTCTGCCACCACGTTCTCCTCAGGGGGAGGACTCCTTTCTGTCTTCCTTTGCTCCAGCATGGGGTCCCTCCCATAGGAGACGGTCCTCCATGAGCTTCTCTGTTGTGAGTCCTTCCCACTGGCTGCAGTTTGCAGGAGCTGCTCCAGCCTGGGGCCCTTCCACAGGGTCACAAATTCTGCCAGCAAACCTGCTCCAGTGTGGGCTCCTCTCCCTATAGGGCCACAGGTCCTGCCAGGAGCCTGCTCCAGTGTGGGCTTCCCACGGCCAGAGATCACAGCCTCCTTTTGGCATATACCTACTCCAGCCTGGGGTCCTCCACCTCAGTTGCTTTCCTAATCAGTGACATCAGTTTCTCTCAGTGGTTTTGTGATATTAAAAATTTGTCATTTCTCTTATTTTAACTTACAGAATCCTAGATTAGTTTTGGCTGGAAAGCACCTAAAAGATATTCTAGTTCTAACTCTGCTGCTGTGAGAAGGGACTCCTTCCACTAGACTAGATTGCTCAAAGCCCCACCCAACCTGTATTTGAGCACTTCAGGAACAGGGCATCCACAACTTCTCTGGGCAACTTTTGCTAGTGATTGACCACCTTGATAGTAATTAATTTCTTCCTAATACCTGATCTAAATCTGCACTTTTTCTGTTTAAAGCCATTCCCCCTTGTTGTGTCACTACATGCCCTTCCAGTCCCTCTCCATCTCTCTTATAACCCCTTTTAGGTACTGGCAGATGTTATAAGGTCTCCTTAGAGTTTTCTCCAGGCTGAGTAACTCTCTCAGCCTGTCTTTGCAGTAGAGATGCTCCAGCACTCTGATCATCTTTGGGGCCCTCCTATGGACTCAATCCAGCAAGTCCATGTCTTTCTTATGTTGGGACCTATCAGGGTGCAGTGCTCCTCCAGCTAGCTTTGGTACCGAGCTCGCATTTAAAGATCCAATCCTGTATCCTTCCTGATCCTGGTGGGTCTGAGCCTTAGGCAAAAACGTGGCAATGACGAGTGAAAGAAAGGAGGACTCTCTGTGATTCAGATCTTGTTTATTCTCCAGAGGAGACATGCAGAAAAACGGGTTTTCCCCTTGGTTCTGATCTTAAGTACAGGGTGGGGGCATGGGAGGATACAAACATGGGACCAGTCAAAAGGGGAGAAGGGAGTGACCCAGAACCAGAGTAACATTAGCAAAACAATACAATGCATAAAACTGGGTGGAACACCTGGGACCCTGTTCCATCATTTGATAGCTTTCCTGTAACCTCTCAGGTATCAGGGAGGGGCTGCCAGTGATGGACAGGACTCATACGTTCCCTAACTGTGGGGAGGGAAACTAGGAAGAAACCAAAAATGCACTGCTACAGGGACCCCCCAGAGCTGGATGCAGCACTGCAGGTGGAGTCTCACCAGCACAGAGTAGAGGGGCAGAATCCCCTCCCTGCTTTCAGTGCAGCCCAGGACGCGTTTGGCTTTCTCGGCTGCAAGTGCACATTGCCAGGTCATGTCCAACTTCTCATCTTCCAGCATTCCAAAATCCTTGTCAGAGCTGCTCTTGGTCTGTTCATCCCCCAGCCTATGCTGATACCAGTGGTTACCCCAACCCAGGTGCTGGACCATGCACACGGCCTTGCTGAAGCTCATGAAATTCCTGTGGCCCCACTTCTCCACCTCCAGGTCCCTCCAGACAGCATTCCATCCCACAAGCGTGTTATCAGTCAGCTTGGTATCGTCTGCAAATTTTCTGAGAGTGCACTTAATCCTACTATGTCATTGATGAAGAAAATAAACTTTGCTTGTCCCAGTACAGACCCCCAAGGTCTGTACTGACCTTTTGTCACACATCTCCATCAGGACCTTTGCCATTGACCAATATCCTCTGAATGCAACCATCCGACCATTTAATTCCTTATGCAGAATAACCAGTCCAGCACAGTAACAAAACTTTAATTTCTGGTAAAGATACTAAAGAAACTATGATAAATATTTGGGGTTTTTAAATGTACATAGCACATTGCAACTAGTACTTTTCCCTAAGAAAAAAAAAAGTTTGTCAATCTGAAGTGAGTTTCTATGTCTACTCAAATCCATCATGATGTAAAATAGTTCTTGTTAACCAAGCAGTGTATTATCTGCTTCTCTATATTCAACATTATTCAACATAAGAATCAGAATTCTTTAATTAATTGTATGGGTGAATTAAATGAATGTGTGTCTTTGTGTCAGATCTTCATGTTTTAGAGAAAGCAAATTTTAAAAATACAGGCTAGTATTAATTATATTCTTCAATGATTACACCATCTTGTTATGTGTATAATGAAAGTAATTCTTTAAACCATTAATGGTGTTTAGTGTTAAATAATTGTCACATGCTTTTTTTGTTTAAATCAAGTTTCATTTCAGTAATTTCATTCTGACTTGAAACGCTGTCCTGGAAATGAAAAGTAAAGATTACTTGACAGACAAGAGCACTTGTCTGTCAAGCAAAGTTACTGTTACAATTGTTCATTTTAGAAGTATGTCATGATATGCTATAACTTAATAGATGGTCACTAAAAGAAATTTGGCGGTCTGTTTCTTTACAGAAATTTCCATCTGAAGGACTCGCAAATGTTGTTCGAAATGTATTTGACTTTGACTCCTACAACAATGAAATGCGTGAAATTTTATACAACACTTTGCACAAATATGGGATACCTATTGGAGCAAAACCGACCAATGTACAGCTGGCCAAGGAGTAAGAATAACATAAGATATATATTACGAAGACGTGTTTCTCATGATCATTTTTTATAGTGTGTTATCTTGCTGCTAATTGATTTAAAAATAACCTGGAATTCTTAAAGTCAATCCTCCACTGGTTCAAATTTCTAATCTTCCAAATAAGTTACAACAATATAAATTACTTTATGATCAAGTATTTGCTTATTATTAATATTTAATCTGTAATGTTCATGTGCATATTAATAGCTTGTAAGGTAAACAGCTATATCTTAATAAAGGGAAATACTTGTTTCTTCTCCTGTGTTTTTAATTGAATTGCAATACACTTCTGTCCTGTTACTTATCACCTAAGTCTGCAGGAAAAATAGTTGTCTTCAGTGGTAGTTGGGTTTTGTCTTTGATGCTCACAGAGGGCTCTACAAAAGTATTTCTCCTGAATGGAGCAGTGCATATAAGCTCCAAGAACAACTTTTGTATGTGTCAGTAAATCACTGTTATTCTTTAATTATATTACTAGTTGACATATTACACCATATACTTCTTTTGCAGCGGTTAGAGTCAAAACAGCTCCATTATGTAGTAATGCCCTCCCATCTTCAAGCCACCCCCCACTCTCTGAAGAGGCCTTACCAGAGAACTAGAGATACATTTTACAAGGGCCTTTATTGACAGGAAGAGGGGGAATAGCTTTAAACTGAAAGAGAGTATGTTTAGATCAGATATTAGGAAGAAATTCTTTACTGTGAAGGTCATAAGACACTGGAACAGGTTGCTCAGAGAAGTTGTGGATGCCCCCTCCCTGCAAGTGTTCAAGGCCACATTGGGCAGGGCTTTGGGTGACCTGGTCTGGTGGAAGGTGTCTGTTCCCATGGCAGAGGTTGGAACCAGATGATCTTTTAGGTCCCTTACAACCCAAATTATTCTATGATTCTGTGAAACAAATGTAATACATTCTTCCAAAATTCACAGAATACAGGCTTAAGCAGATAGTACTAAAAAGCAATTA
Source organism: Pycnonotus jocosus (assembly GCA_013400435.1). NCBI lineage: Eukaryota > Metazoa > Chordata > Aves > Passeriformes > Pycnonotidae > Pycnonotus > Pycnonotus jocosus. Next base: position 14,515 of record VWYP01003045.1, on the reverse strand, counting down.
GGGAACATACTCTAATACATAATTTATTTGTGAAGAAACAAATATTTCCCTTTTCATGGAGAAAGCTTTATGGATATATGGAAAATTGAGTTGCCACATGACATACATACTTTAAATTTGCTAAGGAGGGACTGATTTTTATGGCATAATGTATTGATAGTGATTCTGGTTTGGGTGAGTGAGGACTGGAAAAAATTTCCCAGAGAAGTGGTGTAGTGTCTCTTAACTGGAGATACTCAAGAACCTTTGGTTGCAATCCTGTGCTCTAGGATGACCCTGCTTGAGCAGGGAGGTTGGAGTAGATGACCACTGTGGTCCTTTCCAGCCTTACACAATCTATGGTGTTAAGTGTCCATGTGTAGGTTTCTCCTGTTGCAGCACCAGTGTTATCATAGCTAACATCCTACATATAATTATTTTAAAAGATTGGCAGTGTAGTGCCTGTGGTGTACCTTTTAATCTTGATGACAGGACTATTACATGCCTGGGGAACCAGCATTTGAGCAATGACAAAGCCTGTCAAATTGACAGAACACACCTGAAACTCTTGCCATAATTTCTTTGCCAAGCATCACTTGGTAATTTCTATTTTAAAGAATTACAACATTTGTCATATTTTTTGAGAAATTTGCTCTTTGTATAATTTTAGAAGTATTAGATGTGGGAGAGGACTCTTTAGTAATGAGACAATTGCTGTAATTGGAGACTGCTCAGCCTAGAAGTGAGAAGATAAAAGAAAAATGTAATTATATTGAATTAAAGGTAATCACCTGATCATTTTGAATTCATCACTGAGGTTTTCTAGGACAGGTTACACCAAGAATGACAGACTTACAAGATCCCCACAAGATACTCATCAAAAACCTCACTAGACAGGCAGCTGTGAGCACATAATTTGTACACTGAAGGCCCAGGGTGGGAGAAACTACAGGAACAGTTCACACACAGCTGATAAAAGCAACTTTTTCTTAGGTCTTACTGTGCTGAGCTGAGCACCTGGCTTTGATGTCTTGGTCTCAATCCCTCACTTGCATACACTACAGCTGGCATTTCAGATTCTTAGCCCTCCATTGTAAGACAACCTTGGTTTTAGTCATGAGATTCACTCCTGTGGAACTTGTAAGCCACACTTAGATCACCTTGAATTACAGCCAGTAATTCAACTAGTTGACATGTTTCAGGTTTAGGCACAGTTGATTCTGTCTTGAGGTTAAAGAACATGGGGGTAATCTCTCCAAATCTGTTCCAGCCCATATTGCAAGCTCCCATGATGAACAGACACATTGAGGTAATTGGGTATATGTTGTTTGAACTGCTACAAAAAAGGTACTGGAGTACTGACCTCTTTATTATTTTCCATGAATCTGAGAATAGGATAATGGTATTAATCTAGTCTGGCCCACTTCCTTCAGAAAAGATGCAGGTTCTAAAACCTCATTTCTTTTGTGATTCATGCCTGAAGACCTTCAGAGTTGAAGTTCTGTAACCCCCCAAGGCAAGTCAGTCTTGTTTCTAAATAGCCTTGGCACTAGAAAGTCACCTCTCAATCTTCCCTGTTTTTAAGGCTTCTGGTTTTATTTTTCTTTTATGCTGCTTGTCTTCACTTGATGTGCATCCATCATTAAGTATTGGGTGTGAAACTCGTCAAATTCATTTTTGCTGGGGCCAAGTACAGCAGTGTGAGAATACAGAATAGAAAATGTGTTGACATTTTAAAAGCCCAGTATGTTTGCATTTCGTGCAATATTTAGCTAATCTCTGCTTTTCTGAACATAAATCTCCACATCCTTTTCACAAAACTCTTCATAGCTCTTACCCCATCCTCACTTTATGTGATCAACTTTCTTCACACTTATATTTTTCTTACTGTACTGGATTTTTTCAGATTGGTTTTATGACATGTCAGGATCATTTTCTGTTTTAAGCTTGTTTTCCTACCTGCTCCTAGACTCTCAAGCTGGCAATATGAAGGTGTGATTTCTAGGTATGATTTCTATGTTGCTTCAGCAACAACAGCATATCCCCACAGATGACTTCTGTGCCCCAGTCTTTTTTATAGACTTTAGAGATTTATTAGCTATCATAATAAGTTGCTCAGCAATTCTATTAAGTAATGTGAAAACTTGGATAATAGTCCAAACTGTCTCTGCCTGAGGATGTTAGTTGTACAACAGCAAAATTGTTGTATAAGAATACAAATCCTGTACAATTAAATTTTGCGATACAGAAACACTTCCAGGAGATTCTGGGACAGGAAAATAGTTACAGTGAAGTGCTGATTCCTTTATCCAGGTGCTCTCTGGCATGTCTTAGATCAAACAACTTGTGAATTCTTATTTTAATAAGCTGTGGAGAAGTCTGTCACCTATTACTAAATCAAAAAGAAAACTTCTATAAATCAGAATTACTTAAATTGCTGCTGCAACATAACTGCTGTAATTATAGGAAAAAACACACAGCCAACACTCTAAAATACAGGGTCTCAATAGAAAAATTATTTAGTTATGTATCCATCTGAAATTGCTGAAATCCAGGGGAAATTGAACAGATGCTTGCAGTGACCCTTACAAGAATTTTAGATTAGACTCTGGAATTAATATACCTATTCTTGGAATGTAAGATTAGATGGTGTGTAATGACTATTTACAGAATGATTCTTGTAGTAGTTCTTTTTTCAAGAGAGAAATTAATTTGTTGATAATCATTTATTTATTAGCAAAATTAGTATCAAATATTAGACCTGTAAAGGAATGCTTTACTTGGTCTTTTTGCTTTCTTCAGTTGTCTTTTTTTCCCAAGTAGGATAATCATTCTTCAAGGCACTGACATGTTCAGTATTGTCAGGTGTTAAAATACTGTCTGTGTCTCCTGGTACCACCTGTCCACTAGTTTATAATTTTTATCAGTATTGTATGTAAAGCAGATGGATTGTCTATGATGGTTTGCCAAGAAATAGTAGGTAAAATGAATTATTCATGGTACTAACTCATTCTTTTTCTTTATGTGTACAATTACATTTTGTTTTTCCCATTGACATCTGTTATGTCATAATTTTCTGAATTCATGTTAATCTGCCATTTTTGTGCACAGTTCAGACCATCTGCAATTTCTAGGTAAAACAGCATTTAATCCTAATTCTGACATTTATCCTTGATGAAATTGCCATTCCATATTTTTCCTCCTGTCGCTATTCACTTCCAGGTGCTTCCTATAACCCCAGTATTTGTTTAATATGAACTGGTTGTTTTATATGTAATGTAAATATGTAAATTTTTACAGCTTTGTTTTTCCCTTGAGACTGTTCTTTTGTGTGGCTTTTCCCTCCTGCCCCCGGGTAATCCGTAATTAATTAAGGATATGTCTCATATCATACATATCTGTTGTCAACCCTGTGTGTTGAGGGGCCAGCTGGGGAAGGGAAATTGTCAGGGAACAGGAGTTTTAACATACAACTGTTCTGAGTGTCTACTTCAGAATGTCTACTGAATGTATTCAAATCAAAATATGTTTGGATAAATTATGGAGAACTAGTTGGCAAGGAATTCTCCTGATTTCAAGCTGTATCTTACTTAAGTCCAAAAAGGTTACGTGGGATGGAAATCTTTTCAGCTAGATGGAGCACAGGCCGTTACTGGAGGCCTTGAATAATACATTCTGTGCCAGCACTGAGCTGCTTTACAAGATCACATATTAAGCAGCTTTGTTGTCTGTCATAGTTCATGCCCACAGATGTACTAATACGATGTCAGATAGTGAAGAATTTGCTTTCAGTGGAACTTCAGTTTTACAAGATTCATAGCCATCTTCTAGTAGATTCTCTGAAAGCTAAACAAGTAACTTTATAAAGCAGATTCTGTTGACTTTTTGAACACAGTTGTTTGGTGATTTAGGTTTTTTATTGTTTGATCATTTTTTTAAATACCCTAAAATGAATTTATTTTCTTAAATCAAAACTATAAAGTGGAAAGAAATTGTGTTCTATAAGGTGTCACTTTGCTCTGTACACCCCAGCTTGGGGAGACCAATGAAGTTCTACTACCATTCTTACCCAGCCACTGCACTTTTTATACCTATCAGATCTCTTTGCCTTACAGTTTTTTGCCAGTGTTGACTATTCCATTGTATTCTATCTACCTTTTATGTAAATGCTATTTGGTTAAATAATTTGAAATACAGCAGTGTGGCAGGAGCATCTAGTGAAGTTTTTACTAGTCCTGTCACTTCAAGTTACTTTTAAAATTTGCTTGTTATAATTATAAGTCCTGGGAAAAGAAGGTAATTTCTTTACTTTGATGTGTATCATGTGTATTCACTAGGGGAAGGCTATTAAGATATACAAACATTTTCAGTGTGCATATGTTGTTCCAGTCATTCTGCACCCTCACTCCCTCCTGAAAGTCATTCAGGAAGCAGATTGATTGTAAGACCTTAACACCACCAGCTTCTTCTTGGTCTTTCTTAGAACAAATTTACATGAGAGAGCAGTGAGATGGCAAAGAAAAAAAAAATTGTCAGGCCCTGGAAGAATAAGATCCCTATTACTCTTCTTGACAAAGAGCTTTATATTATGAACTCTGCTTTCTGTTTTATTCTGAAATTCAGATCTACATTTCCCTCGTCTTTGCTATTTATGATGACTAACTCTGCTGCCTCAGAGAAACTAAATCATTCAGAATCAGGGAAGAGAACAAAACCTCAGAAATCTAGGAGAAAGTAGACATTGGTTTTCCTGAGGGAAAAGAGGAACTATTAGCAAAGAAGAGATCCAGAAAGCTGAAACACAGTGGAAATGTTTATTTGGGAATGCTATCTGTAATTCTGCTGCTACAAAAAGCAGAGTCTATGGTTAGAGCTGGTTATTAACATATGTTTTGTTTTAAATTTTAATAGCTATTCATGATCATTAGTAAATTTGTGGGTTTCTAGGATGTTGTCCATGGGAGTAATGTGTAAGGAATTAAAACTAAAGTCCAAATCCTTGTGAGAGCTGATGTTCCACTGAACTAATGGGAAATAACTATTGCTGATTATAGGCATATCAGAGATTATGCTACTCAGAGTCATAGAGCAAAAAGAGGGTTTCTCCAGGGCTTTTTTTTGTACACAAAACAACTTCTGGTTCAAGACATAACCAGTGCTTTGCCAACAAATCATTTAGAAAACCAAATGGAAGCCTGAAGTCAAATTCTAGTTCATAGACATCTAAACTGACATTTAGTCTAGTGACTTGACTGTTTACTTGTTTTTCTGGTTGCATGAATAAATGTATCTAAGAGTTTTGTGTATGTTAAAATAGTGCATCGTGAATATTTTTTCCTAATGGTGTTGAGTGTTGTCATTTGCCGTGTAAAAACACAGCCCCATGTAATTGGGGGTTTTTGTTTTTTGGTTTGGTTTTTTTAATCTGGCCTAATTTATCTTCTTCATTTGAGAAGAATTTTGGCTATATTAGCTAGGTGTAAGAGTGGAAAAATGCAGAAGTGAGGAAAAATGCAAAATTAATCACTCTGCAAATATTGATATCTATTGATATTTTTGTTCAGGCAACAAACAGGCAATGAAGACTCCCCTGGTTCTTTGACTAAGAGAGGGAATTAATGAGATACTCTTTCCTCATCACATGCCCCAATGGCACATTGCTGGCAGTTGGCCATTTATTTTTTTGTGAACACCAATGATCTATAGCATCCAAACTATTTTCTGTTTGCAAAACAGTCTTTGGCTGTCTGACTGCCTTGGCAGATGGTCCAAACACTGAATGGTGATGGAGGCTGAGTGAATGCCTGTGATTTCTGGCTTCTGGTTGCTTGAGGTTTGGTATCAATATACCATTCCTGAACGAGTAGCGAAGATTAAGGGATATCTGTATTCATTCCCTGAGTTTTCCCAAAAGTTCTTAGGGAAAAACAAAACTAAAATTCTCTGTTTTGCATATAGTCCAACTGATTTTTTTTTAAAAAAAAAATATTTTTAATTTGGGATCCCTTTTTTCTGAAAATAATATAGAGAAGAAATTTTTAAAAACTTTATAATATCTAATAATAAAACTTTATTTTATCTGATATCTAAAAGTGCCAGGTTGGTTAGTGAGGAGAGGGAGAAGAATTGTAACAGTAGGAACAAGTATCGTCAGATAGGACAGAAGAGACCAAGCAGATACTTTTAACAAACAGTGTAAGAGAACTTCCTTAAAATAGGCTTTGAAGATATTTATAGAAACTGGGAGAAGGAATGTCTTCTATTCTCTTGCCAAGTCCTGTAGCTGTACAATAATGTGCAACAGCATGTATCACAGAATGCTGTTTTGATAGGAGATCTCTTAAGGAGTGACTGGTCCCAAAGAAAAGAAGCCAAACGTTATGAGTTTGTTAGCTTGAAGGTTTCCATGCCAATTAGTGAAGTCAAACTGCTTTCAGCAGCTGTAAATCACTTCAGAGGAGGAAAGGAAAGGAAAGGGGAAAGGGGAAAGGATTGTGCTGTGTGTATTTTGCTGTGATGCTGCATTGTCACACATCAGCATTTTCTTTTCCTGTATTAATGAGTTTTGCTGTGGTCCACATATTTCTTCCTTAGATAAAACATATAGAAATGAGGACATTAGACCAAAGGAAGCAAATGTAGCTTTTGAAGATGCCCCTGTCCTTTCTGTAGATCGTACTGGCCAGAAGGCAATAGGATACTCTCATGTCTGTATTCCTTTGCCTTTGTTCATGTGAGCAGTGGTAAAATAAACAGAAATAATTTGCAGAACTTTAGTTGCCTGGATAGCGAGCCACAGTGCTTACTGTGCTTTTTCTGCTGATCTTTTAGAAGAGTGAGCTCATGACAGGAGTTCCTTTAAGGGGTGCTGTCACAACCTGCCTGATACGAATAAAGCAAAGCAAGAGATGATTTGGATATATCTCGCATATTTCACATTGGAAAACTTTTCCTTTTGAGGCCATATTATATGCATTGCTTCTTCTTTTATGATACTGCTTGGATTGTGTCTGTATTAGTAGTCCAAAAGGCTAAAAGTTCTGTAATTTAAAAAGGAATTAAATATTTTAGCAGGGAAACACTTTCTGCAAGAGAGTCTTCAGATATCTTTTGTTGGAAAAATGCATTTGTCTGAATTATTTATTCTATATCATTACTGGTTAATAAATGTAAAACTTCATTTGTTCCTACATTATTTGACAGACTACCATTACCAGATCATAAGTTTATGGGCTACTGGAAAGTTGATCAGCCAGGAAATGCACAAAAGAAAATGCTGTGTCCATCAGAAACTCAAAAAATAGATGTAAAGGTTTGTCTTTTAAATTATTTTTTTATTCATGTAATACTGTTTTTATGTATTGGGATGTGACAAATGTAAAATGTGATCAATTTCTTCAGGAAAAAGAATGTATACAAGGCATGATTCTTGTCGCTTGTTCTTGGAGTTTTTACACTGACTTCAAAAATTAGCATTTTTTTGTACCTAGCCCTTACAGTGGTAAGATGTGCTTGAAAATCAGTAAACTTGGCCAGAAGTTCTTGGACATAAGTATTTAGAAGGATATTGAGAATACCTTATCTGAAAAAATGTTCTAGCTGTTTTGGATGTTAGGGGATGGCCAGTTACAGGCCCCAGATCTCAATTTTTGGCCAGGATCAGAGACTGAAAAGAAAGCTATTTTCTGTTTCTCTTTTGCCTGCAGCTGAAGTCTTATGGGTCTTTGGCACTGGCAAGTTTGAATCTGAACCCTTGGTACAATCTGATCTGCAGCCAAAGTTTCTAAGTCCTTTTCAGCTCTGAGTTCTTGGCTTAACTTCAGTAATTATTACTCCAGTGAGTAAGGGAAAACCTGTACTTCTAGTGTGGTGTATGGATGAAATTTAAACTTTATGTAGTAAGAAATACAATTTCTTTGAAACAGAAATATTCTGGCATTTTCCTTGTATAAACTGTGCTTTATCAGTACATGGTATCTCCTCATGCTACTAAGTGATAATGGTTTCAAACCATGAAAAGACTAAAGAGGAGAGGCATGAGGTTCCTATACCATAGAGGAAAAGGTAGTATAGACATTCAGAGAGTTTATAGAAAAGGTATTTCCTTTTACCTTTAATTTGTGTAGTAATAAATAAAAAATAATTTAGTAGTTTTTTATTGTTAAGAGTATTACAACATGAAGAAGACTTTTGTATTTTCTTAAAGAATGTGGAGTGGAATATTTTAGGCAGCCCTCATGGTTATTTTTTGTTTTAGGGCCCTGTGTACTTAAATATTCAAGGCTTTCCACTGGAACGACATGAAGCCAGGTCCATCAGTTTCACAGAAGAACTTGCTTTTTGGACATTGCCTTTGGATGAAATTAACTTAGTTTGCGATGTTATGGTAACAAAAGGTACAGTAAGAAAAGCTGCTGATTTTTGTAATGTTCCACAATGTTACAAAGAGGTGAGATGTCCTGAAGATGGGGAAGGATTGGGCTGTTGACTTTCTAAGTGCTTGCCAGTAGCCAGTGGAAGACTATAAAAGGGCAATATGACGGATTGCAAGTGTAGTAACAACACTTCAGTGCATTTACGGTAGAGTGTATTTCTAGATATGATAGCAGTAGAGTATAGGAATAATACTAGAGATTGTAATATGGGAATTAAAAATATGGAGCATGGGAGTGAACTATAGGAATAACTTACCTTTTTCCACTTTTTTTTTTTTAATAGTAAGTGAAATACAAAAATAAACCACTGAAATCAGTGCATAATTCCACTGAGACATTGTGGTCATTGTAAAGGTGACCAAGTTTCTCTCAAACTAAGAGAAAGATGTGTAATTCAAGTAGAACACAGCCACAAAATTGCAAGTTTGTTAAATTTAAAAGTTTAACACCGCATTACTTGACAAAAATAAATCTTTGACTTTTCCTCTCTCAATTCAGTTCCAATACAAATCTTTTAACTTGGAAAGTGCTGTGCTTTTTTCCTCTGTTCTCATACTGATTCTTTCTCTCTGGACCAAACCTGCCTTGGTTACCTCTACAGCTTATGTCCCAGAGGGAATTGCCCCACTGGAAATGTTCATGAATGTTTTTAGTGTTCATCATTAAGCATGTCTTGATGCCTTAACTTTTTGCTTTTATATTTTTCAGATGCATTAGTGTATGAGTGCATTAGTGTGTAACTCTCAGCTCCATGTAAAGTGTTAGTAAGCTCTCTGCACATTTTGGTCACACAAAACAATTCTTCCAGGCCTGAGAACCAAAGTCACACTCACAGCCTCAGGCCCCAGAAAGTGTAAACAAAAGTAAATTGGGGGAATGTGACTTCATTACCTGAAGCTGTAACTGGACAATTAACCCCTGATATGCAAATAGACCAAACTTTTATCTGTCTGAAAAACTCATGACTGTCAACCATTTTGGGAGTAGCCTCTGTGAGGCTCCTGCACTGGCCAAGGTGTATCTGTTAAAGGCCTTTAATAAACACCGACATTATTCTCTACCTCTGTCTACGTAGCTGTTCCAAGGCATCAGTCTAAACATTATTATGTATTATAAACAGATCTTTAATGATCAATATTGGAATGCTGCTCTTGCTACTTGCAGTCCAATTTACAAATACATTAGCAGATTTTCATTGAAATGAAACAGAAATTAGGTAGCTTTGTATTGGTTTCAAGAATTGTCTGAAATTATTCAGGAAGGTGGTTTATATGAAAAGTTTTGTACAATGTTTGCATTCAACATATGTTTAATTATTAAACACATGAATTTAAAGGGAGGATAGGATAGAGAAAGAAGAAGAAACAAGATTATAAACAAAATCAGTTGAAAATACTAGCAATTGGCAGACACATGCCTACACAAATGTGTCTTGGACTACTTGTTTAAAGTTAATAGTGTTGTGGCAAGGTTCTGCCTGTTAACATTTAGTTAATATCAAGAGATCATTTCTCTTTATCTCCCTTGTCTACAGTGGTAATTTTTCAGTACTTTTTGCTCTATCATTTGCCAAGTTTATGACACATTTATTTTCAGAAGAGAAATGCACAATGTCAGTAGCCTTTCACTATTTTGTTTTCTTATTTCAGAAGAGGAACATGGAAATGTTCTTTATGTTACTACATGCAATCCTGTTTCCTTGTACTTCATGAATGTTTCTAGTAAGACTGGATATTTTGTGGATCTTTATGACCTCTTCCCAAGAACAGTTGGAAGTGTCTGGCAACCTTTTGTGACTGCAGCACCACTGGGAAATCCACTTAAAGGTCAAGTGGTTCTACATGAAGAGGAGGTAAAAAAAATTAAATTCCAGCTAAATGTTTAGTCATGAGCAAAGTAGTATCATGAGGGTACGTCACTGGTGACACTACCTCTATAGACTGGACAAGGCTACCTCCTGCTGAATATTCTCTCTTTTATTGTACTTGTAGCTTGTGAGTTGCCTTCAGCTTTAGTTTTTAAATGGAGATTTCTCTCTTGCACTCTTTAGCTGGACAGTGTCCTCTTCTACTCTTGAGGCTGAGTTCTACTTGTTTGTCTTCTCTTACTAATAGAGGGAGATTGGCTTTATGGGAGAGAGGGGGAGAGTGGGTCAAGTTCAGGAGTCTCAGTCAAATAGCATATGTTTGCAAAGTACAAAGTGTTTTATGTGAACTTGAGTTCTGCTCCAATCTTATCCCCCTTTTACTTTCAAGTATATAAAAGTGAAAGTATGTAAAAGTATATAAAAGAGATGTTTTCTGAATCACCAAGTAAAATGTTGCTTGTATTTGCTCCATATGTGTTTTGTGAATCCTTGTATTTCTTCTTCTGTAACCTGTGAAGTGTCGAGACTTGAAGGAAGACTAGGAAAGCCTTGACATCAGCAATGCAAAATGAGAACCACTAACAATTTCAGTGTTGGTTTGACTCAAATTTTTTTTTTTAAAGACAACTATTGCATACTTTGCACTTTCCCCTACTATCTGTCAGCTGACTGTAACATTTCCAATTCAAAACTTCTTTTCCTAGGAGTAGGAAGAGACAACAATATATACCAGGCAGCTGCTGTTCATTTTTTAACATTAATGATAGTTTATTACGCTACCTACTAGTCATTGTGTTTTGACGTGGGCCATTATTATATCTGGTCATTATTGTTGGCTGTTTTTTCCTTTCTTTGAATTTCTTCTGTCAGTTTTTCAGTAGGTGAGAGACTTCAGTCCAGAAGAACCTTTCCTACATGGAGTTGGGTTGTTAATAGTTTTCAGTCATTTCAGGTATTTCTGCAACGGTGTTGTTCCAGGAGCATTTGTCAAGTGTTGATGTCACTTTCTGGTGTCAGATGCTGCAGTTAACTCAGTGCCTTATGAGAAACACAGTTCTTCTGCCTTTCGTAGAACTGCCTATGCAGGTGCAGCTGCCTACTGGATACTTTCCAATGCAAACTGGAAACAATATTATTCTGAGGTTACCTGGTGTTGAGCAGCTATAGAAATACCATGTAGGCTATTTTGAGTGCACATAGCACTTTTTTTGGTTCTAAATAATTCTTGGCTTCCTTCAGTGAAGTTGATGCAGGAAACTAACAGAAATGGCAGTTAGAATGTTTAGAGCCAGCAATATTCTTTGCATTCCAAACCTCCAAAATTCCTACCTTTTGTTTGTAACCAAATCATAGTGGCATCTGGTGTCAAAAATGAAGTTTATTTCGTGAAGCTTTAGGTAGTTATCTCAGAGTCTGGTTTTGGCTGTCCTCATAGAATATACCTTTTTGTGATGGTATGATAGATACATTTTTTCAGATTCTGAAATAGAATTTGTTCTTTGGAGAGACTGTGGTAGTTCAGTGTCCCTTTCCAAATTACTTCAGTCACACTGTAACCTCATGTTTTACTCTGACAAAGCTTAAATATTGCCAGTTTCAGACTTGCCTTTCTTGGCAACTGCTACAGGTGAATACATCTTGTCTATACATAAGACTATTTTACACTGGAAAATAATATAGAATTAAAATATTTTGAATGCTTTGCATTATCTTAGGACTTTTTACACATTTTCACCATTAAAGCAGATCTTATTCACTGTTTCTGAAAATATGTTTCATTTAATTACAAACTTGTTTGCAAAAAGTCCTATTCTTAGGGCACCATTCAAAAGTAATTTTAGACTTCTTTTGAATTTAAGCAAGAAACTTAGACAGAAAACAAAAAAAAAAAAAAAAAAAAAAAATTTTTTTTTTTTATNTTCTCTTGTATGTTGCATGCTTATATCCATGGACTGCCTTGGCAAGTTATTTGGGATTGGTTCTCAAGTGAGGCACTAAAACATAGGTTAGATGAGTGCTGCTGTTGTAGGGTTCACAGCCACTGCTATCCTTCCTTATGTTGGGGTTCAAGTGTTAGGATCTCTAGGTCCCAGTGAATCACAAGAGGGAGCCATGCGGTGGAGCCGTGGAAAAATAGTGTTTTCTGTGCACTTGTGAAATGAGATAGATGTTGGTGTGTATGAAATTTAATCTGTTATTATAGATGTTAGCGGGTAAACATATGGTCTAAGATAATCATCAGAGTACCTTCTGTATTTGCTATTAGAATAAAGGTGACCTGAAAAGCATTTCATCTCAGCTAAAGTAGAACATGTTTAATTGCCCTCTGGAAGTGCCTCTCTCTTTCCACTGTCTACAGAAGGAGGCTTGGCATATGGTCAAGATTCCTACATTTGGGTGTACTAAGATCACTGGCAGGCATACACTCAGATCTTGCAGCATTTACATGTTAAGGAAAGTAGATTAGTGGCAGATCTGCATTTTGAGCAAGGCTACAGTGGTTAGGTAGTTGTGCTGGGGTACATCAAACAAAACAAGAAAAACAATATAAATAATGTATTTGATGCTTTAGAGATTCCTCTGTGTTTAGTTGCAAAAAAACTAAGCAATATTAACAATATTTGTAGAAATAAGAACTTGCATTTATTAAATAAAGGGGACACTGGGCAAGTGCTATTTCATTTAGACAATACCAAAAGCAGCCTTTTCAGTTTTTTTCTTTTAATAAAGGTCTTTGGGTAATAATGTTTCTGACTAAGTTATAAAAAAGCACAATTTTAGATGGATGATAACCTTATTGGAAAAGATAAAATGGTGATATTGTGGCTCTTCAGATAAGCTTGTGTGTTTTATCTTGTTCCCAGATGACATCCATCTAGATTCAGTAGAGTCCTCCGTGAAATAAAATGAAAAATCACCATTTCTTCCTGTCCTTTTAAATAAAAATTTACTGAAAGTAAACTCGTCAGGAATTTAACTTAATGGCACAAGTGGGAGATTTATCTGATTTTAAGCCACATTTACATCTTCTTGGAAGAAAGGGTAGATGATTTTACTCCTCATGATGACCATTGGTCTCAGTGAGTGCAAACTGTTTTGACTCTATCTTTTTGTTCAGACTAAACTCATAGACATTGAAAGGACTCTGCAGAAATCTCCAGTAACTTTTTTGTAAGATGGGAATTGCATTCATCTCTTCAAAGCAGCAATGCCTCTGCCATCTGTCCTCCCCACAAGTACTTCAAGGCCTACTCTTATTTCCTACTAAAGTTTGTGCCTTCCATATGCACTTTTCTTTCTGCATCTATCACTTCTACTGCTCAGAAGGAGAACAAGCACAGACAGAAAAGGATTTTGATAACTTTTGTGCATGATTTTTTATGGGGTTGTAGGAGCAAACTGCACATGGAGAATTGATTTGCCCATAAATTAACAGCACACTTCCAGGATTTTTACAAGCACTTTACTGTGTTGAAAGGGTACAACTGGACAAACAGAGTAACCTACAGTCTACCTCAGGGAGCACAACAAGCTGTGTTCAGGCAGTGTCATGCTGGCATCCTTTAACTCTGCTTTTATCTTTTTTGGTCAGGAAGTGGGGTGGGGAGGGAGGGAAATGCTT
>VWYP01003035.1:0-23846 GCA_013400435.1 Pycnonotus jocosus | reverse complement strand
TAATTAATAATATAAATAATAAACTTATTGGTAAAAGTAATTTTAATTAAATTTTACTTTGTTTATCTACTGAATAGAAGCAGACATCTTATAAAAGTCTTAGATGTTGCTACCTAACAAATATAAACGAGATTATAAGGGCTTCTGGTAATGAAGATCTTACTGTACATACAAGCTTTTCCTTGATAAATATATCAGGAGTTCTGAAATGATTTGAAATATCTGACTCATGACCTTTGGTTGGTTAAATCTAAAAACAAGAGCTAGGGAAATAGTCCATACAGAATCATAGAATCATAGAATATGCTGAGTTGGAAGGGACCCTTCAGGATCATTGAGTGTAATTTCTGGCCCTGCACAGGATGCCCCAAGAATCACATCATGTGCCAGAGACTATTGTCCAAACACTTGAACTCAGACAGTCTGGAGGCTGTGACCACTTCCCTGGGGAGCTTGTTCCAGTGCCCAGCCACACTCTGGGTTAAAAACATTTTCCTGATATCCAGCCTAAACCTTTCCTGATTCAGCATCATGCCGTTCCCTCGAGTCCTGTCACTGGTCACAAGAGTGAAGAGATCAGTACCTGACCTTCCTTGTGAGGATGTTGAAGACTGCAATGAGGTCTTTCCTCAGTCTCCCCCAGGCTGAACAGACCAAGTGATGTAAGCTGTTCCTCATTTGGCCCCCCCTCCTTCACCATTCTTGTTGTCCTCCTTTGGATGCTCTGTAATAGCTTAATGTCTTCTATACTGTCCCACCCAAAACTGCACACAGGACACGAGGCGAGGCTGCTCCAGTGCAGAGCAGAGCAGGACACTCCCCTCCCTTGCCCAGCTCCTGATTCTGTCCCTGATGTTCCCCAGGAAAATGTTGACCCTCCTGGCTGCCAGGGCACTGCTAGTTCATGTTTAACTTGCCATTGAGCAGCACCTCCAGGTCCCTTTCTATGGCACTGCCTTCCAGCCTTTCATTTCCCAGGCTATACACACAACCAGGGTTCCCTTGTTCCAGGTGCAGAATCCAGTTATCTTCACCCTCTGGATCTTTTACTTCCCACCTATCATCTAGTACACAAAAGCCAAAACAATTTTTGAATATCTTTTAATGTTTATTCAAGTTACTCTGAATATTGAATGAAAGTTGATTTATAACCCCATGCATGAAGAGTGAAGCTGTCACAACTGTGTATGTGTGTATTGTACTGTTCATGAAAACTGTTGGGGAAAATGAAACTATTCAAGTGAGTTTTAGCACCATTTATCTCTGTGTGACTACCTAGAAATTATTACTTATTATTTCACTGGAATTTTAAGTTCCTTTAAAAACTGAAACTGAAGACACATCTTGTCTACAGTTTGAGTGTAGATTGCTAATTTTGTATAACCAGTACTGAAAGTGTGTACTACCAGATATTACTAGATATAGCTATCTATCTATCTATCTATCTATCTCAATAGTTAGATCTTTTCTGTGAGTGATCTTGGACATCTTTGCAAGAAAAATGGTTTGTGTCTCTGGGTCCAGGACCTCAGTGTTATATTCATTTGGAATCTGTAGTGTAATACAGAGATTCTAGGGTTAAAGAAAAATCAATCAACTTATAATTAAAAAAAAAAAAAAGTCCTATTTGGTTGTGCTACTCTTCTCAATTTACATCTATTGCACTGATATATCCAAAGTAATTCTTATACCAAGTTAATTTGTTTACAGTTATTTTAAGTATATTTAACTTAACATACATAATTTTGCTTATACTAATCTCATTTTGTTAACATCCTTAATGAGCATGTAGAGCTGGTGCTGGAGACTGAAACTTGGAGGGAAATTTAGGAACTCACATCTGCCTGAAAAAATATAGAGAAGGGGAAATACGAGATAATGGTTATCAAAGATCTTCACATACAATGTCTGCAACCTCAGCATAACATCCTCTGTTTTCCTTTTTTCCCACTGATCCTTTGTATTCTCTATTCTACCCAATTCATTTCTGAAAATGTTATTAGCTATATATGTTTCTCTTGGCAAAAAACCAGCTTCCATTCTGATGTGGTAAAAAAAGCAGATCACTGTGGTTACATTAAAAGAGTTATCTTTCTTTTTTGAATATAGTATTCTGCACTGCAAATAGCTGTAAGCTATTGTCTGTGACACATTTTGCTTATGTGTGTCTTGGGTAGAGAACTGTATTTCTTAAACTGAAATATTGAATAGAGAGAATAAATGTTTTCAGGCTAGAAATCCAACACTCTTCTTGACTCATTTTTTCCACATTCTTTTAGGTTTTTTTCCATTCCCTTCTACACTTTGTCAAGTTCCTGAGAAAAATTCCTCATTTGGTTGTTCCACTATCTTTGCAAGGAGAAGACTTTCCTAAGCATTGGCTGGGATGGATTAATCAGAATGGTTTAGCGCAGTATTTTGAAACATATTTCTCAATTAAACGTCCAAGATCATTTTAATACCAAAAATTAATAAATTTAGAAAACATCAGATTGCAATTTAGTCAAGTTATGTTCTCCTTTAATGATTTTTTTTTGGTGGTGGTGAAAAGGTCATTTTCCAGCACAGAGCTAATTCAAACTCTTGATATATTGTATTTGTTAAGACTCAAATCTTAGATGGTGCTTTGGTGAGTTTGTTAATTTTGTACAACTCAACCTTTTAATTCCAAAAGGCATAATGTAACTAAACAGAGTAAGAATACACTTAAATATGATCTATCTGCTTCTGTCTTCTCATTTTGCTCATAGAGAAGTCAGTAATTTGCACATATCCCTGCCCTATTAACATGTGAATAATGTTCCCTTTTTATTGAACAGTAAAGTGCTCATGGGAGTATGTTCTCTATAAGAGGTGATCTTCATCTTATTAAATCAAAAATATATTCTGAACATTGAAAAATATCACATTGATTATTTTTAAATCTCTTTGCTAACCAGTTTTAAACAGTTTTCAATATTTTTGGTTAAAATTTCTGAAGCTGCATACTCTCAATGCTGTTAAGTGAAAAACTTTTTTCATTACAAACACTTGAGAAACATTCACTGTTCATCTTCTGACCTCTGGGATTGCTAATGAATCCTGTGCTTGAGACTTAAGACCCTCTTGGAGCTTTTTGTCACTCCTCTTGCAAAATATTGCAAGGAGTTACAGTCCCACAGCAATGGCCTCTGACACTCATGTCAGGGGCAATTCAGTGAAAGTTTCAAACATGTTGATATAAATTTGTTTTCTGTTAATAAGATAAAATAAAATAATGTTTCTGCAACTATATAATAAGGTTGGTTACCAATTCTCATCACAGTCACTTGCTTAGTTCTGAACTGTTATAATACCTTAAGAAATTTGGGGTTGAACACTCTTCAGATCATTTCAGATAACATCAACAATCTGACCACTAATTTTAGAATTAGTCAGCAGAAGTTATTCTCTCTGGGCAGAAATGGCCACGCTGACAAAATGCAGCAAGTTTAGAGGACATGGACACATCCTTTACTTTCCTCCATGCATCATGAGGGAACAAATGGTGATGATGCTCAAAGAACATTTCAGGCACTCTTTCAAAACCTGGATCTTTGAAGCAAGAAATAGAGTGTTACCACTTACAGGGTTCTTAGTCATAGGATGAAAAATCAATTACTAAACTAATTCTTAATGGATTTACCTTGAATTAAAATATTTCCATTAGTCACTGCTAATATCCTAAATACTCATTGACAATCAGTGCACTGTTTATATACAGCCTAAAAACACTGGACAAAACACAGAGAAATTAAGAAGTAATTCCTAGTGCCTAGGGGTGGGTCTACAATTCATTTAGATTAAGACTGAAAAATAAATTTACTTATTGTTCTCAGCTATTTGATTTCAGATTGCATCACAGTGCAGGCTTGGAGCTCACAAACTAGGTTCCTGTAGATAAAACTAAACAAGATAATGCATCCCAGGAGAATACCTAATGCATTCTTGGCATTAATGAACATTCATGTTTCAGGACCAGACAACAACTCTGAAAAGCAGATGTTGAATATTGGTTCCTTAACATCACTTGTTTTGGTGTATAGATCTTTTACTCAAGTGCCAAACTAATATAGACATATCCTAAAGTTTTTGTTTTCTTCTCTTTCTCTTCCTTTTGCCCAGTCCTTTGACATCTCTTTCCATCATTTGACATATTAGAGAGAGGTACAGTCACTGTGTTACACAACAGAGCATGCATGGATACAGCTTATTAGTTATTTCTGGGCCCACTAATAGCTAAGAGATTGTATGTGCTGCTCATTTGTTGGATGCAGCTCAGACCTCTAAGCTAATCCATCCACCCGTGTATTCCTGCGGGTCATCCATCCAGGACTCACACAAGTCTTTGGCTAAGCAAACATCATCAATGTTCCTCCCAGCTGGTTGGATACTCAACATATTGACACCATTTTCAGAAGAGGTACCAGCAGTAGAAAGCAGCATTTGTACTTTTTTCCAATTATAAACTTATGTCACTATTTCCATTTCCACAACTTTTTCCCTGTTTGTGACAAAGTAGAAAAAAGAAAAGGACAGCGTGCATTGCAGGAATTAGATGGGAAGCTCACACAGTAAGTAACACTAGTAGTAATCCAGTTGCTTGTTTGGCTGTGCAATAATTCCTTTCTTTTTTTTGTCATTTTGCAGTCTTTTTGTTTTGGGTTTTTTTTTTTTTTTGGTTTTTTTTTTTTTTTTTTCTGTTTTTTTTTTTTGGGTTTTTTTTTTTTTTTGGTTTTTTTTTTTTTTTTTTGTAGAGGGATTTTTGTTTGGTTGTTTTTAATTTATGGTGGGTTTGTTGCTGTTTTTTTGCATATGGGCTTTTTTTTTTTTCCTAATGAAAATTGATTTCAAACTAACTTCTTTATGAAATAAAGTTCTTGCTTTTGAGGAAGTCTAGTCATAGGTACTACAGAAATACTAAATAAAAAACACCAATGGCTATGTAATAATAATAATAATAATCAGTATTTAATAATAACGGTAATGATTTTGCCACCTACATAAGAAATAATTGTTAAACAGTAAATGTCCACCAAAACTTGACAATTGACTTAGAGTTTCACTGAAGATTATGAGAAAAACAATGAAATATATTTACTTTATCACTTCACTGTAAAAAAGTACACTATTTGAATTCCTTTGTACTGTAGGTGTAAAGATTTGTGACAACCCCAAAGAATTTGTCAGTTTGCCATTCCCTCCATATGATTAGACATAATGAAATATTGTTCTTTTTTTTTTGAAGATACCAGAGGGTATTATTTAGCATTATGATTACTTTCTTTAATGTCTCTGTCAGCCTGGGGGGAAAGAAAAAAAAAAAAAAGTAAAGACATTTGAACTAAAGATAGAGAGGAAAAAAAAAGCAGATTTTTTTTTTTTTAAGCATCACTCAGTAGTTAGAAATGTATATACTACAAACTACACTGCTGTACATTGTAAACTATAGACAAATTCCATCCTGAACACAAAGACAGCATGCCATCTGGTTCCTGCTGGCTATTTTAAACTCTGCTTAATCCAGGCTTAGCTAACATCTCTGCATTTTCATTTATGCAAAGTAAGAAAAGCTTCTAATTTACCTTTGTATGATATGTGTGTAGAGCTTTGTGACTTTTGTAGAAAAGCATTCCTGATATGGTTGCTGCTCTGCTTAGTGGGTTGCTTGAGATGACAGAGACATCTGAGGGTACTAGAAGACTTCTTGTTATATGTCTTCCAGATCTTCCTCCATAGCCTTGTTGGCCTACTCTGAGTGAAAGAACAAGGATAGGGGAAAGATGTGAACATAAAGACACCACAGTATTATTTGGCTGACAGAAGGATCTGCAATTGTGTGTGATAGATAAAACAGGTAAGCACCAGATAAAAGACTTTTTGAAGAATTTCATAGTTACAGAGGTTTTTGTCTGACAGCTTAATGATAACTACATAGTCCGAACATTCTATGAAAGTCAGTGTTGCTTTCTGTTATACTTTCATGTAAATGTGCAATGTAGCTGTCTTTCTACTGATCACTTTCTTCTAAAACCTTTAGCAGACATTTGGTTCATAGTTCTAGCTTTCTGTGTTATCATACAATAATTTGGGTTGGAAGAGACATTAAACATCATCTAGTTCCAACCTTCCTGCCATAGTCTCCATAATGCTGAGCAACATCCCTTCCTAGCTGTCCTTCCTAAAGAACCTGTATCCTTCCATTCTGACACTCCAAACACAGGAGTTACACCACCACATCTCTATGATTCCAATAAGATGATAGCCCTGCAGTGCATGTCACTAGCTCCTCCTGTTTATTCTTCATGCCATGTGTCTTTGCACAGAGACATTTAACTAGGGCTCCATAGAAGCTGCCTTATTGCCTGGAGTGGCTGGAATTCCTTTGTGTTTCTCTTTGGTGCTCTCCTGCTGATCTGTAACCCTGCTCTAGGCTCTGGGCATCTCAGTCAGTCACTGGCATAAAACTGACAGGAGTGGGATGGATTGAAGTTCCCTTTATCCACCAATTATTGCTTAAAGCCCTCTTGACCAGCTTGTCAAGTCTGTGACTTAAGATGTTTTCCCCTTCTCTGGCAGATAGACTCCATCTGGCCTCAGCAGAACAGGTTTCTCAAAGCAAGCCCCATGGTATATGTACTTAGCCCCTGGCTGTACCATCAGTAACCATTGTTTATGCTCCAAATATGACTGTTCCTTTCAACCTCCTTTCCTTAGACCAGGAGTACTGGTAAAAAAACTACTCGTGCTTCTGAGTCCCATATCATTGCTCACAGGACTCTGTAATCCTTGATACTGCTCATGCTGCTCCTGTCTGTGCCTTTCACACACGTGAAACAGCAGGGGAGTGTTTGAGGTGCTGGTAACAGCCCTGACAGAGGGCCCTGCTATGGATCTCACCTCTCGAGAAGATGCAGCAGGCCAGCAGTTGGATGCCTCCATCCTTCTCACCTGCTGCTACCCCTTGTCTTTAGTTAGTTACCATGGCTGCCACACAGGGAGCATGTGAGGCTGCCTTAGCCCCAGCATCTCTCCTGATGTGGTGGGTCTTTCCTCTTTAGTCTGCAGAGTGGCAAAGTGATTATCCCTCTAGGTGAACTGCAGTACAAAATCACTGCATATTTTCTATCTTAAACTAGGCATAATATTTTGTGTCCTAATACATAGATTAAAAACTCTCTGTTCTATTTTCTCTATACCATTTGGTATTCACATTTCTTCTGCACTACAAAAAGAGGGCTTGGAAACAAACCAACTAACCAAACAAGAAAAATCTGTTGTGCAGTTGTTTTTTATTTTAATCTTCCAAAAATACTGGTATTACACAAGGTTGAAATTTGCATCCAAGTAGCATAGAGAGATTTACACTGGTAATAGTTCTATTAGTTCATTCATTAATTGATGGAATCCTGAAGCACCAAGAAAATAACTGTATGTATTTGGAGGCTAAAGTTTCCATTGTAAAGGATACTCTGAAAATTCATATAGAAATTTAAATCAAAATATCTTTATGGATCCAGTTGCTGAAATATCTGCTGAATTGACTAAATTTGTTTAGCTTAATTGATTGATTGAATTAAAAATTAAAAATAAGCATATGGGTGGAGAAATACTACTTCTAAGCAAACATTCCAGGGCCGAGAATAGTCAAGGGCAAGAAAAGAAGAGTTTTACAGAAAAGACATCAAAGGAATTATTGCAAAGGAAGAAGGAAGAAGAAAGAATAAGTCTCTGAGAAGTTATATTTTACTAGATTATCACCAGAGTGTAGAAAACAATTTTGTGTGGTGAATGAAAAATCTCCAATGTTAAAAGCTTCACTCTTGAAATATTTTTTTCCTTTTTTAGTTTAAATTCTGTACTACCTAACTTTCTTAATACAGACTTGCAAAGTGAATAACAACACTATCAGAGCTCAGCTGGGTCATCTGAGAATGGCTGAAGACTTAGATCTAGCCTACAGTGCCCTAGTGGTGTCACAATTGTGAAATTTCCACTTGCAGACATAACTGAGTAGAACTTAATTTGTGAAGACTGCACACAGAAAGAAAGGCAGCTTCACACCTCTGCCTGAATAACAAGACCATCATTACAGGAGAATGGGACTTCTTGTAGAAATAAACTAGTGGATGGGAAGGAGAGGAAATTATTGTTCACAAAAACTGGGGATAGAAAGAAGGTATAAAATGCAGGGATCAATTTTGAAGTATGGATCAATCTTCCTGTACTACTAGATGGTGTTGTTACATGTCATATTGTGAGTGGATACTAATACTAAATACATGCTATTAGTGGATACTAATACTAATACATTCTAAATTTTTCCCTTATCCTGTGTTAAGGAGGGACAGTGTTCCTCTCCCATCATCAATTATTCAAAATTTCCTGAGGAACTTCTCAGCACCCAGAAGTCCCCATTGCATAAACTATTTGACAACTTGACCCTAAAAATTTGGAGAGCCTTCAGAATGTGATTTTTTAGTAACTTAGCTTCATATTGCTAAAACACTAGAAGACTACTGAGGATGTTTTGCTCCCCAAAAACATATTGAAGGACATTTCCAGCCCTTTAACTGTCATTTGCTCTTCTCCACAATATAAAGCAGACTGAAACATATTAGCTCGTGTTCATGATAGAAAGTCTAGTTTGGAATTCTCAGCACTTGCTTGAAATACATGAGATGCTTTATTTAGGATAGAAATGTCTTGAGATTAAATTTACAGCTTTTGAAACATTTCTGAATATTGAGTGAAAACAAGTTATCAAGGACAGCTTGAAAGTAGAATCGAACCTTTGAAGTATAAGGTTTTCCAACTGTGGCAACCCAGCTTTTCATAAGAAGCAATCCAGGTAGTAATTTCATTAATAAGGCCTTCACACAGTTCTATATCAGTGTACTTTTGGAACTGAATGGATTCCACTGGATTCATGGTTCCTTGAGTTTAAGTAATGGCAGTTTTGGAGTTAAAGGAAAATATTTAAAATATTTATTTAGTGTATCATCACTTGACTATTCTATTGGGTTTGTTTCTGCCAGGATGTGGGATGTCTGTATAGGTCAGATATCTGTATAGTCACAGATAAAAAGATAGACTAGTCTAGAAGTTCTAGAATTTTTCCCTTAAATAATTGACTGCTTTGAGTTTCAGAATTTGTGCTTTCTCTTTTTTCACATGGAGACTTCTGTCAAGAAAAAAAACCAACATCTTAGAACATCCTTCAAAAGCATGTTTTTAATGTACACTAGTACTTTTACATACAAAGTGATGGAAAGCCAAACTTGGTATTAATAAAATATTTCAGGCTTCACTTTCAGATAAAATATGTATGAGGTAGTAACACATATCTGAGAGGTAACTTACTTTTTCAATCACTGTGATAATACCGTGAAAATGTTCATGTTGTGAGGTACTTTTCTTACATAATTAGTTATTGACATTCTTTCCTTTTCCTTTAAGATCCCCTATAGAAAGCTGAAAATAAGATTAAAAAAGAACAAGTTAGTACATCTTCCTTACAGGAAACATCCACTACCTCTCCTTTAAAAGCAAAAAAGGATGCTAAAAATATTGTTTGCAAATATAATATCTAAATAATTCTTTGAAATTTATTATAGACTGTTGAAAGTATAATGAATATGAATATATTTTCATTTGATGAAAACTTTTCTATTTTCTCTTTTATTGTGCTTTCATTAAACACTTGCAAAGCCTTACAAAGTAATTTTTCAACTTTACCCAGAGTGCCATCTAATGGTGCTGTTGTCTCAGATGAAAAAACCCAAGTGTGGGTCATATTGAAGATTTCAATTTAAGATACAAATGAATTACATCACTGTGTTGGAATGCAGCCATCAATTTGTTCAGCAAGTAGAGCAGGGTAGAGATGAAGTGATCCAATCTTTATATTGTTTTCTCATTGGATCAATTAATCATCAACTTAAATTCTGCTATTTTAGTGAAACAATAAGACTACAATATGAAAATTAAATAAGAACAGTGGTAGGATACTCTCATTGTCTTTTCCTTCATCATCTTTATTTCTTCTTTTTTACATTGCATCTTTCTCTAAATTTATGAATGTTACTTCACTACTCTAATGCACAACATAAATTTCACCTCCAGGGATCTATATAATTGAAGCCACAGAATAATCATAAAATTTAGACTTTCCTAACTTAATTTGTTCTGTGAAACACTTTACATGTATGTGATACCTTTAAAACTTACTGTTAATGATGACACAAAGACCCAGCTGGTGACTACAGCAGATACCTAAAATTAATTACTTCAGTTTTGCACAGATTCTTTTGTTTTGGCACCTTATCTTCCATTAGAGCTTGCATTTACTATAAATTTAGATGTACTAATGCCTGTGGTAACATATCAGTCTCACTTGACAGTGAGATGAAATTTAGCTTGAAAAGGCTTGTACTGTATAATACTTTGGCCCATTATATTCCATTTACTTTTAGTGTAGCCAGGGAGACCTAAATTCATCTCACAACAGATTCTGATTTCAAAGAAAAAATACACTGCTAATAATGCACTTTATGTTGCTCCCCAGACACTGCTTTAAAAATTGATTTTCTTTTATATCACATCCAATTTTATTCTTCTCAATATAAGAAATACATTGTTGAGATTGAAAGGGGGCAAACAAAATGATCCAGGTCTGCAAGTCTGAATTACAAAGAAAGATTTGCCTGTATATTTTAGAAAATAGAAGTCCAAGTAAAGACCTGTAGACTGGGAAATAAGATTCTGAAAAAAAGGAACACACTGACACTAGCATACATGGAATGTTTCATAAAAAAAGTGTAAATACAGAATAGACATATAGAAAAAGCAAAATTCAAAAGATACCATGTTGATGGAGTAATAGAAAAATACAGCAAGATGTTGCATATCAAGATGTCATGTAGATGACTTCCTAGTACCAACGGGAGCTGGAAAACAAATTGTGTATATGTGGAACCATGAACTCTTTTGACTTGCACACTGTACCTTTCAGAGGTGCTTAGAAAGCAAAATAGAGGCTGAAGATTTCAGGTGAAAACTATTAATTTAATTCTGAATATTTATATTTGTCACCTCTCTGTATGTTCAAGCATACTTCATCCCTGAAGCATTCACATTCATTTTATGATGAGTATATTGAACTGGACCACCCCGACTCTCCATGCCTCATTTTGTAAACCAGTAGTTCAGTCTGAGTCTTAATAAATTTCATTCTTTCTCTCTCTTCTTGATATAAGGAAAAAAATCTATAAAAACCACAAGAGCTTTGGGTCCTCTTTGCACACATTTGCACCCACAAAAAGAAAAGTGCTTTTAAAATTCAACACAGAATTTTTAGGATAAAAGTCTCGGCAGCTGTAAGATATGCTGCATGAGGAACAAAAATTTCCAGGCATTTCACAAGAATAAAATATTCTAAGCTTTATTTTTGATTGTTCTTCAGATAGAAAATTTCCTACAAGGAAAGAGATATTTTACACTTCTTGGACTGCATATCGAAAAATATAACTTATGATATATAAGGCCATGATATGAAATTACTGGATCCATTCAAATCCATTAGTTTTACTGGTATTTTCTCAGTGGAAGAAAATAAAATCTATTGTACAATATTAAATTAAAAATATGGAGTCTACTCCAAATACTACTTTTCATTCATTTTTAAATACCATTATGGCTTTACAAGGGAAAAACAGAATAAGAAATAGATGCAGTGAATTTACAAGTGGGTAATTATGTGATATAGTGATTTTATCATACAGTTTTTATAGTCTGATATTATTCTTGCAAGATACTATGGTATGATTTTTCAACTTTTCTTTGAAGTGTGACTAGATCTTGAATAACAATCATAACTTATTCCAAAAATGTGTATATTCTTTTCCTGGGCTACTGCTTGTTATCTTACTGATATTGAGTTTGAAATAGTTCCTAGAGAAGACTGACAATTACCTCACCTTCACACCTGCTGAATTTTTCATCTGCATCATCTTTCTAAAAGAATCATCACAAAGATCTATGATAGCACTAGCTATTTGTATAAAGTTCACTGCAAAAGATCTGCTAATTCAGATGCACAGATGATCATTACTTTTTCCTCATAAAAGGAATAAAAGAGAAGTGCAGTTCTTTTTTCTAAAAATTATGTTAAACCTACTCTAAGAATAGTGGATCCTTATTTCACACTTTTATTTTTTTTATCTGCTGTCCACTGTTTGCCATTTACTTTAACACTAATTACTCCTTTGAGGACAGGTAGGAAGTGAAGCGGAAAATGTGTTGGCATAAGAAAAGATTGTACAAGAATTTTCCTGCCTATGCTGTTTGTATGTGCATTGCATCAGTGTTGTCCTTTTTATACTCTTCACAGACTTGAATTGAATGCTGTTGCACTCATAGTCAGAATGCCTATTAAACAACAACGACAAAAAAATGCAGCAAACAAACAAAAGCTAATTTATTGGGATCTTTTGAATACAGTAATGGGAATTGAATTTCTGTGACAGGATGGTTGGTCACAGTCCAGAGGGTGATGGGAGTCTTTGTTGCAAGAGTCCTTGCAATGACATCCAGCTGGATTGAACAGGGCTCCTCGAATCACTGATCTGCTCTGTTCTTATGTGCAGCTGGGCTCTGTTCCCACATGACCCCCTCAGCACACACATGGTTAATTTCTATTATTTGTATTAAGCTTTCTGCAAAACATGTCTGAACTACCTCATTTCTTAGAGGAGGATTGTCTTATGTGAACATTTTGCATCTGCTAGCATAGATTCTCCTGGCTGTTTACAAGAAACTTCTCTATGTATGATTTCCATCAGTTTTATATTAGGAATGGCCCATGGCTGTCTCTGGCCACATTCTCCATTCAGGAGGTCAGTCAACCACACAAATAGTGTCTGTCAGTCAGTGCAGATGCAGCAGAAGCTGCTGGGGGAATCTTCATGACTGCCTAAATCTCAGGTTTTTGCAGATGAGTCCTTTGTCTCAGGCCAGTTTATTGACTCTTCTATTCAGACAAAGTGGGGAGCTCCTAGTTCATCCTACAGGAAATAGATAACTAAAGCCAGTGTAGTGCCCAGGCATCCCAATAACCTGCTGCTATTCCACAGCTGTAGCTTAAAGTCTGTAGGTTTTGCCAGAGGACTGTCCTACGAGAAGGCTGTATTCTTCAGCATAAATGGGTTGAAACTTGAGTCAATGGCTGTCCTGGTTTCCACAAAAAAAGATCCCCTATCTGTATAATATAAATAGAACTATTTATAATTTTATACTGTAACAGAGAAGATTAATACTGATGAGATGCATCTCTAGAAAATATCTTCCATTACTAACATCTGCACATGAGTAAAAGGAAGGATTTATATGTGGATCATCTCCTTGGAAGATACATAATTTGAGCAATTTGTCCTTTAACAGCAAACAACAGAGATGCTTGTCCACAAATCCCATTAATAATAAGCTACAAAAAGCTTCAAATAAGCTTCAGACATCATATGCACATGTATTTATTCATCCAAAGTTATAAAATTAGGTGTGCACAGAAGTAAATAAATAAAGTACTGAATTAGAAAAGGATTCAAAGACTATGAGTTCCAATATCTTTTATGCTCACAGGCTGACTTACACTGATGTCATAAGCAGCTTTATTTCATATTTGTAGCTCCTCTAAATCATGGTATGTTGTAAATGCATACTTAAGGGACTCAGAAGCAAAGTCTCAAAAGGACACATCTTAAGTACCTTGAAATAAAAGTTGGAAATGTACCAGGTTCCCAAATTCCTTTTACCTCAGAAAGACAGTCATATAAAGTGCTCACAGCTTTGATCAGTGGAGGCAAGGTCCAAGGCAAAAATTGTGATCTCTGTGTGTGGTGGTTTAGCAAAAAAGTGATCCTTCTGAGGAAGTTGTAGCAAAACCAATCAGTGACTAGGCATGAAAACTGACAGCTAATATAGCCATTATAAAGCTGATATCCCTCTGCAAAGACACAGGGTTAAAATGGGAGAACTCCTGAGAAGAGCTCTCTTTCTTCTGGGATTTGAGAGAGGTAAGCCAGCTGTGTGGATTGGATGTGCAGCTAGAGTTTGGGAATGACTTGACCCTACCACCTTCAGCCACTTCCCAGGAAAGAACCATCCTGCCTTCTGCAGGCCCAGGCAAGATGTTAACTCTTTCCTTGACATATGTGACTTACAAAGCACTAACCTTTCTCTGAGTGAGAGAAAAAGACAGAGTGATTGAAACGTAGACACGGCATGAGACGGAATTCAATGAAGAGAGAGTAAAGTCCTAGGTTGGAGGAAGAGTGGGGAGTTGCCTCATTTGGGCTGGACTTCTCTTGTGAGGCCATGGAGACAGGACTAAAATATCCCTATAACTTATAGAAACTTTTTTAGGGGGATGCAGAATTCTAGTCATAACCATGGACTGATATAGCTGTGATCCAAAGGAAACTTTTGAACAGAGGAAGAGAAAGAGATGCCCTCTGCCCCAGGGAAGAAAAGAAAAGAAAGCCTCTGTTTCTTGAGATGATGATTTTGGAGATAGATGAAGACAATCTTTGTTTTATACTAGAAGAGTCATCCTTAAACTGTACCCTAAATTAGCCAATATGGCCCATGAGCACAGCTAGTGGGACAGCTGCCAAATGGGAGCTTTCTCAAAAGCAGGTTCCCGGGCGGCTGTTCTTTTGTGAGAATAAAAACCCACAAGAGAACTGTTCTATGTTGTCAGTGGGGAAATTCCATGGCAGACTAAGAGAGACTCCTCTCCTTAAGAATTGATGAAAGACTAATTTAAAGTGGTGAAATTGACTGAAAATCACAGGTTTTGTCTCTCTGTGTTGTCAGTGGGAAAGCGAACAGTCGTGGGGGGAGGAGAAGTGTTTTGTAAGTTTTACTTTGATTCTCATTCTCTTCTTTTAATGTTTGTTCATAAATCTATCTTTATACCTTTAAAGTTTGAGCCTGCTTTGCTTTTCTCCTAATCCTGTCTCAAAGTAGAAAAAAAGTAAATGATTCTAATGAGCACTCAGACCACTACACTAAATTTAGAAAAGAGAAATTGGCAGATGTGAAATCACTACACTGTGCAGCTGTGAACTCTGTTGTGGTGATTGTCTCAGAATAAATGTATGAAGTTGTTGGTAAGCACCATCTTACTCTTAAGACACAGAAATATGTCTTATTTCTACAGGCTCCACTTGAAAGTGGGTAACATTTTTTGTCAACTATTTCCATCCTATGAATTCTCCATACTTTTACAATGTAAACTTAAGAATGTGTTAAGTAAGAAAAATTTAAATATGCTCTTCTGACTGAATGAACAACAGAAAGTTACATTATAAATTATTTTGGTTATTAAATGCAATGGGTCTGATATTTCCATGGAGTAATAATTTTGGTGTGATACTCTAATTTTACACCAACCATATGCTTTGTCATATGTGCTTACCTAGTCGTCAGTTCAGTATTATTTCATTTTTCATCTTGTTGTAGGACTTTTCATAGATTGACAAGGTTATAGAGAACTAAAAACCAAAACATGAACATCATTCTTGGCTGTACAGTGCTAGAGCTGGAAGGGATAGGGGGATAATATTTTCACAAAAATAATATGAACCTCACAAGTATCTAACATTCAAATATCACTTTTCTGCTTTCCAGTATTTAATTTTGAAAGTATTAGACTTCTCTCCAAACATTGTTTTTCCTGTCCTGTTGATGATTTCTTTGTTCTAATATCTTTGTTTCTAATGTAACTTTTTATTTGTCATTCCTACAAACATGCACATTGATATAAAAGAAACTCACCTGTGTATTTTAACAAACTTATTTATTGCTGGTAACTACACATGAATCTCTCTTGCACTATGATTACAACATATATGACAGTAGTTGAAGCACTAAATAAGAACAGATCAAAACAAGTTGTTATGAGGTGGAAGATGATGATTCTGTGAACATTATGTATTGAATCCCACATGCACTCATACTTCTGTTATATACTCAAGCTGGAGGTCTTTCTAGTTTGGGCATTTAGAACAATTAAGTAGATAAGAGTGAGAATTTTTCTTTCAGATGCTCACACAGATAAATTGTTCACTTAATTTTGTTTGATTCCTGCCCAAATATGGACATCCTGATTATAGGGTGGTACACCAGCTAAGATCTTGCTAGCCTGACTTTTTGGTGCAAATATTTTCTTGTTGACCATCTTTTTCCATGTATTTCTCTTTGCAGTGACTCTCCCATATTGACTGAATTCCCAATTTGTTTTCACGATGTTTTTTTGTACATTCCTAATTGTCCCCCTTACACAGTAATCTGCATGACTCTTTCCATATTTTTGAAAACCGAAAATCTTCACATGCAACTTCTATCAAAAGCTTTTCATTTAGTCATCTGTCCACTTCAGAGCAGTTCAGATTTCCTGTTCATGTTACCATGTTGCTTCTACTTATCTCCCTGATAGTATCTATTAATCATTTTGAGGTTGAATCAAAGGTCCAGGCCTAATACTCTTATTCTTTGTAGATGACTGATTTTTTTCCTTACCTCAGACACTTAGTTTCCTTAGCTTACTATTCCCTCAACCTCACTCAGAATAATGCTCTGCATCTGAGATAAATAAAATTGTAAAATGCAAATTGCATGATTATTTATTATCTCTGAAAATAGCAATTTATCTGAGCATTTGTAGACATGTTCTAACATCTTATTCATGTCATTGAATAGCATCTTAGTCCTCAAGATGTCCAGCTCAATGCAAATAAAATATGCATAGAGAATATATCCAGTAACTGTGAATAAATGATACAGAACATAACTTCAGTACAACCTGCTGCCAATTATTAAAGAAAATATTTGATAAATATTTGAGTAGCTAAAAACTGAAAATCATTAAAATTATTATTAACATAATTTACATTTGTAGTTTAATTTAAATCCAAAACTTAAGATCTTTTTTCTTAAAATGTAGTTGGATATCCCTGCTTAATTCCAAGAACATTTATCTTGTTGCAGTCATCTCTGTAAAACTGATTTTCATTTTATTATTACTAATTAATGAATGGGTGAAATCTTTCACTGTTCATTCATATAATTAGCCTATCAAAATTAGTGTAATTGTACCTGTTTTACATTAACATAGTCCCCAGTGATTTAATGTTAAATTAGCGAATTATGTCTAAGGAGACTGCTATTACAGAAAAGGAGACAAACGTTGTGCCATAACTCAATACTAACTAAAAACCTATGAAAAGGTGATGAGTACCATAGTGAGCGAGGTAAGTATAATTTCTGAGAAAAACTTGCAGGTTTCAGGTTAAGATTAAAAAATAATATCATGTAAATCAGACATAAGCCTTAAAAACAACACATATGATAGATTTTAGTTACACATAAAGTTTGTGTTGACCCCTTCAGAGAGGTGTTTGCCATAATCTATCCTCAAATGCAAAATTACCATTGAGTTCATTGGGAATTTGAGCTGATAAAGGGCTTTATAGTATTGTTTATTGAATATTGATTTTTATTCTAGTAGTTTAAATTGCAAGATAATGATAAAAAAAATTTATTCCTGTAATAGAAATTCTAGGGTTGTAAAGCTGTAATGAGGTGGTCGATGTCATTTCCCCAAGAGCTTCCCCTTCGTGGTCCTCCTGCCAAACAAGGGAACAAAACTTCAAACCCAAATCATCCAGGTGAGCCCTTCTCCCTCGCAGAAGAACCTAAACAAAAAGTTCATTGTAGCTTCTGGATTTGACTGGCTTATGTACTCGTTTCTAAAATGTACTGCTGACAGTCTTAATTTTCAACTCATTATCAGTTTTACACAGCCCAGCATGTTGGAAAATACTAAGTATGTTATAAAAAAATCCTCTTTCTTCTTAAGGAGGAATCATAATTATACATTCTTACAATGTAAAAGGTTCTGTAACCACTCCATTCCTGGTGTAGCATTGATAGACTACGTTTAATAAATCAGGTTTGTAGCTCATTCAAAAATGACAATACTTGGGCTGTGTTACATTTTCAGCTCTATCTGTGTCATGCAGAGTTCTGTTCTGTACCTCAGTAATTGCCAGTTATAAGATATAAATAAAGGTTAGATAACAATGGCACTTAAAATGTGCACTTTAAAATGGTTTGACATCACAGCATTTAAATCAGCAGTCTCTGGCAAGATGCCTCACAGCAGTATGTTGTCTTCTGCTGTCTTAAGTAGGACTAATAATTCTGCAATAAACTGCTCACAATTATGTGTAGAGCTACAAAACAGGTTGAGATAAAGCACAAGTGAGTTACTTATCTTTTGTTACTCCAAAAACTACTTTGTAAACAAACATTTTATGGTTGGGCATAACCTCAGACTTGCACTGCTAGCATGTATGGCAGTGAAAAAAACAATTGAGGCTTGATCTAGGGACCAAGCTGAAATACAGATGTCCTTATGGTTGTGACCTGCTACTGGAGACTAAGCTAAAGACTAAGAGGTGCTGCACGACTGAGAGATGCGACTTCAAAAGACGGGGTGCAAAAGTAATCTAAGCAGGAAGGCTTAAGTCAAAGCTTGAGCAAAAATAGGTTGGAGTTTGAGTTGAAGTTAAAGTTTATTAAAGTCTAAGCTGAAGTCAGGGTAAAAAGGAGTTGAAGCCATTGAAACCATTGAAGTTAGATATTATTCTCACAGTACAGTGTTATATACTTGTTACAGCTCAAAATAGGCCACTGCCCTAAACAGTCACAAGACTTTTCTCACAAACTACAGATAGCTTATTGTTTGCATTATTTGGCAGCCTTTACAAAATTGCATAGTTTTGAAGATCTTGATAGTCACATATGCAACTCTCTTCCTAGTTCTCTTTCGGATCTGTGGTCTCTCTACACCATGGCCTGTACCCAACCAGGGCTAAGATATCTCAGTTCACAAGCTCCACCATGCCCCCTCTCCATCTCTTTTCTGTTCTTCTGTAAAGAGGAGCATGAAATCAGTGAACATTTGCAGGGCACACTATGAGAGTGGCTACCTACTGCCCTTCTCTCATAGGCACCTTATGGTTGTTCTCTCTGCTAAACAGACTCACCATGGACTGAGGAAGAAACTGTAGGTAAACCAGACACACAAAATATTTCTTGCTTTGTGTAACATACCTTCTCTTGGAGAAATACTTCACACTGTGTAGGCATCTATTAACTAGTAATTCAGATACCAAATTTTAGGCATCTAACTCTAAATTTGTTTATTTGCCTGAAATCATGTATATATACAAAGTTTTGAACAGCAGACTGCACTTCCATCTCATTCAGCACAATACCCAAAATAGGTGGTATTAACCCATGGGTAAATACACAAGCTGCCACTGTTCATAAGGCCAATCTCATGATGAGAATGTTACTGAAGCTGAAATGGTGTCTGCTATAAAAAGGATATCATCACTACTGTGCTTTCCACACTGCTGTGCCAGTATGTCTCAATCCTGACTTTGCTCAGTGATAGAGCACTGAAACTGCTCTCACTTGCAGTGTTTAAATCAATTCTTATTAGAGACAGTGGGAATTTAGCAAGATTTTACATTGTTACAAACTTTTACTGCTCATAGTTCAACCACTACACGTGGGCTGCCCAGCACTAGCAGTGTTTAATGTCGCCCTGGTACAGTTTTAAATAAAACGCGTTTATTATCACAAGCAGAATCCAGGGTTTACAGAAGGTAGAATGCAAGTGCCAGATATTAAACAGTGCTTTGTCACCCCACAATAAAATGTCAACAAGAGTATTTTTTTCATGAGATTGAAAACCTATTCAATGAGAAGAATCTTGTTGATGGTTAGTAGGACTTTAGGACTGTGGACATTATTTAGACACTTTTTTGGTACATGCAATTATCTGGTTTGAGATGGTAGGTGGTTTTGTGTGTTCTCTTCCCTCCCTATTCCTTTTCAATTTATTTCCCCAGAGAGTATGGGTTAGGCACAGCAGCTGGCTGTCACTGTGACTTGCTTTTTACTCAGCTGTGGAGCTGAGCTGAATAAGGAACAAGGGGAAAAAGTCAGCAAAGTTGTCCAAAGTCAGTCACTGCCATAGTTGAAATGGAAACATGGAATCATCTTGACTCCTAGCCTAAATGCTGCTTCTAATTAATTACTGTAAATTTTGCAAACTCTTTTGGTCTTCTGTTACATTGTACTTTTATTTCCACAGGGGAAAAGTGGTGGTAGTCATGAAGAAACAAAAACCAGACACCTCACACTGTGAACAAGATATTTTGAGCTACTCTATACAGAAATTTCTATATCTCTTTATACGTGACTCTGCTTATTGTTTCAAGATTTGTGAATTCACTGGAAAACAGAAAAATGGGTCTAACATGGGAATGAAGGTATAGAATAGTGAACAGAATGGAGTATATTTTTTAATGTTTCTCTCACTGAATAGTTATATATTTTAATGTATCTTAATTCATGTGATTTAAAGAATATTATTTTAAAAAATTTCAACCATACTTCTGATGAAAAATAAATAGATTTCTTTTTATTTGCCCCAAGTGAAATGCTGATATTCTTTACAATGAGGGAAAGTGAATAGTTATTTTATTTTTTGCTTTACTTTTCTGAAACTATCTATATTATCTACTGTGGTTTGGATGTTATTTGCATGGATTACATTCTCTTTCATTTTTTTTTGTTTTGTTTGTTTTTTATCTAAAACCTATTTAGTTTTAGAAATGCAGATAATATTTGCTCCAAGTAGCATAACAACTATTCAGATTCATTTAAATTTGTTGTATATGAGCTAGTCCCATAACTATATATACTACAAGCTGAGTCAGTGCAGTTCTTCACATCAACTGAGTAAGCAATAATCTTACTGAGAAACCAGGCTGGGGATAAGAGATAATCTGAAATAGTTCTTCCACAGCTGCTATGTTACTTTCATGTAGGCATAACTGAGTATTTGCAGCTAACTTATATCTTGTAGATACATCATGGAATCTCTTGTGAATAGTGAGAAGCAGTGAAGTACTGATAGCACTGGGACTACCAGGATACACAGAAAGGAAAAGAATAATTTTAGAAGGTAGTGGGAAAAAAAGGAACACCTGCTAATGTAACATAGAGATACAGCTGTGAACTAAACCTGAAGGTGTGATTGTGACCAATAACTGAAGTGGAATAGAGTCTCTAAAGATTATGTGAAGGGGTCATATAGAAAGTCATTCACCTTGTAAAGACAGAAGAATTGTATATATTTTCATTATTTTAAATTAAAATATATTTGTATAAAAATAATTTAAATTATTTTAATTTGTAGAAAATTGTTACTTTAACTCAAACAATGATACTACTGCAGCATTTTGTGCAGCTTTAGGCAGAGGAAAACCAGAGAAATGACAAAGACCTTGAGCTTTCTTCTCCAGTGTAAAAATACTTAAAACAGTCAGAGGAAAAGCAGTTCCAACATGCCTTGCTCTGTGATTTTCACAGGGAGAAAACTCTGATTGATCTGTAATTCCCCAGGCTGTTCATTTGGACTTTTTGGAAGATGGGTAGAATATTCACATTCTCCAGGTTTTGGGAATACTCCCTCTATCTTCATAACCTGTTAAAGGTGAGAGCAGCCAGATCTGCCAGCATCACTGGATACCACCTTTTATTTCTACACACTTGTAGAGGTTCAACCCTCTCAAGTAATCCCTGCCTCAGCTCTTACTCACAGCTGATAGATCTCAACCTTGAATCTCTGCACTGACCACAGGGGCCTTAGAGCCCCCTGTGATGAAGACTGAGGCAAGGAACAAATTTAGTGACCTGAGTCTCATCTGTGTCCACTATCACTTAGTCACCTGCAGTCCAGGTGTTGACTGAATAGTTTCAGAGCTCTGTTGGAAAAGAGATTATAGCCTATAAAGAGCATATCCTGAACTTCTCAGTGAACCTATATTGCAAAAACCACTCAAATGTCACATCTGTAGCTAGGCTGTTCCATTGGCAGCTAATTCAGTTATACCTCTAATCCAATCAATGCTGAAAACCAGCAATATTAGCTTGAACCAAATGGTGGAGAAAGTGTTTGTGATATCTCATAGTGACTCTAATAGTGAGGACAAATCTTGAAAATGTAAAATGTCCATTAAGAAACACACACAAGGACATTGTACTCAGAGATATAGTTGCTGGGCAACAAAACAATGCCATATATAGATATGACCAGAAGATAATTTGAAGCTATCCTCAGAATGGGGAAAGAAGGAAAACACTCATTAGGATTGTAGATAAAATTATAGCAAAAAAGAAAGCATCAGCATATATACGGTAATATGCAAAATTAAGATTTTATCATGTAAAAGGAGTGAACTGAAAAATCTCTAAAACAACAACCAAATAAAGCCCTACACAACCTCTTCAATATGCCAACTTCAACATCCCAACCCCAACTGGCATAGATAAAAACATAAGCTCAGTACCATGAGAAAATGTTCAGATTAATTTGCACAAGACCTCCCAAAAAAGCAAGGAAAAAGAATGACGAATCTTTGCCAGCTATTGAGGGCACTCTTGATGATTTACCAGATTAAAGTGCTGACTGTGTGTATTTTTACATGCAAAGTATCAGTGTCATTGGAACAGCTTGGCAGTGTTTCACATGGCTCTTGACAAGTATTGTTGGGTACAAAGGGCTTTGGGTATGAACAGAGCCTGCAAGTCAATAGTGACATAAAGTAAACTAGGTTTTGAAGAGAAGTACAAGGATTATAACAGATAATTATAACAGATGATATTCTCACAAGAAAAGTTAGAGAAGAGGCAAGCCTTAACAGTGGTGTGGGGATATAACTGCATTAAGCAACTTTTCTCAAAGCATTTTAGGTCAAACTGAAGCTGGAAAGACCTACTGCTGACTTCTTCAGCTATCATTCGGTTCTGAAAAACTCCCTTAAAGTACTGAGGGCCATTAGAAATATATCCAGGCCAAGGGAGAAAAGAGGAGACCAGCAATTTGCTATACAAAAATTGATCAAAAGCCTGAGAATATTCAAGTAGCAGAAAAAGAGTAAAATACAGAAATAACTGGAAATCAGGAACCAATATTTAATGAAGTAAAGAAATGTATATGTGGGTCACTGATCCTGAAGTACTATAATTCAATGCAGTAGCCCACAGTGTAATGAGACCGAGATGGTTTTTAAGAACTTCGAGGAGCAGCATTTAGAAAAATAAATATGATAGCATTTTTGAGATAGGAACAAGTACAGATAGCATCCAGAAAAGTAGCTCCTGGTTGCATTCTTCAAAACGGAATAATAATTCTACTTTCCTCAGCTTTGGGCACAGGATGTCTGTGCAGGCAGATCCCAGGTCATTAAAAAGCATCCTGAAGCATCCACAGCCAAGTGCACCTGGGTGTGTACAGCAGATGCTGCTGGGACTTGAGTGCTGGGATGTGAGAACAAGGTGCTACTCTAGGAAGCTATTCTGTATATTATACATGCTGTCCTGCATGTAGCAGAAATGACATGGCCCTGTCAAAAAGGGCATAAAGTCTGCCAATATGTGAAAAATACCCCAACCCGTAAGCTAGGAAATATTAGGAATGGAAATGAAAACAAACTAGAAAATATAATTAGGCCAATACATGAATCTATAGTGTTCCTTAAACATTATTGAGTGAACTTTCTCAAGAAGGTGAAGCAAAAGTGGAAGTAGAAAATATTCTGGGTAGGCTGCAAGAGATCAGAAGCATAGATGACCCAATAAGATTTAAACTTGGAAAAATGTGCCCTGTTGCCCTTGGTTTTCCA
>VWYP01003032.1:0-12678 GCA_013400435.1 Pycnonotus jocosus | reverse complement strand
TTTTTTTTTTTTTTGAGTCATTAAAAGTACACACTTGATTTTCTCATGAGGCTGTGGCAGGTAATTTTGGCCAGATGTCCTGGGTAGGTGCAGGCAGCTCTGCTGGTTGCTGCTAAAAACTAAATCTCATTGTGGAAGAATGAGGCCAGTTAAATTTAAGCACCCTGAAAATAAATGCTCAGCACGAGGGAAGGACTTAGGGTTTATATTAAGATTCAGAGATCAGGGTCCTCTCTCTGTGTGATGTCACTGTCTTGGATGAATTTGATCTACTGTTTATTTGCAGCATGGTCGTGAGCCCAATATTTCCACAGAGTTTGCAGTGGTGAGTAATCTGATTTCATTGAGCTGTCCAAAACCACAGATGGAGAGTCAGGCACAGAGCCTTGAGCGTGTGGTTCTTTCTCTTTGTTCTCTGGTTTCCTGGGCTGTGCTTCATTTGCCTGAATTCATCTTGGCTCTGATGTACCCATCTGAAATTTGTTTCCAAATAAATACTTGAGGACAATAAAGTGCTTTTAAATGCTGGCATTGGAGGCTTAATCTTGACTCTTTGAAGGGCTGCACCTATGACAAATGCAAGTGAGAAGTCAGTGGGCATTATTCAGAATTGCTGCACTTCCTTTATGTAAGTTAAAAAGGAGATTTAACTCTTTTTTTTCCTTCTCTTTGGGAAATGTGATTTAGAACTGGTTTTATTACTTCTCATCTTTTCTCCCTATGTCTTTTTTTCCCCCACAGTTATATCGTGTTCATAGTTTGTAATCTAGAAACTTCCTTTGTCTTGACTTTACATTCCCAGAAAATTTCCCACCCTGAAGCTCCTGTTGCAAGGTGCTTGTGCAATTAAAAATTGGCAAGCTACAGTTTTTATCTCCTGAAAAGGAGGAAGAAGTCTAAGTATTAAGTGTACACCTTCTCAGTCTAGTCCTTTTTCCCTACACATTTTCTCCTTACCACAGTAAATCTTGGGTTTTGACAGTCAAATGAAAAAGTCATTCGTTTTTCCTCTGCTGAGCTGCTGATGAAAAATGTAGATGACTTGTCTCTAGGTGATGGATTTTCTTCCCTGTGGATTCTTGTAAATCACATTTTTGACAAGAGCCAGATTTTCTGTATGATAAAACTTAAAAATCTGTTTTATCAGACCCTGGGGGCTCGAGTATTGTTGGCTTATGAGGAATGCATGTCCAAAACTGCTTGTGCCTCAGCTCTGTACTGCAGAAATACCAGAGTTTATCCTCTAAAGTATTTTTTCTTAGAAGGATTTGATTGATGAAGGGCAATTTGTCTAAAAAAATACTGAAATACATACTCTGGAAATTTTTTTGGGGGAGGAAGAATTACCCAATGATTGATTTTTGAGCTGGATTGTTCAGTGAGGATTTGCATTGTTTTTTTATTTGTGGTGGTGAGCTTGAGGAGGGGGTTATTTGGGGCAGAGTTTGTGGGAGTTTTTATTGTTCTATCTTATTGGGTTTTTTTCAATGTGGCATCCAGTGTGTGGTTAGACACTTAAGCATCTCATCCCTGAGGAATACACAGTGCTTCTTTTCAACTTAGTAATAGGTTGTCCATTCCTGGCTGCAAACCTGCTTTAGAGCAGAATGTTTAATTCAGCAGACAATCTCAAGGTCCTTGATAAATATTTTTATACTAAAGATCTCTGAATGATGTTTTCCAGTGAATGCACTTTGGTGTGAACTGACACAGGAATGTACTTTTTAAATAAGTAAAGATAAAAAGTAAGTCCATCTGGTGCTTAAAATGTAGCTTTTTGTCTCATTTTTTTTCTTCTGGAACATGCTGGAGGTGCACAGACTCCTCATCAATACTCCTGTCCACAAGAGCACAGTGCATTTATAGGGTAAAAGAACATGGTGTTATAGAATATATGCTAAAGGGATGATCTTTTCTCTTAAAGGGATTAGGAAAGTGAAAAATCAAGGTTTTTGTGAAACAAATCAACTTCTGTAGTTGCTGCTGAAATCATCTGCTTAAGAGGAAAAACTTAGTTTGCAATGTCAGTAAGTTCAGTAGAGGAAAAAGCAGCTAAAGATGTTGAGAGGGGCATGACTGTGCTCTGAATTCAGCTGCTTCTGTATAAAACCAGTGTGAAATAAGCCTTCAGATCAATTTGTGAGTGCATTTTATGTCCATTGCCACAAGCCTGTGTAAGAACTTGGAAATCTCAAACCACGGGGTCATCAAATTAAAGATGCTCCCGTTGGGGTTATGTTTATTTTACAGTGCACAAAATCTTGTTCTAGAGAGATGACTGACACTAATGTCATCCTTAAAAACAAAACCCAAGCAGCAGAAATACAAAGTTTATTTGTTTTCTTTTTTTAGAGTTCTAAAACCTTCCTGAACGGCGCCTCTCGGTGCAGAATCCAGATGCCGAACTTAAATGCTAAGGAAAATGGCAAACCTCAGGTAAAATATAAAACATTGCTGTGAAATAGCATAGAAGGCTTCTTAAGGCTCACATGAAACCTTTACTGTTTGTAAAGATTGCTCCTCTTTTTATGATGCTGAAATCTGCTTCCACCTTCACACACAAACGTAATTTCAAATGAGGGAACAAAGCATTAAGTTTATTTGCCATAAATAATGCCATAAATAATGCAAACTGAACTGTATGAGATGGCAGTGCTTGCTCAATTGATCTCTTTTTTTTGTGTGTGTGATCTTGACACAATTCCATCAAAAATAATGCACTGCAAAATACTTTAAATACAGGACACTTGAAATATTTAAATTATTTATACTGTGTCCCATCCTTGCAGTCTCACTTCTTTCCCTTTTCTCTTCAAAAAGCTGTCTGTACTTACAAGATTATATATGGAGATGGAGAGTTCTAAATATATGCAATTACTCACAAAAATCTTGCTTAAAACTCATAACCATAAGGTCTGCTATTTCTCACTAGAAAATTAATTCTGGACTTGCCCATTTTGTGGGCAAAAAACCATTTTTCCTTGTGATGAACAGGAACTGAAAATTTCCACTTGAAATTTTGTGTTTGTATTCAGTACACTTGGCACGTTGTGTCCTGAGAGGATAACTTTTTTTTTTTTAAACTTCTTTCAGACTTTTCCAGGAAAATAGAAACTTCCTGTTCTCTTTATCCTTTGCCCATAGAATAATAATGAGCATTCACAGTGTGGAATAATCAGTGTTGGTAAAGAAGTTTTGAAATTTTTGCTGAGGAAACACTTCAATACAGCTTAAACTCCCTCTGTACTGAGTTTATTATTTTTGTTTTGAGCTGCCCAACAACAGTCTCCAGCCCAGAAACCATTTGTCAGTGTTATTTCACAACCAGCTGGAAGGTAAAGGGAGATTTAAGAATATCAGCAGGTGCCTTTAGTAAGATGGAATTTATGGAAGAAATACTTTTAAATTTATGGAAGAAAGGGTGGAACAAATAGCCCAGAGAAGATGTGGCTGTCTCATCCCTTGAAGTGTCCAGGGCCAGGCTGGTTGGGGCTTAAAGGAACCTGGGGTAGTGGAAGGGGTTGGAATTGGATGATCTTCAAGTCCTTTCCAACTCCAACCAATCTGTGATTCTAAATCATGATGACAAAGCTAAAAAATTCACTTGAATCAGCAGAGATTTCCTGTTGAACTCTGCTGGTGCCTCTACTTCCACCCTGTGAAGGGTCTGCCTAGCAAAGGGTGAGGAAAATGTACCCCTGTGCCACTGACTGGTGTCCCTTGGGAGCAGGACAGAGGGACAACACTGACAGTGAACCTGGGGGAATTGCTGGCAGTCCTGGAAATATCCCACCCTGCAAGCTGGGGTGTGTTTGTAATACAGAGTCTTAACAAGGTTTAAAAAGAAACAAATAAAATCATTACAACCCTTTCTTTGTCGCTCTTTGGGGCTTCCTGGTTTTCTGCCAGTGACAAAAAATCTTTTTCCTGTCAGAGCCAAGCTGAGCATCTTCCCCTTTTTTACAGGGGTTGTGTTGCAGTTGTTTGGAGCTGATTTTCACAGTCAGCTTTTGAGCCTCTACAAACAGCAGATGTTTTGCATTTATGGGTTGGTCTCCAAGCATACTGAAATACAGCTTTTACTGGGTTTGCATTGATCTCTGCAATTACTGGAAAAAGGAAGCAAATATCAGGATCTGCAGTGATTGAAAGCAGAATGTGTTTTTGGCTGCATAACCTGAATACCTCTGTGCTTTCATTGCTGCTTATGTTAGGTTGGCCTCTTCAAAATAATATAAAATTGTGGGATAATGAATCCTTCCCCAGAGACCAAGAGTGTGCCATATGCCTAATCATGCTCTGGGACAAACTGGCAAGGCTGTACAACATCACCTCTGCCAAGCACAAACTGCTGGTTTTATTTATCCTTTAGCTATGTGCAGCATGAAAACTCCCAAATCATTCACAAAAGTTTCAAGCATGAGTTTAAATAAGTTATTTGGACTTGGATCACCTCTGCTGCAATATTTACTCACTCTTCTGAAACAGATTTAGAGCTGCTTGTCTGAGAAATGAGAAGTGTTGCTTCAGATAGTCCTGGCTGAGTTTGCTGTGCTGATTGTGCAAGAGATACTCAGACACCATCTAGAATCCAGTGGGGAGCTTCACTGCTTTTTTTCCCCTCTTTTTCCCCTCTCTCTCTCATTAAAAAAANNNNAAAAAAAAAAAAGGCAAGCTTATGGTTTGAATTGGTGCTGTTGAAATAGTTCAAGTTTTGAAGTTGTTCCAGTAATTCAGAAGATTAATTTTTTTTATGATGATGGAGTGACTC
Organism: Pycnonotus jocosus; assembly: GCA_013400435.1. Taxonomy (NCBI): domain Eukaryota; kingdom Metazoa; phylum Chordata; class Aves; order Passeriformes; family Pycnonotidae; genus Pycnonotus; species Pycnonotus jocosus. The sequence goes on along the minus strand of VWYP01003032.1, from coordinate 7,907 downwards.
CTGGGCCATGACAGGTTTGCAGGGCCATGTCAAAAGTCCCATCTAACAATCACATCTAGAATTTTGGATGTTGCATGGCAGCTTCTAAATCTGTGCTGAGTGTCTGGGCTCAGGTGTCCAGATGGTTCCCTGGTGCTCTCTCCTTAATGATGTTCTTTAAAAATGGAATTTATTTCGAATCATTGAGTGTAAAATAGCAGAATTGAATTTTTCCAGCAGTTACTTCTTTTCCTTCCCCCATCAGCTTAGCAAATATTAATCAAAGTTTTCATCTTTGCAATAAGCACTGGAAATGGAACAGCCTGCTGTTATATCCTTTCTAGCCTACAGTCAAATATATATTTGAGGCTTAATTCTTCACTGAGGCTTTGTTCAGATACTGAAGAATTAGGAGAGAGAAGACAGTGTCCAGAATACATAACTAGGAAAAGTACACAGCTTGGTAAAGCCTCTCAGCAAGCAGGTGAAAGTGAGGATAGCTACATCCCATCCTTTTTCCAAGTTGGAAAAGAAGTACTGAAGTCTATTTATACCTGATTTTTTTTTTCTGTGTACAGCTGTAAGATGTAAATTTCCAGTTCTATTCTGAGAGTTCACTTCAGTCTGGTAGAGGATTAAAAATAACATAAACCCTCCTGGCTACACTGGGATGGCTTGTTCTTGTGGAGTGGTAACTTGCTCCACAAGTATTCTTAGCAGTCAGTGGAATTCTTGGAATAAAATCCTTCCTAGTACTAGAAAAGAACTCAGAATTCACAACTCTAGGCAATGCTGGTGAACTCCAAGCTTTTATAATTTGGGGATTGCAATGCTCAAATGGAATAGATCTGAAAAAAAACAAAGTGATTGCTTAACATAAAGCACTCACTGTCTAAAATTCAAGTGGAAAGATGACCTGTACTTAGATCAGTCAGTAAGATGATGTTCCAGAGTCTGAAAAACAGGCTCAGTATTTGTCCAGAAAGAAGATAATGCATGATTTTATACAGAAATGTGTCCTTGTAGAAATTTCTTGTACACAATGCTGTAGGACTGAGTAGCTTGTCAGCTTTAATTCGACCACATTTGTGTCGTGGGGTGAGGGAAGATTGGAAACTTTTATTCCACTGAATATGCTCTGAATATATGAGGGTTTTGCAACTTGAAACTGTTCTTCAGTAGAACAGAAACTTGATTCTATTATGGACTGTATGCACTCAGACAGAAACAACCAGATGCCACCTGATACTCTGAATATAGTTTCTGCTCTCTTTGCATACTCTGAATGTCCACACCAAGACATTTTTAGAAGCTGTAACATTCTGTGGTAAAGTAGGTGCTTGTTTTTAAAAATTATTTTGGAACTGTTTGATTTCTTGATGCACACTTTGCTGCTTTGTTCTTTTCTCTGTCTCATCTGTTGGTGGGGGACGTTGCAGGATCCAGAGGTGCAGCATTTACTCACTGACAGTGAGAACTGCAGCGTGTCACTGAGCTCCAGCACTGGGGAAGGAAGGCATGGGACATCAGCCATCAGCTTCCTTGGGGCCCTGAGGATACCTGTGAGTGCCTGTGCTGCTCCTCTTAAGAATTAAGTTTTGCCTCAGAATTCCTATTACCATGAAGTTACAGGTGGAGCAGTAGTGGATATTAACTTTGCATCACAGTCTGGAAATGTGGGGGACTTTGGGCTTGATTTATGTTGAGGAAAGGAGGCTGAGAGGACACCTCATTGCTCCCTGCAGCTTCCTGAGGAGGGAAAGTGGAGAGAGAGCTGCTGATCTCTCTCTGATAATGTTCAAAAGGCATTTAGATAATGGCTTTATCAACGTGCTTCAACTTGTGTCAGCCCTGAAAGGGTTCATTAGTTGGACAGGGTGGTTGCTGTAGGTCCCTGCTGGCTGAAATAGTTTATTCTGTCCTAAAGTCTGCTCTAAAATTTGACTGAACCTAGTGACATGTAGTTGTTAAGGGTGCAATAGCAAACTGAGTTCATAAGCAATTCTGTATGTCAGAACTTCCTTCTATGGCTCCCCTTTTTATATTCCTTAGTATTGTTTTTAAAAGCTTTAATCTTAAAATCTCTTCTTTGAGAAGTTTCAGGCAGGCCAAACATTTGGACTGCTGGTAAAGGAAAAGGAGGTTTTCTTGGGGTCAGAACCTGTCATTTTTCATTGGTCTTGTCAATCTGAAGCCTGAATGCAGAAGTAGGATTATTTGCAGATTGATTTGGACCACGTGTATAAAAACTCTGTATTCCTGCATCTTCTCATCGTGTTCAGTCAGTTTCTCCTGTGGCAAAGTGGAAGTAATAGGTGAAAAAATTGCTGCTGCTGCCACCTGGAGTCTCTGAAACCCTGTGGTATTTGTCTTGCCTGTTGTTGGGAAGGGTCACAGCTGCCTGTGGAGTGTGTGTGCTGTTCCTCAGGATAACTGCAGCACTCCATACCAGGGATTTAAGAAATCTGGTTTCAAACAAGAAGTTATCAGATGGTGAAGGGAATGAAGATGGGTTAATTTGGCAGTTTTGTTGCAACTCTGTGCAGTAAATGCACTTTTATGTGCTCAGCAGGAAAGAGGATGGAGCAAGTTAGAGCTTCAAACAGGTCATTGCTCATTGCTCTTACCACATTCTGATCTGAACTGTCAGACTGGTTTACTGGCTTTTCATAGAGCTGAACAATTAGGGAGAAATCTTGAACCCATCTGAAGGAAAGCGTTATAGAGCACAAAAAGATGCCAGTTTCTCTGGAACACACTCCAAACCTGCTATAATGCTGTATAACAACTTTATTTAAGGGAAATAAGTGGTGCAGGTGTCCCAAACAGTATAAAATCCTTCTCATTCATTTCTGTATTCTCTGCTCAGGTTATTCAGTACTATTTTAATGTTCTCTCTTCAGGCAGTTCAGTACAATTGAAACATGTAAGTAAAATACCACAGTCTGCTCAGAGTGCAAGCTTGGTGCTCTCAGGGAAAGAATGCTTCTTGGAAATTCATGAGAGAAAAAGAAAAGCCTAAATGCTTCCTAGAAACCATTTTCATAATGGTCTGTGAGAGCAAATAGCTCTGTCAAGATATTAACTCCCTGTTTTCATTGTTCTCTCAGGGAGTTGTGGAGTTCTCCCTTTGTCTCCTGTTTGCAAAGCTGGTGAGCTACACTTTCCTCTTCTGGCTTCCCCTCTACATCACAAATGTAGGTGAGTGTTACAGGAAAGGAGTACAGAATTATGGCTACAGAGTCTCTGCAAATATGAGCTTGGAATAAATAAGAAAATAAACATTACTGCTTCTGAAAGAGGCTTTCTCTGCTGCAGTAGCAGGGGAGTTGTAAGTCACCAAGCAGGTTTATGAATTCAGTGTTATGAGAGGGCATTTTCAAAGCAAACAGAAGTGCCTGGGTTATCTTCAGTAATTCCAGGGATAAATGCAATATCTCTGGCTGCAAATCAGAAAGTTTTACTTTCTAACAATATTTTTCATGATTGAACTGTCCCATTAAAATGTATACAAAATAATGTAAATGAGTTTCTTCATCTGTTCAGTGCTTTTCATGTTTTTATTATTTTAGAGTGCAAGATGGAACACATGTAACTTTTTAGCAAGGTCTGTTGTGATAGGAAAAGGGGTAATGATTTTAGATTAAAAGAGGGTAGATTTAGACTAGATTTAAAGAAGAAATTTTTTGCAATGAGGGTGGTGAAATGCTGCAGCAGGCTGCCTGTAGAACCTGTGGATGCCCCAATCCCTGGAAACATTCAAGCTCAGGCTGGATGGAGTTCTGAGCAACCTGATCTAATTGAAGATGTTCCTGCTCATGGCAGAGTGGTTGGATTGAGTTAGCTTTAAAGATCCTTTCCAACCCAGACCATCCTGTAATTCTGTGATTATAAAAGTGGTAAAATGTCACTTCAGTGAGAATAATTGCATTCAAAATTCTCTATTGCTTAATACCTACTTTTGTTCTTATTTCTTTTACACAACATCACCTTATTGTGGCTTATTCTGAATAAGTAATTCTTCAGTAAGATGCCTTTGCCCTGGCATTACAAGACTGCTGAGATTTCCATGTTTCATAGTCCTGAAGTGAGACAAATGTTCTGCTTCTCTCTCCAGAGCATCTTGATGCCAAAAGAGCTGGGGACCTTTCCACACTGTTTGATGTGGGTGGGATTTTTGGTAAGTTTTAATGTTACTTCACTCTTGATCACACCAGTTCAGGAAAGGCTCGGGTATACACAGGTTACATATTTAATAGTTCATATGCATTATTTCTACTGAAGAGGAGAAGCAGTAAAGGTACTGAGCTGAAAGTTGTGTTGAAAAGTGAAAATCTAGTAAATGTCTTCACAGCCAGTGAAAGATGTCCAGTACAAATTGGAATAGTCAAATTATGGAATCTTTTATCTCTGTCAGCTCTGGCCCATAACTCTTGGTCACCACCCATCAAAATACTTCTTTTTGTCAGTCTAACTTCAGAGAACTGTCCCTGTTTGTTCAGTGGTGTGGATTTCATGGGCACAAAGATTTATGGCCACAGGTGTTTTGGTTGGGGGTTTTTTTGATGCCTTATATAACTATATGTGATAAAATTGGCAGATCATAGTAATAATAAGGACTAGGCTATTCCTTTATAATTTTCAAGGTGACCACTGAATAAATTCTCGTGCCAGTGTAGAGAGTTTAGTTCATTTTTCTGGTTGCAGTGGGACATGGACAGAGAACCAAGTTTTCTATTGCATGTGAGGAATTAAGAGACCAGTGAGTGGAACACCAGAACACCAGCAACAGGGCCATGTGGCACCTGGTAAAAGGCTTTTTGCCTTGGATATTTGGAATAAATAAGGAGGAGGAACAAGTGTCTGCTTCTGTTGTTTTCAGGTCAGAACCGGTTTGGATTAATGAGGATGTTGTTGTGTGAATTGTGTAACTGTGCAGTAAAAACCACTGGGTTCTGTTGCATTAATTTAAACTGATGTATTTTGTGCAAAACACACACTGAACGTTTTCCTCACACCTGTGTGTTCTTTCAGGTGGGATTTTGGCAGGTCTCATTTCAGACAGGCTGGAGAAGAGGGCATCCACCTGTGGGATGATGCTGCTGCTTGCTGCACCCACAGTAAGAGCCTGCCCCTCCCTCACAGCTGTGACACCATGCCCTGGACACTTCTGCTGGCAGCATCTCCCAGCCTGGATGTAAAGAGTCCAGGCCAGATTAAAAACTGGCATGAAAATTGAGCAAGTATAGATATTGGGGTTAAACAAGCTAACAAGCTTGTTTACTAAACAAGCAAGTCTAATGTATTTTTGTATTACAGAATATATGGAAAGTTTCACTCTCTTGTAAAATTTGATGTTCAGTTGTAAGTCAGAATTTTAGCTGCTCAAAGGCTAAAATTTCTGAGCTGTAACTGTTGGAAAACAAGCAGATGGACATGAGAGAGACATTTTTATTTGTTTTTTCATGAGTTGTATTCTGTGCTGTGCTGAAGCTGCAGTTGAAGAGTTTAAAATTGAGTGGTCTCATAGCACAGCCCTTCCTTTTGAAAGGACATAGAGGATCCTACCTCTTATCTCCCTTCTGTATCCAATCAAACAATCATTCTACTGTGGTCTAAAAGGGTTTAATAAAACCTGGAAATTTCATGTAATACCAACTAAGAAATCTTGTAGTTGCCATGAGGCAAATGGGTACCCAGGATTAGTCCATGTGTTGGTATTCTGAGTGCTTATTTATTCTCTTTCCAGCTATACATGTTCTCTGCAGTCAGTAAAATGGGCCTTGAGGCTACTGTAGGTGAGTATTCTTAAATTATTCTGCCTAGCTTTCTATGAACTTTGCGTTTGTGACCTTTGATGCTCTTTCCTTTTGTCCTTTGTTTTCTATTTTATCTTTTCCTTAGAGGAGGAAGTATGGAATCCAATTCCTTAGATTAGGTCTTGCAGGCTTTTTCCAGGTTGAAGTGGGAAGGTAGGAAATGGGTAAGGGGTGGCAAGAGAACAGATTTAGTTAATACCATTGATCTTTCTGGAGCTTGTGTCAGCTCAAGTTTTTTTATATCCATTGTCCCAAATGTCAGAGGTGTTTAAATATTGCCTGTAGTACTTTTGACAGGAGCATTCACTTTTCTTGAGTAGGCTGAATTCACCTGTGCCTTTCTATCTGTTACCTCAAGGCAGAAATGAAAATATGAGTGCTGGCAGTGATGTCTCACCTTAAGGCCTTGTTTACTTTTAGGGTCCTCTGGTGCTGTACAAGGAGAGAAGGGACTTGTGGGTGTATCTTGTGAGCAACCCCTGCCCTCATGGTCAGTTTGGTCAAATATTCCCCTTTCTGTGACCTACCAGTAAAGACCCTGGGAAGTGCTTTTTGTCTCAGCCCCATCTTCTGGTATGTTTGAGAATTCACATGGTGGAGTGAGCATTGAAAAGAGAGAGGAATGGATGTTGATTTTCATCCTTTCCCAATTCTGTATTGTGTCAGGAGAGCCAAGGAAGGATTAATCCACTTGGGAACCATAGGCTATGATGTCTCCTGTTGTTATGGTGAACAGTTTTTCATGCAAATCACATTTTCTTTTTTTTTTCTTTTTTTTTTTTTCCTCTTTTTTTTTTAACTTGGAACAGTGATGCTGCTTATCAGTGGTGCCCTGGTGAATGGCCCTTATGCCCTGATCACCACTGCTGTCTCTGCTGACTTGGTGAGTTTGGCCTCCCCTGTGACATTTGGCCTCCAGAGAAAGCATTTTGACTTCTGCAGGATCACCAGGGAAGGGATTGCATTGTCCCAAAGCAAAGGAGTGAGGAGCTGGAAGGGCAGTGCTTAACTCAGCCATGGAAATCTGTTTTAGAGTTTGTGTTCTAGTATGAATGAGTGCCATGCTTGTGAGAGGCTTCTAAATTATTCTTGACCACTCACAAGACCGTGAGTGACAGCCCAGATTGAATCTGGAGGTTGCATGCAAAGCCAGGCTTCTGTTCAAGTGCCATGTCCCCTTTTATATTTTGCATTTTTAAATGATTGGAGGAGCTGTGCCTGTGTGAGATGTGAGCTAGTGATTTAATTCCCATCAGGAAGCTCTATCTGGCNCATTGGCTCAAACCATGACAATGTGAAAATAAGAAGTCCAGGTGCTTAAGCTGCCAGCACTTGCAGCAGGATCAGGTCAGCCAAGTCACAAATGCCATGTGAAAACCTTAACATTGCTCAGTAGGGAGACTTTGGAAGTTTGTTTTGTAATGTGTTGGTTCTTTAGGGGGCACTAAGCAAGAGGCAAAAGTCCTCTTATTGTCTTAAATGCAGGAATGTTTTAAATACAGGAAAAGGAGCAAGGCAGAACTCTCCAAGCATCCCAGCCTTGCTCAAGGGGCTGTCACTGCAAGGTGCTTGAGGCACCTCCACAGCACAGGTGCCATGTGGAGGGGTGGGAGATGGATGGTGTTAATCAGGGCTTTCTCAGAGCTCAGCTCAGGATGGGTCCAAGCCATCTCTGTCCCTGCAGGGTACCCACAAAAGCCTGAAAGGGAACGCAAGAGCCCTGTCCACAGTGACGGCGATCATCGACGGGACGGGATCTGTGGGTAAGCCAGGGCCACCTGCCCCAGCTGTGACAGGTTAAAACAAAGCATTTCTGAGAAACTGGGAGCTTCAGGTCACATTTTACCAGGACTCAGAACACTTTTGGAAATAAATGGATGTGTTGGTTTGGAAAGACAGGTGTCCGCCAGGGAAAGCCAGAGCCTCCCTTGGAATGGAGAATGTGAACCCCCCACCCACGCTCTGAATTATTATAATTTTGCAATTAAGGGGCTCTCAGGCAAAGATATGGGAATAGGAATAACAGTTCTTTACTAGGAATTATTAAGAAATAAAAATGTAGTAGTACAAAAAGAGGAAACAAATGAAAAACACCAATAGAGTCAGAAC
>VWYP01003031.1:69596-96435 GCA_013400435.1 Pycnonotus jocosus | reverse complement strand
AAAAAAAAAAAAAAGAAAATAAGCAACCACACTGAACCAAAACCCAAAACAAAGCAGAAAAGAGGCTGCCATGAGAAGATTTCTACAGGCTTGTAAATGCTGTAGAAATTTCTCATATCCTTCTGTGCTGTCCATTACTAGAGACAGCTACCGGCCTAATCCACTCTGTCTTGGTTTACAGATGTTACAGCTTCATGGTCTTTCCTGATGGAAAGAATCAGACACTGAAAATAGAAGAGTTTGTAAGAATAGAGACATGATAAAGAAATAAATACTATCCAAGGCAAACTCAAAATTAATATAAGATATATTTTTCTCAAGGGTACAGGCTATGCAGTCACTGTCAAAAAAAGCTATTGAGACAAAGAATTTCACAAGTTTCAAAAACAGTTTGGAGATTTACTTGTAGGGCAAGAATAACCAGAAAAAAAAAAATATGCTAAATCTTCTTAATTTTTAAAACAACCAAGTATTATTAGAGTGGTATATAAATGTGAACCAGATTATCCCATAACTGTAAAATGTGAGTTGTTTAGAGCCTTCTCTGAATCTTCTGTTTCTGGCCAGCTCTGGTTAGAAGCTGGGAATGGGACTGGTGAGTTCAGTATACTGAGTTTTTTGAAGCTGTAGGTATTTTTGTGGCATAGTGTGCACCTGAAAAAAATTGAATGGAAAGGAATTGAAATAAAAAGGAGCAGAGTGAATTGAGCTCTAAACAGTGCATAAAGATATGAGCTCCTCCCCTCCAACAGTATCTCGTGGAGTTTTCATTTATCTCTGTAGTCTGTCTCTGTAGACTGAGTACCAGTCTGTACAGAAGCCCTTCAGCATCGACTTTCCAGGCTGGTTAAACCACACCAGCCAGGTGGGGGTCACTGGTGATGCAGGATGAGGTGCAAGGACACCTTGGGAGAGCCTTCACCAAACAGTTGCAGCTTCTTTTTACATGTACAGTAGGAAATTACAGGTTGCTGTTAAAAAAAATCAAACCAAACCAAAACAACAGAAAACCCCACAACCCCTAACATTCAAAATGGCTTAGGCAGGAAAATAAGGTTAAAGAACAGGCTTATTAATGAAACATGTCAGATCTCTCCTCTATGGCTTATTGAGTTTGTTGGCCTCTATGGCCACATCAAGCTCATGTAAAGGTCCATCTAACCCACTATCCTACCAGTTTAAGCAACCAGGATTGGATTTTTAGAGAAGGGCTTTTAAATATGGCCAGCACAAGGTAACACTGTCATAATTACCTCTCCTTTGGATAATCAAAGCCTTTAACCAAAAAAAAAAAAACCCAAAAACCCTCAAAAAACCCAAACAACAACAACAAAAACAACAAGAACCAAAACAAAACAAAACAAAAAAACCAAACAAAAAAAACAACACCCAAAAGCAAATACAAAAAAAAACCCAGAAAACCCCTATGGCTAAGCTGATCATAAGAATTTCCCTGGAAAATTACCTGTTGTTAAACATACAACATTTGTTAAACATTATTCTCTTTTAAATCTTTTCTTTTCTCTGTATTTTTTCCCCCTTTAGGAATGACCCAGTTTTTAAATCCCTGTCAGAGATCTGATGGTTTGCAGAAGAATCCATGCAGTGTATTATAAATCAATTCAGGCCTTCTGTAACTGATGAAGACAGATAGTGGTACATCAGTATCATCTCACCATTGAAGTAGTTAGCCTGATACAGATCTTCCTAATGCATGTTTTTTCATGTGTTAGCAATGGAATGAAAACCCCAAGCCTTTGATGATGGCTGACACTCTTTGGTTTCATATCTGTGCATCCCTCATTAAAAGCTTGAGGCCTCAGCCCTGCAACATGCTAGCGAGGAACTGAAGGGTATCCCCACTCAGCAAAGCACTCAAGCACGTATCCAGGTATTCCTGAGGTCAGAGCAAATTGCACATGATTTTAAAGTTAACTGTGTTCTCAGAAAATATCCTGCTGGATGTGAATGAAACTACAGGTGAAATGGAATGAAAAGGATCGTGGCACACGCTGCTCCCTCCTGTGGGCTCCATTGTGCTCCAGTTCAGCAGTATTGTGTCCGTGGGCTGGGGAAATCATTTTGAGAATCAAAACCAGCAATGACAGACTTCTGAAGTGCTGAAAAGTCCTATTTTGGTGTTTTCAGAGAAATGTTTTGATTTTTTCACTTCAGAATGTCTTGGGAGAACAAAATCAAAACAAGAGTGTTTTGATTAGCACCTAAAGACTTCCTGAAATATTTTGTCACTTGAAATTAGTTTTGTTTTTTTTAATCTGCTTCTAATGAAAAGGAAAAAAAAATCAGAATTTTTCAAACTAAAGAAAAAGAAAATTCCTTGATATCTCTGTTAAAAATGGCAGAGCATGGGTTGAAGGAAAAAGATGGTTTTCTGAGTAAGCCATTAATGATCAGAAGGAATATATTTTTTCCAATTTTTTTTCTTGTGTCTTGTGCTAGAGGAACTCCAATATCTTAATTTTAAACTTCAATTTACTTTATTTGGTTAAATGAAATAAATATTTCTTTTCTGGCCTTGAAATTCTTGATGGAAACAAAGTATTAGAAAATATTTTTCTTTAATACAAGTAAAATGAAAAAAAAAGGGAAAAGGAATAGCGTTAAAACTGTAGCTGGAACATTTACAGACTACTAAAAGAAAACTGCATAAAAATCCTAACTGTATAAAAAGAATAAAATGGCCAAAAAAAGAGATCAATACAAATATTTCAAACCAACACACAAACATCCTAAAGGGAACTTAAGTTGTGCCTGACTGTGCTATTATTTTATAGATGCAGGGGAAAAAATCTCTCCCTAGGAGTCCTTTAAACCTAAAGGAAACAGGAAAAGGGGAAGATATGAAACCCAACTACACAGAAGGAGGAAAACATCGATTGCTATTTTTTTATGTTATTAATATGGTAATTTGGTACATTTTATTGTATAATTGCCTCAGATTACCTATCTAGTCCTGTCTGTGTTACAGTTTGTACCATCTGATCTTGATTAAAGACAAAATGTTGTACAAGAATATCAAAATTGATGTGTTTGCGGTACAATGGTTAAAATTTTTGTTCTAATAAATCCCTCTGAGCTTCCTCCGTGTTTTGGGTTATTTTTCAGACAGTCAGTTCTGTCAAGTGGAACGCTTATTTAAATACTTCCCATAAAAATTCACACCTAAGTGAGCTAGAGAAAAATAATAAATGGTTATCACAGACTGTCTACATAAACCTTCATTTCTGACAGGGCTAAAGGGAGCACTAATTGTAATTATATGATTCACTTGACTTAGTGGGTGCAGCATGTTCAGAAAGGTACAACATAAAGGACAGAAAGACAAATCTTATTTCACTTAACAATTTTTCTTATAACCACTTTTGAATTAAAAATTTTGTCAGATTAATATTTTCATGTTTTACAGACTCCAGAAAAGACCTTGATAGATGTCTGGAGAGGACACTGTGGATCTTGTCCAGGGAGAAGATGTCCTGCCAAGCTGTATAAGGATGAAACAGAATGAAAGGTTTGGGCCAAATTTTTTTATTCCAGGGAGTTCGGTGGATTAAGAATGCATTCTCCTTGCTGATCATCTGAGTTCCTCTTCATAGCTATGTGTGAGTTCTAGTGATGAAAAATTCAGATTTGAGTAAAGACAGTATCACAACCAATTCATTCTCATTTCTGTGAGAAATGCTCTGAGGCAGTTCAGGCTGTGTCTGTGTGTTGTAAAACATTCAAGTTGAACATTACCACACTTCCAAGCAGATTTTCAGACCAAATTCACCAGCCTATAGTTACCCTTCCTTAGCATCACTCACATATCTGCATGTCTGCTGCTCACATTAGTGCAAGATAATCCTGTTCAAAAAATTCTGCCTTGTATGGCATTGCAGTGCTTCAAGTGGCTTTTTAAAATTATTTTCTTATTGTCAGAGCACATAATCATTATTAATTCCAACACCTAGAGATCATTTCCCATTGGTTCTTGAAAGCATCATGAAAGAGGGCTGTAAAAAGCACAGATTAATAATCTCTTGTTTTAGTCTTGGCATAATTCTTCCCTAATTCCTGTCCTTAACAGCAGACTTTGTTTTCACTGTGACACATCTGAGGGAAATGAATTCCTCTTTTTGCATCTAAGGGTTAAGATAGCAGTGGAGTGTCTGACACAAAACATGGCATTTACAATTGATTAAACACTGGAGTAAAGTCCACATTGAACCAGTGTCCAAAAATTTCATTCTTCCTAGAGATTAGATTGAACCAGAATCTCAAATCTCTTAAGCTGAGTGTTTTAGAGAGTTTATAATTGAAATTGAAAAAGCTAATCTCAGCCATTATTTTGGGGCACAAAAAATATGGCTCAGCAGGCTGCTAGTTTTAAACATACTAATTCTTTTGTTTCTTCTATAACCCAACTAAAAAATAAAATAAGAAGGCTTAACTGTCCATAATGAAATGGGAGAATAATTTGGTTTTATAGGAATTTTCTTGTTATACTGAGGAGCTGAGAGAGGGGGAACCTAACATTTGAAAACTTGCTACAGATGCATAATTTTAAGATTCTCTTTCTGATGCACAACTTCTAAACTAAAAAAGGAAAAAGGATACAAGGTTAGAGGGATGACCAAAGTCACAAATGATAATAATTCCATGCAGCAGTCTATGTTCAGAAGTTATTTGCAGGTTTTTTTATTCACAAAATTAGCTAGAACTGGGTTGGGTCTTGTGTCCCACAAGCTAAATAACTTAAATCAGTAAATAGCAATTGTCAGTTGTGGTAAGGAGGGATTAATGTAGCTTTCTAGATAGTGGAACTCACAGTATTTGTGAAGAAAAAAAGGTAACTTAAGTTCTCTTCTCTATGCAGTGGATAGATAAAGCTACTGAAATCGTTCCTGGAAAGTCATGTGTGGACTTGATTTTCAAATTTCATGGACAATATAAAAAGAAATTTGGAAATCAATCCTGAAAGAGGAGTAAGAATCGTTTGATATTTGGGAAACTGACTTCTAACATGCTTGAAATGTTGCTTACCCATGGGAGAGTAAAAATTTTTTTGTCTGTTTTAATTCTGCAGCTGCCTATATTAATTTGTAAGACTGAACGTTCTTATATCAACAGAATGAGAAGATAATACAAAACTGTAACAATGGAAAGTGAAGAGAAATTCACACTAAAAATTCCAAGAAATTTTTGTCACTGAGAATAATATGATGTGGTTAATTACCAATATGTTCAATTTTCCAGAATTTCAATTCTTTAACAATGATTTGTATGCTTTACTTGAAATTTACTGAAATTTGAAAACATGATATAGTAATTTCAGAGCAAAACTCTGTGTCTTGAGATATGTAAAATAATATTTTTTGGGGATTCTTACAGATTTTATAATCACCAGATTCTTACAGATTTTAGAATTCTTAGTTCAGAACTGCATTTTCTGGTTATAAATATCATGACTAGTTTGTGGTCTATGAAATCACTATTGCATTGTGTCAGTGGGATGGATCATAGGAAAGCAAAAGACTTTTCATTTGCATGCTGCATTTAATACACTGATCTATTTTGCTAGACATTTAAAGAATTGCACTTTGAACTGTTTGAACTGTTAACTCTATTACCATATTTTCTGAGTCAGTCTTTTTGCTTTGTTTCAACAATTTCCACCCCTTTCATCCATCTGAGAGATTTGTAGTGCAAACAAATCAATTTTCTGGGCTGTTGCTCAAGTTTTTACAGGGAGACTTATCTGCACTTGTGGACACTGAGAGCGGAGGGATTTGAATGGGGACACATGAAGGCTCTAATTTCCTCCATTTTTGGTGAAAAAAATTACTTTGTGCTATTTTGCTTTCCTGGTTATTTGAGGCTCTGCACCCAATATAACTTTTGTCAATTAAGTGTTCATCAGCAGATGGACAAATACTGAACATAAATGGGGAAACAAACCCTAAATATTTGCTTCACTCTAATCCTCCATAAAATGGGATTAGAAATATTTTCTGAAAATATTTTCCATGATTCACTTACAGTTAGTGATGTCTGCTATAATTTTTGTTACTGTATAATTTGCTGAAAAATTCATGACAGTGCATAAGAAAGCATGAGAACAACACAAGGTTTGGATTCATTCATGCACCAAAGCCTCTCTCCTAGTCAGTATTTTCAGCTGACTGAAGGGCACTACTTTGTTGTACTCTGTAACAGCCCAGGAAAGTAGAGAGTATAATTGCATTATTATCACACTTAGGAACCCTAGCCAAGGACTTTGTGCCAGTACTGTTCATTTACAAATAAAGTAGTTCCTAGTTGACAGAAGTTAAAATCTCAGTATAAAATAAGACATGAGAAAGAAAGAAACCTGATGAAACAATGAAGCAACTTAATTGATTTTGTTGTCCACCCTTGTCAGGTGCTTGACGCCCCACAGCACCGTCAGAAGGAATCAGTGAAAGCAACTTCAGTTTGAGATAGCTAAATTTAGGCACTTGCATCAAAGCGCCACCAGTGAACAGAGGGTCCGTGCTCTCTTAATAGCTAGGGATATAGAGCTTGTCCCAAATGGCCTCCAGCTGCCTTGGTGGATGTAGGTGACCCTTAGCATAGGTACAGACATGGAACACAGCTCACCTTTCCCTGACACTGTAGCTTGCTCTTGTTGGAAGAAACACATCAGTGTGAAACATTAGTTAGGAAACATAGGTCAAACCTAAAAGATCCAGTGCGAATTTCTGATTTATTGTTGTAAATGGCGTCTTTACTGATTCACAATACATTTATGACTGCTCAGAAATGCCCTTTTAGCATGTAAAACACGAAGCAAGTGGAGAAATGGTATCTTGTACAGAGTACATGACTCACTTTGGAACTGCCAAAGAGGATTTCTTCCAGACTTTCTGCAAAGCATCAATTACCTCAGACAATTTGCTGCCAGGGGCAGCAACAGCTATACCTCTGGATTTGTTAAGATAAAGGAAACATGTCATGCTGTCCACTGTTGTAAAGTAATGGGCCTGTTAAATGTTGCAGTTTTCCTAGGGGAAAAAAAAAAAAAAAAAAGAGGCACAAAATGAAAAGAGCAAAGAAGAATCTTCTTTTTGTTGACCATTCTATATGCTTTTAGGACCAGAAAGAGCTTATTATTCAAGTAAGATGCCAATAAAAAAAATTGAAGATATTTTTCTAGAACTTTACTGAAGTGTCTCCCACTTTTTCAGCATCAAATCAGCAGCAGAAGAGTTAAGAATTGAGGTAGAAATAATTTTTCAATTGCTAGTATATAAAATGTTGGTGAATCATCAAATAGGAATTATTTTTCTACACTAGGATTCTGCTAGTTAGAGGTGGAACCAATTAGTGAAAATATATATTGAATGGGGTGGTAAGGAATCACTAAAATTTTTAATTTTCAAATTTAAGATGTACTTTCAGTTCATCAATACTTCTATTTCAAAAAGATTTTGAGCTCAATGCAAAAATAAAAAAAATTTCTCAAGTACCAAGATCAGAACCCACCTGTCCCCATTTCTAACCTCTTCATTCATCATCTGGAAAAAAAAAAAAAAAAAAAGAAAAATATTATGGAAATGAAGCCTAGCTTCAGAGATTTCACAAATAACAAGTTTGATCCTGTGGTGATCTGTGGTAAAGACTGATGTGGGAAAGGAAGTTGCAAGTGAAATGTGAGAGAAGCTAATCTGCATTTAGAAATATGGTCTCGCTATGTCTTCACATAATGACTAACTAGTAAAATATCTGAAAACCTAAGTAGCAATCTACCATTGTAGTACACACTACAGATGGAACAGGATTGTACAGATACTTCATTCAAGAGTGAAATGCAGCCAAAGCTGCACAAAACCTGGAAAAATGTTTGTGTTGAAAGCATCATTACTTCTTGGTGCTGCTTCCCATAATTCCTGCCTTAAAATAGTTGCAAGTTTTCTGAGTTCAATGAAACTTGAGTTACAGAAATTTTAAAATGCATTTTTCAAATAGTTGGTTTTGATCAGGGTTCACACCAAACACCAAGTGCAAAGGGTTTCATAATAAAATATTTTGTACCCTTGAAAAGCCAGAGGTTAATAATTTCAGCTATTTTTAAAAGCATCTAGGGAATATTTTGAATTGACAAAAGAGATATAGCTGAAAGTGTGGTTAAAAAAAAAAGACAATAGAGGTAGTTTAATAAAAGCCTTTCAAAATGCAGTTTATAAATGTTCTAGTACTGCAGTGTACCTGTACATCTTAATATATGAAGTGAATTTGGTGCTCACAGGATGGCTTTGATTTACAGACTGGAAATCTGCATGGTCTGTGACATGGTAAAATCTTCCATATTCCCATTCTAACACTTCTAGACCATGGTGTCCTGTAACTGAAGGACTCTCAGCTGATAACACTGGCATCACGTTCACATGCCTTGGTTAATTGCACAGATGTTTGCTGCACACAGGAGGGTGAGACAGGTCCACAGGCCTGAAGATGTGTGAGCAGGGTGCTAGGAACATGCCACACATCCACTCCAATGTTGGAAGTTATGTTTGGGGAAAAGCAGGAAGAGGGAGAGAAGAGAACGCAAAAGGCTGTGAGAAAGGAAGAGGAAAAGGAACAGGAAAGGGGGAACTCTCCAGTGGCCAGGGAGAAGGCACAATGATGGATGCCCAGAATGAGTGTCCTCAAGTGGGGGCTCTCTTCAGTGCAGCAAGAAGCAACAGCAAAGAGGGCTGATGAGGAAAAGAAGGATGACATTTTCATGATGTTTTTACCATGGCATCATGATACTTTTAATCAGGCATGCCTCAAGCTTCCTATTCCTTTTTTCTGCCTGTGAAACCATTAGCCCTGGCTTGAGCATATTAATTGGGCACAGATGTTGCACATCCATTGGGTGCTGAGACTGCATGTAGCTCTGGATAGTACTTATCAAATATATAACTGGCTATTATCTACTTTTCTTGTTTCTCTTTTGTGTAAACTGAAATCTGCAAAACAAGAAGTGAAGCCAGGTGTTGCTGCTTATGCCAGCAGCAGTCGCTTCCCATGAGAACCAGTGAGAACAGCAACATCAGGGTTTGTAGGCACAGGGTTGGGAGTGCAACAGCACCTGAACTTAAGCATGGGAGAAACAAGGGGAAAGTGCCACAGGGACTTTGGAAAACCACTGTAATGACACCTTAGGGGAACAGGTACAAAACTGCAAACTCCAGTCTCTGAGCACTACTGATGCTAGGGCACAAAGGCATCCGTGCCACTGGGCTTTACTGCTGACCCAAGAATCTTATTTTTTCACCACTTTGTGTAATTCAAATAGTCAGCCAGATATTCCTCCAGGCCTGGGTCCATAGAGGTGCTTTTACCTCAGTTCAGTGTCAACACTGGTGAACTCAGTCATTTCTCCATATCCTGTAGGTGGAGGTGCCAGTCCCAAGAGCTGAGCTGTGACAGATGTTTGTAGGAACATGTTTGGTCTACTTCAGTGCAAACATAAACTGGGTCAGCAAACCATCTTTACCTGAGGAGCTGTGATTAGCAGCCCAGGGCAATGCTTTCCAGCTGTCCCAGCACAGTCCTCATGAGCTGGTCTGTCAGTCTCACAGATGTAGCACAAGGGAAGTAGAAGAAAGCAGCACTGAGCTGTTCAGAGTGCCTACTGCAGGCACCTGTCCCTCCAGGGAATCTGAGGGAGATCTGACACTTCTCTATCAAACTCTTTCTCTCTGTCATTACTCAGCTTAGAAAGAAGCAAGAACTACTGAAATTTGGGAACAGGACAGGGCCCCATGCTTAGTTATCTAGTAGTCTTTTTAACCCAAAATGACCAGAAGATATTTGCTGCTGGTTAGATTTTTTTATTATTATTTAGCTGGAATACAAAACAACTTTAATTAATCTAATGCTGATCTAATATATTTTTGACAGCATGCAGCTTCAGAAATGTATAAATAAGCTTCCTGAAGAAACTAAGATTGGGAAATACAACCCACTCCTTCTAGCTTTAGGGAACTGATTGCTGAAAAGCTACCTCGGCTGAAGAAATTTCTTCTAAACCCAGATTTTTTTCTTTACAGTTCTTTATACAACTTCATTCTTATGTGACATTTAAAGAAAATAAAGAATGCCACTTAGACTGTATCTTCCACCTGGAAGCTGTTTTGTTGAGGGATGACAATGGGGACAGCTCTCCATGCAGGAGCATGTGACACACTTAAGTCAGCTTTGATCTCCATGGGGAATCCAGTTTTACTGCCAGCTCATAAAAGGGGAATGAAAGGCAAAAAACCTGGCATTGTGTTGAGGGTCTAGGTGCAGAATACTTCAAGCACACTGCAGACATCTATTCTTTTGGAGGGAAAACCAGGCTTCTGTAGATCCAGAGGACACTCCAAGAGCCTTTATTATACGAATCCAGTGTAGACTGTAGGAAAGTGTGTATCTCATTGCAAACTAGAAAGAGAAGTTGGATGCCTTAAGAACAGCATTAGAATTTGATCTGATGGCAAAGACACACTTTTAATAAACATCATTACATATGATCTTTACCAGGTGAACTGTCAGTAGATTAGGAACTCACTGAGTTATGAAACATTGAAAAACTAAAACAGCACAGCAGGAAGCAGATGGCATTTCTAGTACATCAAAAGTAGCATTTCTTGCAGTACAAACTGTTTGAAAATTCCATTTTTTTGAGATATTCTCTGTGTGTTTGTTCATATGAGTCCTTCCCCAGACAAGCAGATGTGGGAAGATAGATATTTTTCAGCACACAGAAAGAAAGCAAAATTTGTGAGAATAATGTAATCCTAGCAGATTAAGTCCTGCATCCAGTCTACATAATTGATTGCATTTATTTTTATAATATCCAAAATATTAATTTTACCTCATCTGTTGAAATTTTATTTCTATTATTACATAGTAAATCACACATTTAAGAGAAAAAAGTAAATTGAAAGAGAAAATTAAAATATTGAACTAAAAATTTTGGAACAAAGCAGATTTTTGTCAAAAGAAGATGGCAAAAAAAACCCTCTCAACTGAAATTTTTCTGTCTGACGAGCAAGATTTCTTATTGAAATAATACAAATCACTCTGAATTAGCTTCTCATATGAATGTCAAATTCTGAGTCAAAGGGTGGTTGAAATATGCAATACCATTAATTACTTTAAATTCCTGTTACAGATACAGCCCTTCAGGAAAATTCCCTTTGCAACTTGCTGGGTAGTGGTGTATCATTTAAAACATGTGTATGAAGGGTTGAGGAGAGAAAACCAGTTGTTTAAGGATTATTTTAATTTCTAGGCTGGCAATAGTCTCTTGGCATGTAAAGCGACAGGGTGAAATATATTAATTTTTCTATGTATTCCTTTGCTTGGATGACTCTTTAGGTATGAGCCAACATCTACCATTCACCCTGTATCATCCTTTGGTAAGCGAAATTTGTGGCTCCAGAACTCAAACAGGCAAAAGGACTACTTGCAGACTGAGAGATTCAGCTGCTTTAGAGCTCTGAATGTGCTTTAGAATTCAGTGCATTCAGGACTGAGCACAATCCAGACGTTTATGGGGCTAAACCAACCATAATTATCAGCTCTTACTGGGCTGCTGTATTCACATTCACATATGGCATTGCACTGCACAAAAGTGGGATACTCTGCTAAGTGTTTTGAGTTATACTGAAAACAAGAAGTATTACATGAAAAGAAGCTCTATTTCTTGCAGCTGTACTGGACCACAAAGCCTCATCTACTACCCTTTTTCAACCACGAAAACTAAAGCTAAGAAAGTTATTGCCTCATCCTAACATACTGAGATGGTTGGATTAGGCTTTAAAATCTCAGCAGAACATTTCCCAGACATGAAACATGACACGTCCTCCTCAGAAATAGAAAGGACAGTAATAAAGCTAGAAGGGCTTAAATCTGCCAATAATTTTAAATGGTTCAGACATCATGCTTAGCAGGATCTTTCAGGTCAGATCAACCAAAAGCTTATGGGTCAGGATTAAAAGGAGGATAGGAACAGGTGACTTTATAGTGGGGGCCTGCTAGAAGCCACCCACCCAGGAAGACTGAGTGGATGAGGCCCTCTATGGATAGATAGGAACAGCCTCATACTCACAAACTCTGCTTCCTCGTGGGGGCCTTCCACCACCTCAGTATCTGCTGGAGGGAAAACACAGCAGGGCACAGGCAATCCACGAGGTTCATGAAGTGCACTGATGATAACTTCCTTCTCCAAGGATAGTGGAGCCAACAAGGAGAGATGCTGGGATAGATCTTTTTTCCCTCACACGACCTTGGACACTATTCTCATCAACAAGGGGGAAGAATGTGAAGCTAAAGGGCAGTCTGGGTTACAGTGACTATGAAATCATGGAGATCCTTAGGGAGTGAGGAGGGCACACGGAGAGCTGGCTGCCCTGGACTTCAGGAGAGTAGACTTTGAACTTTTCAGGGATTTGATTAGTAGAGTACCAGGGGATAAAGTCCTGGAGGGGAAAAAAATCTTAAATGACCTGATATGCAGTATGAGAATGACAAAAATTCAAAGTTGATACTTTTAAAAAATGTTACTTTTTTTGTTTGTTTGTTTGCTTCACTGAATATTTAAAGTGTCCAGGACTCATTTTCCACTGACTTGGCCAGAGGAAGACATCAATGTATTTTATCATGAAAGATATCTTGGTACTCTGTATACTGTGGGAGAGATAAAACTCTGTGTATTGCATCACAATATGATAGATAGTCTAATTTCTACAATGCTTACAGTGCATCACACACACCAAAATGTTTTGATCAAAGAAAAGCTGGATCTGGAGTCAGGAGGTCAGCCTCTGGAAATGGAGGCCATTCTGAATGGGAAGAATCATCTCAGCCTTTCTCAGCTGTTTTTCACCAAGGCACACCACAGCAACAGCTTGTCCTGGTTCTGCTGGCCACACAATGGCTGATACAGGCCAGGATAACATCATCCTTCTTGGCCACCTGGCCACTCTGGCTCATTCACTCTTGACCAGCACTCCCAGGCCCTTTTCCACCACACAGCTTTCCAGCCACTCTTCCCCCTTGCTTGTAGCACTGCCTGGGGTTCTTGTGACCCAAGTGCAGGACCTGGCACTTGGCCTTTTTGAACCATCTGTGTTGATCACCTTAAAAGTGTTCTAGGAGCAGGACAGAGAATTTCACATCAATTTATCAGACATTCCTCAGAATTCATTGAAATTGTACTTATGAAACAGTACTGCTGCAATTGGCTTACATAGTTTAGCAGACTTCTGCTGCTGCTTCAGCTACTTCAGAGAAAACTTAAAGAAAAGTTATATATACCTGAGGGAACAGAAAGTTTTTGTTACATCCCATCACAAATTTTTTCATTGTCATGGTAGTCAATAAAAGGAATATGAATCCATCAAAGAGAATGGGGAGGTTAAATAATTAAGCCTCTTTGGAAGGAAAAAATACTCATCAGCAAGTTTGCTATTTCACATTAAAAATGAGTGTTTGAAGTCACACTGAAATGTGACTATATTCCAGTAATTGATCTTACTGAAAAACTCTCCAGAAAACAGGGAGCAATTCATAGCCCTCAATGGCCAATTGAGGGAAATATGGCAAATACTCGAGAAATTCTGTATGTGGATAAGCTGAGATGTATGTGATGCTGCCTTGCAGCCCAGGGAGACCTGTCTCTGTTGCTACAAAATTTTCTCATACCTAAAAGAAACAAAGAAAATTCTTTTTTTATCTCAGGGATTTTTCACCTCTTTGTGCTACACCAAGCTTTAAAACTAGTTTGCTATTACTGCACACTTGACCAACGCCTGTGCTACAGCTTTGGGCGTCTTTTTGAAGTACTCTCAGTGACTCAGTGGTGTTCAAACAGCTGTTTTTATTGACCTTCCCTCTGCATCCTCCTCCTCTAATGATAGAATGCATTAGATAAGCATTTCTTCTTGATTCTTGTTGGAGGTGTCATCCTTCAATCCACAATATAGTCGTACTTCAAGCATACATTTGAGATTGTGAGTCATTTGCAAAGAAATACTGGTAGGAATGACTACTGAGAAGAAAGTGTTCATTCATGGATAGTAAGTGCTGTCCAAAAATGTGTTACTTTGGCACAGTTTTGCTCCCCACCTTCCTGTGCACCTACCTCTTATTATACTGTATACTATAAAGATTGTGATCTCCACTGTGGAAAAGTGAATGACCAAAGAAGTTTTTCTGAATCAAGAAAAATGCAGGAAGATGGCCATATCACGGATTAAAAATAGTCTGGTGTAAAGTCCAGAGTCATCCATGATCTATACTTAGATTCACATGGCAATGACAGAGATTTTTCAATTTTCCCAAAATGCTGAGCTCCCCCCGTTCACATGTGCTCTCCCTTAAGTGATTAATTCATCAGTATTTAGAGTTATAGTTTTTATGCAAAAATAAAAATTAAAAAAGATTTATATATAGTTCCATTGGAATTAGAGCATGTTCCTATGAAACCATGATCAAATCTCTCCTAAGAGAGTCAGCAGCCCATTCTGGAGATTCAGCATCTGTTTTTTATCTTAGTAGCTTGTGGTGACACATCAGCCAAGCAAGCTTTCCCCAGATTTGCTGTGGACATCCACTTTTCTACAGATTCCTTGGAAAAGAGTGTTACTCCAAGCACCCACACAACTGTTTATAAATACTTTACCAACTGTTTAAATATGGATAATTACAGTAGACAGAACATTACTAACATGAAATTATCCCTTTTGGCTTCTGAAATAATTCCAGTTCTGAGTAAACCATTTTCTATATTTTAATTGTTACTGTACTGGTTTGATATCCTGAAAATGAACGATTGACATCCTTGGAGGCTCAGCTATTGTTAAACACACTGTGTAAGGCTCCAGAGAAATATGACCTTTATTGTTTTTCCCTCTACATAATTCTCTTCTCAAACAAGCTTTTCTGGCTGAGAGAATAGCCTGAAAGCTTTTAAAGTTATTTTTTGGAATTTCAGTTCTCAGGCATTCAGTGTTCCCAGACTGCTCTAAGATCAAGTGCTAATTTCATCTGGATACTTACATTTTAGCTATATTACTAGATTAGTCATATTTTACCATTTTTAAGCAGTATCTTTTGTACTCGTTAGAATTTGTGGTGAGCTGGCCCTGCTGTCCCATCATCCTGAGAAAACAGAAGGGTGAATAATGATTTTGTGTTGCTGATCCATGACCAAAAAACCAGCTAACCCCTTTTTGGATCAATCCTAAAAATTTCAATTGTTAAAAAAAAGACTATTTGGAGTCTGAAATATTTGAGGTATTTCTAGTTGTTGTTACCTTTTATGGACTCACTAAAAGAAAAATCCCTTTACAGAAACAAATTTGGATCATGGGGTTTTTCTTCAGTTTTTTCCCACATTCTGAACAATTTAGTGACTGCAGAACAGAAAACAGTTTTTTGGGTTTTGTCTTCACTAAATTTTCAGTTGAGATGTCATCTGCATATTCACAGTTGTACTTGCCATTAAATTGCAGTGGTAGTGGAATTAGGGTCATACCGGAGAGAGAAATATTTTAAAGTGTTCAAAATTACAGTACACTAGAAAAGATGAAACTGAGCATTCAGTAGAATCCCACAGCCAAGGTTGTCTTGGCTTGTTGTGCCCATTTCAAATGGCTATTAATTATTTGTTGTAGACCAGGGTTTATCAGCAATCTGATTGTAAATGCATAAAAATCCCCTTGCATTTTCTATGACGAGCTGAAATGTTATTAGAAACTATATTAAAAAAAACAAACAAAACAAAGCCTTTCTTTCCTGTTACTTGAAGGTATCTTTTCAAAACACACTCGAATATATCATATAGTTTTGTCATTATTATAACTGGTGTTGCCTGACTTTTTTAATAAATTAAAAGGAATGAAAATATTTTTGGGTTTCCCATGGAGAAAACTTGAGAAAAACTACTCTACAGTCCACACAGATATATTTTTAAAGTTATCTTAATATCAAGGAAAAACAAATCTATGAAAATCATACTTCAGCCAACTTTCCCCCAGCCTGAATTCCACTTAAATCCCTGAGCCTGGTATTTCCCATTGGCCGCCTGCCTCTGAAAGCCCAGAGCCAACAAAGATGTACCAAGGCTTATGCGGAATTTAGGCTGAATGAAGGCTTCCAGGACTAGGTGTTGGTCATAAATTGGAGCAAAATCAAACTTTACTTGCTTTCTGCTCATTTTACATGGTAACACCTCAAGACTGTTGTACTACCCCAGCCACACCTGAGGACTGAATCAAGGCTTTCAGTGTTCTTACTGCGGTCCCTTACAAAACAAATGTCTCTGTCTTAAATGTCGTGTGGTTTTTTTGTTTGTTTGGTTGGGCTTTTTTCTGTTTAAGTTATCCATTACATTTTCAAAATACTTCTATTTCAGGAATTTGACAAGTTTCAAAACTTTCCTCTGATTTAGGAAATTAGGTATCGTCATCCTCTACACAAGGCATATGATGCTTCATATCCTGCAAGCTGTGCAAATTCCTAAATGAGCTGCAGGGTGTGGGAATTAGGAATCATTAACACAGGCTCTGGCAGACTGACTAACCTGCTGAGAAGTGGGTGGAAGGGAGTCACAGCTGGTGTTGCCTGAATGCTCAGAATCATGTGTGTTTTGCTGTATATCATCCCAATACCTTCCTGCTACCTCCCTTTTCTTGCTACCCGTACTTTGGCCGGTTTTAAGGTTGAGGGAAATGTGTTGACACACCATTGGAATGATACACGGCAAGACAGTGGTGGAATATGAGAAGGTGAGGTAGGCTGACCCTGACTGGAGAGTAGGTGTCCACCAAAGCTGCTCTATCTCTCCCCTCCTCAGCTGGACAGAGGACAGAAAATGTAATGAAAAGTTAATGAGTTAAGGACAGGGAGACATCGCTCATCAGTTACTGCCATGGGCAAACCAGATTTGACATGGAGAAATCAGTTTATTACCAATCAGAATTAGAGCAGGATAATGAGAAAATAAAAACCAAACCTTAAAACATCTTCTCTCCACCCAGACTTAACAGTGTGTCCATCTTGGAGCCAGCTGCCCTTGTCTCTGTTGGACACAGGGGAAAGTTCCAGCAGCTCCTCACAGAAAACACTGTGCTAACAAAACCTTGCCATGCAAACCCAAAAAACCAGGTAACCGGAGGGTGAAAATAAGTGTGGAGACAGAACTAGAAACCTATTTGGTATGAAATGTGAAGGGCACATGTTGGGGTAGGAGAGAGGGGAAATAGTGACTCCCTAAATGTATGTGAAACCTGTCACAGAGGTGTGAAATGCTGCTATTTCCAAAGATGAGACCAATGACCACGTCTTCTTGGAAGAGTGTTAGTGCTGAACTTCTCAAAGCAAGCCTAGAAATTTTAGACAGTGAAAACAAGCATCCAGGTATTGCATATCCCTATGCATGTGGGTTGATGCAGGTACTTTATAAGTCTCAAAATAACACATAGATCCTCTATTTAGATTTCTTCATACACAACTGTAGCTGCTCCTCTGATTCTGCTAGTGATCTGTTAGTGATCTGCTTCCTACCTTTTTTTTTTTTTAATTCTTTTTTTTTTATTCTTAGGTTTCCTCTCTTCATTTTCAAGAAAGTAAGAGCAACCATTCTCCTGGAAATAGGACTACTCCTTTAAGAAAAATCTCTTCAAACTTTTTCCTACCTAGAAAATAATCTGGGTAGAGAATAATTGTTTCTTTCCTATTTGGGAGCACTGTTTTTATAATTACAGTTTTAGCAAGATATTAACTAGTGGAAATCTGTATTTTTAACTTCAACTGAGGTTTACAATCATCACACCCCCCATACACAGAACCTTGTCTAGGTTTTTTATAGTAAAGGAGATATAATCCCCCAGGCCAGAGAATGATGAAACAGGGTAACAAGCTTCGCTGCTCTTATTATTAACATTTCAAGGTCAGACAGAGCCACACCTTCCAATCCTGTGTTATTTCATAGAAATATACAATTATTATGAAAAGAAGAATTTTCAGCTCAATTTCATAATTTTTGCTGCCTGTGTAACCAGTTTACCACAGAAGTGTTATCAGGAAGAATTCATTGGAAGACATAACTGAATTGGAGATGGAGACTCCTTTGATTAAAGGGAGCATTGCTGTTCAATACCAGAAATGCACTGCCAATTTCATTGTATCTAGGAGATAAACAGAGTACTTAAATGCCTGTTATTTTTGCATGGAAAAGCTATTTTAAAAGATCAGAGTCAAGCTTCATCTCTGACATAATAAACCAGTCATCACCTGGTCCCATTACTCTACACCAACGATCACTTCCTTTTTTCCTTCACCATAATTTAAGTGATGTTAGATATGGCAGAAATGAGATCCCAGTCCTAGGCATCAGCATTCTGCAAATGATACAAAACAATCTTTCACAGCACATCAACTGGGAATTCTCAGTCATGATGAGCATTCCTGGTATCTGATGAGTTCCCTAAAATGCATATTACTTAGTATGACTGACTCTCTCTGTCACAAAGAGTGTAAATTACATTTTCATAAACATTATTTTCATCATATAATAGTTTCTTACTAGTAAATCTAGAGGAGAATTATATGTATAATCTAGTAGACAAAGCAGGCTAACCAATAAATATGAAGGGATGAAAATATGATTATTGTTGCAAATGATACAAAGAATCTCTATTAGCATTTGAGTTGATGAGAGGGCACAATACATGCAAATAAATTCAAAGAAAATAAATAAACCAGTGAATTTTTTTAAATATATGAATAAGTGAACAGGAGCTGTAATTATTTACAGGGGGAAAGCATGAGGATGACAAGAAATATGCATTCCATATTTCATACCTTTTACCTCTGACAGTAAAAGAGAGATTCTCTGCTACCATATTGGGTTTTGGTCTCCCAATCATTGTCACATCCTGGTGCTAATAGAGACCCTCAGACTAAAAAAATGGTTGAATCATCACACCTTGGGGCAGATCACTATCAAGTTACAAGGCAGTATGTCTGAATACTCTATTGATCTTTAGGCATAAAGGAAAGAAAGGGGAAAGAAAAGAAATGAGAACAGTGATGAAGTTGAGGCTTTTAAGCAACACAGAAACCCATGATTAGGCCTCTTACACTGTGGAAGAGGTTCTGGCAAGGCAGTAGGTGCAGTGGCTGCCTGGCTGTGAGGAGGGAGCAATCAGAGGTTGTTTGGGTTGGCATGGCTGGCTGGCTCCATCAGGCTTGCCTACACCATACTTTGTCCTATAATTCGAATGCCAGGATCCCTGCAGATGGACAGTCATTTCCAGTTTGTGAAGTACTCCCAGACCTCACCATATTTCACCTCTGTGGTTATGTGGCATTTATGGCTTTGTGGCACTTGATGAGGTGAGATGTTCAACATGCAGATTCTGGAGCCAGCAGAGCTGTCCATCTCTGAAACACAAATCTGTCCAGAATAGCAGAAGTACAGCTGGAGAAGGACTGTTGTTGGTTTAATTTTAGAGAAGGTTGTCAATTAGTGTGACACTAATTCATGTTTTAGATATAATCATCTAGATGTATGCATGAATTTGCTGTCACTCTCTTCTCATTTGAGAGAGCGTACTAGCTTAGAACATAGTTCTCCAATTGAAGTTTGTGAAAAATCACATTAAGCATGTTAGCTAAATGTGCATATCATTTCTAGTGCTTTCAGTTAGAAATTTGTTGCTAAAGTTGCACTGCCAGCTGTGAGAAATGTGTTTGACCATTGATACAAAGAGTCTGATAACTCTTGGCATAAGTCCTTCCTCTATGTTTTTGCGTATCTCTTGTCCTAATGCATAAGATTGTGCTATAGATGGTATATTCAAGTTATTCAAACCCAAGTTTCTCTTGGGTTGAGCTACTGCTGCATCAGTGACAGGATGAAAAGAGTCTATCAGTGAAGGATGCATTTAGACTGACACACTGAATTAAGATGCTACCATAATAAATTGGAGCTGCTGCTGTTTTTTTCATAGCCATAACTTCCATCAGATTTTAGTTCGGGTTTTTAAAATGGCATGCATACACTTAAGGCATAAGAATCCATGCAAACTATAGCAGGGAGTCAAACAATTTATCTAACCTTTTGCTCAATGAGCTGCTGTCAGTGCAAACTACTCTCTCTACCATCTGACAGAAAATCAAGTTAACCCTACAGCAGCTACCTACCTTTGTTATACCTCGCTGAAATGTAAGTGCTTGAACCTTTGAGATAAGGATGCTCTTTTTTTTTTTTTTGTACTTTATGTGCCTATGGAATAGACACCTCTGATGAGATCCAGAGAGATGACAAATTTTCCTAATCTGCAAGACCAGGACTTCCATCTGGAAGCTGTAGAATGATTCCAGCCTACTAGCTGATCTTTCACCTGTGAGAGGTAATTATTGATACCCAGGTGTCATATACTTTTTATTATTACTATTCATGGATGCTTTAATTTTCAGAGATTGTACCTGGATTTGTACCTCCATTTCTAATCTGTTTTTCAACAGAACACCCTAGGTGCTGAGTTGTAGACAGTCCTTTCCTAAGAAAAGATAACTGTATTAGATCTATTAAGGTTTTGATTAAGAAATAATGCAGAATCTTCTTTACTGGTACCCTGTTTACCCTAGTGCGAGTCATGCTTGAAAAGGAAAGTGTTGCATTGCAGGAAATTTTTATGATGCAGTACAGAATGTGTGGCTTCCTATCAATGACACTTCATATGAAAACAAGTGAGCAAACAAAACAAATTCAGGAACTTTAATCTTCAGTGGCATAGTTTACAATATCCTTTCTCTAGAACATATGTAGCCATTATTGTCTTTTTCCATAATGGAAACTCTTTGCTGTTTCATAAATTACTCCATGCTTCCTTTAATTGTTGCTATATCAATTGTTGCACTACAGATTTGTTTTTTTAATGCTTCTAAATGTATTCTACCATCAACAGTAGTCAAATACTCATCTTTGGTTTATTTTTTCTGCTTCTTTCAAGAATTACAGAATAACATTTGCAAGAGGAGAGTTTGGGAATATGACAAGATGCTCTGCTTTTATGTTTGTAAGGAAATCTTAAAGGACCATATAATTTTCTAGTGCTTGTGAAGCCAGTCTGATATAGTAAGTGTCAATTTTTTCACATGGGCTTTATGGTGTTCAGCAGATTACCTGGCTGCTATAAAGACAGCATTAAATATATTGTCTAAATTCACCACCTTTCTGTCCTAATCACACTGTGAACAGAACAGAATTGTTTTGAATCCTATTTATAAGCGTGTGTGAGTTTTATATCAGTGTTAAGAACACTGAATACCTGGTGTTTAAATGGCACTTCTGGGATACTGTGGGCTTTGAAGATAAGGATGGAGACCATGAATCTAAACTGATAGCTATAGGCAAGCAAGATTCTGTTTCAAGAATGTGGAGTCATGCTTCAGTACTCTGGGCCAGATGGCAATTGCAGAGTCTGGAAGATTTCCTTGCTGCTTATTCTTCTGTATTCCAAAGTAGAAGGTATAAGTCTATGAAATACTAAGAGATTGCTTGTCAGGGTAAACTAGTTTCTTCTAACTAGCTGATATTGGAAAAAAAATATGTTCATGAAATGCTAGTCAGTGAGTTAACCTTGAGATCATTTCACAGTATTTTCTTGCCAGAGAGCAGATCATATTTTACTGGATCTGCTTCAACTCTTCTCATGAGTTGAATAGGGTCAAGCTTTGAGCTACAGAGGTGTTGATGATTTGGTCAGACATAGTGAGGGACAACAGCAATGTATAGTTAACACTTAAATCCATGATCTCTGGACTTTTTCCCTTGCAGCTCCTTAGGGATTCTGACTAAGGCTGAAAAGATAGAAGGTTGTTGCATGATTACAGGCAGGCAGTCATAGAATTGAGGCTTCTTATCGCTGTTATTAAATTTGTGTATTTTAAGAAAGGTTACTTTGGCACATTCCTTTAGAACACGTGCACATTGTTTTGTAACTACTTACAAGCGAGACTGTAGTATGCTGTGGCTCTTATGAATCTAAATGAAAGAGAAATACAGGTCCCTTAGAAGGGACCTTCATACCCTATCAAGTCAAAACCCCTGCAATGACCAAGGATTTCTTCAATTAGATCAGGCTGCTCATAGCCCCATCCAACCCGAACTTGAACGTTTCCAGGAACGGGGCATCTCCCACCTCTATGGGCAACCTTTTTTATTCGTATACAAATGAGTTCCCTGTGACATTGCAGTTTCTGGGATTTCTTTTAAATTATTGGTTGTATCAAGGAAATCAATTTGGCTCATATTTACTACTAGCTGATCTTTGCTTAACTCCATATTATTTTGCTCAGCAATGTAACTACAGATAATGACTTCAAGACAGATTGGTCAGGGTAAGTTTTCCTATATTTGGGAAGTGTTAAAGGGGAAAATAATCATTTTTTTCCCATGAACACTCCAGATTGGTATAATCACAGCTCATTGTTTATGATGGTGGAATATATAGATAATTTTCAAATCTATGGGTTTTTTTCATTGTTATAACAAGTTCTAGTTTTGCTTTCTACCAAAATTAATATAATCTCATATTCCCTTAAAGCATGCATTCATGGCTTTTTTTTTTTTTTTTCTCTCTTGTCCTGTTCCTTAAGCCAGTGTTATTAACAAAATGATGATCTGGGAATAATGCTTGGTGGCTTTGGAACAGTTTACTTATCATTCAGTTGTTAAGCATTTTTTGTTAAGATCAAGTGCCTTACAGAGTAAATCATTACCTGAAGTGTTTTGAACTTTTCTAAAAGAACCGTAAAATATAGTATGAATTTAACCTTCCTTAAAGATCTGTCTCTTTCTCCTTTTTCCCTATAAACATCTGTGTCCTATATTTGCTGTAACTGATACTTTCTCACCTGGTTACAGTTCCAGTTCCCTGATACAGTCAATTTGATTTAAGCATTTACCACCCCTGTTAGATCATTAAAGTAAGAATTGCCTGTTATAAAATTTATAAAACTTAAACCGAAAACATAAAAATGAACAAGAATAAAACATGTGGTTTTAATAGTGTACATGGTGGAATAATTACAAGTTGTGGGGCTAGGCCTGGCTAGGGAAAAAAAAAAGATGCATTCTGGTTGTACCTGCCTTATTTCTGGACATGTCAAAATTCTTTTCAACAGTTCATTAACTTGACTTCCCAATCTCAGGAAAATAATATTATTACCTTAGTTTTACATTTATATGAGACCCTTTTTAAACCTGAAGGCCTGTATGAGAACAGGCTTCACAAATAATCGTAAACTACTTCAAAGAAGAACAACAGCAATGGAGATTGTAGTGAAGTTCCCAGGTTATCATTGTCATGTCCAGTCTGGTAATAATCATGATAATAATAGCAACGATAATAATATAAAGATTTTAACTTCTTATGAACTAAAAAGCTGTTGTTGAAGTCATCAGCTGGTGAAAATTAATACTGCATTACTGGAGTTATTGTATGAGACTCTCAGCTACCAGAAAGTGATGCACCTCTGCTGACAGCAGTGCTTGCTTAAGACCAGCTGGAAATGTGAGCCCCAGAAGGCCAGCTGGATATCTCACTTAAAACCTTGCTTCTTGCTTTGCACATACCCATAATATGCTGCAATGTTATATTTTTCCTTTTTTTTTTGGTTTACAATAATTGAAGTTCTTTGCTAGTGTCCTGAGTTCTTGAACTAAAGGAGATTATTCTCCCTTACCTCTGCTATTGCAGAAGGCACAAACTGTAGAATAGCTCTGAATCAAGGGATACAAAACCTTTTTTCAAGGTAATTTTCAAGGTAATTTCTTCATGACAATCTGGATATTTTCCAACCACTGTCTGGGATGTGAACCTACTACTTACCCTCATCTTTTGGTGGGCCTCTAAGGCTGCTTCAGCAGCAAAGTATTATCTGGGTCCAGGAAAGATACCAAACTATTCCTTGTTCACCTTGACCTACTTGCAAGATGTTAATGAACAAAATAATTCCCAGCAGCTGCTGCTACTTCTCATGAGTGACAGATGGCCAACCCTTCCTACCCTGTTCTGGAGGTTTTTCTTTCTGCTGCAGCAGTATTTGAATCAGCCAGCTTGCTGATCAGAGGGTCTAGGTGGGAATCTTCTCGGTGCAAGGGAATCGTGGTTTTCCCCAAGGATATCTGTAGTTGATGCAGCTGTGTCATCAGCCTCCACTATCTCACATTCCTGGCGTTTAAGTCTCACTGTGGGGTACACTTTATCTTTCCTATCATCAGGAATCTCCTCCATCAGTGGAAAATGAAGGAGCTAAAAAAGTGAAACCAGTCAGAGTTCAAGAAATTTGAAGTGCCTTGGCACTGCTGTGTGAAATTGAAATGTCCCTGGATAATGAAACCAAAGGCACTGCTCATTAGCAAGTGAAGCTGTTAAGTTCTTTCCTATCTCAGATCTGGAGACAGCCTGATACAATGCTACAAAGGGGAGTTTGTCTGCCCTCCTCAGCTTACCTTTGCACAATGTCCAGCTCCTTGTGATGTAACCAGAATGGTAGCTGTCAAAATTGTGTTTCCCACCAAATCTTATTTTTATAGAAGTGAGGAGAGACTTCTATCATGAGAAGGAAGAAGGCTGTGACAAGTATAAGGGATTGAACTTCAAAAGGCACTTTTGGATTTAAGAGTATGTGCTCTCTGAACCAAAGTTGTATATTGTTATCATCTGCAGTCAGACTGGTTTATGAGCTTGCCTCATTTTATAGAGAGATGACATAAAATGTCAGCTTTACATATTTTATTTAAATTATTATACAGGAAAAGCCTAAAAGAAGCATTTAATGCTTGGAAAAGTGAATACTTTACAGCTTTTGGAGAACACTATCCTTTTAAAAATAATGTTTTCAATATTTACCCACAAACATATTCACTACTTTTTAAATAGTGTCTTTTTCCATGGCGATGCCTTTTCATCTTTGGTTGAAGATCTGAAGTATTAGAACAAGTCTAGTGCTAAACAGTAAGCAAAACCACATGTCCTCTTTAAAGGGCAGGCCATCTCTAAAATTTACACAAGTGTACTGAGCAAAGTTTTTTCCTATGTGCTTCCAGAACAGTCTTTTCTGGGGCTACTGGGGAGTGATGCCTTTAATGCAGAGAACATAAAATCCATACATTAATTAGAATGCTGGAATGTTGTGCACCATCACCATACCAGAACTGCTTGGCAAAATTTAAAATGTGGGACAAAACAATGGCACCTGTAAAAACTTACTGAAAAGTGAGGAATGTGAGGTGGGGTTGACAACTCACCTACAGAAGCTTCTACATCAGTGATGAGATTTAAAAGAGCATAACTCAAGTTAGCAGTTGGGATTCAGGCTGAATTAGCAGAGCTGCCAGTTAAGAATACAAAATATTTCTTGTCCTCTCTCCTCTGTAGGTTTCACTAACTCTTGGGCTTTTTAATGTTTGAGTAAAAACAAGTTCCTTGAGCAGGGAAATAGGACCAGGTGAACCCACTGTGGTCCCTTCCAACCTTACCCATTCTGTGATTCTGTGACATGAAAAGGCACATTGCTTTTCTGACCAGATTTTTGGTTTATTTTGGGAAGTTTTCTAGGCTTATTTTTTTCTGTAATTTGTTTCAGTATCATAATATAGTGCAGTACAGACCTTGCCAAAGAGGGAATGGTGCTCAGGACATCTTATTGCCATAGCTCTGAGATGTGCTGATACAGAAAACCATAACTACTGCAAGACCATGCTTCCTCTGCTAAATGGAGGGAAAGAATTGGGCAGAAGTACATTCATATTTGCATGTTAATTTTACCGTTAATTAATTACCTCAATTACCTGTTTCCATAATCTCACAAGGAAAGATGGCTTTTACCTATGTAACTTAATTGGTAACTCATAATAATGTGTACCTTCAGAAAAAGAAAACAGACATAAAATTTGACTTTCACATTTTATTGCCTGTTCTCCAAATGTGATTTACATAAAAACAAAATATAAAGAGCTGCAAAATAAATGCACAGTTTAACTTTCAGCTTTGTAAAGCTAACTATAAGCATAAACGATGGCATGAGCAAATATGCAAAATCTTTTCTTTCCATTCCCACGTTTTTAAAGCTAAGATCATCTGACAACAGCCTAGAGGTATATAATAACTCTGAATAGTGGCAAAATGTGATAATTAATGCCTCAGAATTCACATTTACCTTTAAGTGTAAAACATAATTTGAGTTCTGGAGCAAGGCAGTAAAGAAAGGTGTTTGGAAAATATTTATCTATGTGACTGTGTGTTAAGATACTGATCTTATTAAAAATGTTGGACACTGTGTTTTAGGTATTTAAAGATAAAAAAATACCATGGAGACAAATTCCATGTGAGATCAAAATCGGAACAGGTGGCAAAGCAGTATCTGGCCATGCAAAGACTTCACACTAAGAAAACTCTGCACCAGGTGGATTCCCAGGGGCTTTGCACTGCCTGAGGAATGTGAAGCAACCAGTAGAAGGTGACAAAAATTTAGTCTTCTGTATTGAAAAATATAAATTTGGACAACAATTGAGACAGCTCTCAAGAGAAAACTGCACAGAAGCTGGCTAATCTCAGTGTGAATCCAGTTTCAAAATATGCTTTCAAGTGAGTCAGCACATGTGTCTGAATAATGCTCATATTCATGTGTCTCTTTGAAAAGGGGTATGAATTCAGTTCACATGCATATGTGATAAGTAAACAATTCAAATCTCTGAAAAATAATATCCTGAGTTGCTTGATAGAGATCTGTGAATCTATTA
>VWYP01003031.1:25655-60001 GCA_013400435.1 Pycnonotus jocosus | reverse complement strand
TTTTTTTTTTTTTTTTATGCATGATACCTGGGGAATGTTAAAGAAAGATTGGCACATGATGCTTCAGTGGAAATTGCCTGAGCTGGAAATTTTCTGCCTCCAATCTGACCTTTGCACTGGGCAAAATCTGTAGTTTTATCTGTCTGCCTAAATTTAGATCAGGAAATGCACTCTTGAATTCCAAACTAGGTGATAAGATTTGTATGAGGATTTTTTTTTTTGAGGTTTTTTTTCAATTTCCACTTATACATTAGGAAAATATTTGTTTTGTGTCTCTCAGCTCTGTGATCTGACTTCCCTGTAAAGGAAAAAAAAAAAAAAAAGTCAAGGGTCATAAAACTCCTAACTCATGTTCCATGCCCTCAGGACACTTTAAAAGATGTTGATGTACAATTTGTCATGTCTAGACATTACTTGGTTGTTTCAAGCTTAATTCTTTATAAAGTGTCAGTGAGACCTGCCAGACTGATTGTCTTGGAAGACAAAATCTTTCTCTTAGCTCCAGAGCACTACATACTTGAAAAAGAAACACAATTTTCTCCACACTTTTTCAAGACTTGATCTTGTATGAACAATTTAGGATACAAAGAAGGGACTCCCTGCTCAGCTTAAGCAGATCTCAATAGTACCATGTCTTCTCCTGTTCCGGTTAGATATGTTTCCTATTTGGGTGTGCAAACAATACATTGGAAGAATTATCCATATCCATATGTAGGTGTGACACTCATTGCTAGCTCTCAATAACATGAGAGCTGCATTGTTCTAACTGTCCCTACTCTTGATTCCTGTTGCCTGGTGATTTGGGGATGCACAGCAACACTCAGCACGGAATAGTCAGCAGAATTTAGAGTTTTTCTATGCAGACAGGACCAACCAGAGCCTGTAGCCTCAAAAAAAAAAAAAATATTTTTTGCAGGTTTGTCCAATCCCCTGGGCCTTCCAGACATAGCAAATGAAAACTTAGTGCCTGTTCCCAACCCTACTGCTCCGGTGAGCTCATCTGTTCTGGATTGTCACATGGTTTCATTTCTGTGCCATAGGCACCTGGGATCTCTGATTAATATTTGGCAGAAGCTGGAAGAAGCTGGGTACACACTTCAATGCTTAATGGGTCTGCAAAACCAAACTTCCCAGAGCTTGGCAGCTGCAAAAGAGAGCCATTGTTTCACAACCCTTTGAGATAAATATAAATGTTGACCTCTTAAACCTTAGTTCGATTGTTAGATACCTGTTGGAATGAATTAAGCTACAATAAAATATATTTTTGTGTGTCTACAAAAATCATGAGTAGACAGAGACCATTTTATTTTTAATAAGCTTTTTGAGGCTTTGTTTGTCCTATTTTGAGATGACATTTAAATCTATTCCTTTGCTTTTTGCAAAGTTTCCTATGTCTCCTCTGGTTTTCATCTAATGGAATCAAAGCCTCTTGCCAGATTTCTGACTCACTGAAAAGCCTTTCACACAGGCTGCCATGTAGTTAAGAACCTGCATTGTCTAACTTTGAGAAGCTGCATTGTGTTTAGAACACTCTGTTTATTAGACAGTCTTGTACAAGTTAGGATCTAATCATCTGGATGACTTGTTGACACTAAGTTTGTGATGAAATTTGAGGTTTGCTGTAGCCAAGTACTTTGCCATGCCAACAGTACAGGCTCCCATTCTTTATCTAATTTCTTTTTAAATCTGAGTTTCGCTGTCCAACAAAACAAACAGAGCTGAGCTATGTATGCTATTTAAAGTGGAAACTAACAGTGTTCCTGGTTTCACAGCATGATCAAGACATAATTTAGTCATACCAGCATTTTTATATTGCTTATCTAATCGGCTGTGCTTTCACTCTGGATTCTGGGCTGCAAATTTCCAGCATAATTCTCTAGGAATTTGCCTAGCAGCCAGAGCAAAATAACAGGTTTTAACTCTGAAGTTTCCCTTCAGTCCTTTGTCACTAGCTGTTGGAGTTTGGATGAATTGCATAGTCCTCAGTCTTAATAAATGTCTAACTATCTTTGGAAGTGCTTCTTTTAGTTCCCACCATAAAGCAAGTGTCTCCTGAATCATGGGAGCATTAGTGCTCACTAGATCAATCAGCATTGTTTGCACCTCTTTCCTATTTTGGCCCTGTTTTAGTTCCAGTACTCAGAAATAGGCATTTCATTAAGTTTTCATGGCTCATGATTTGATGGACTTCAAATAAGAAGAAACATGAATTCAAAGAATCTTATATAAAATATTTCTTTAAACCACAAACTACTGTTTTAGAGCTTTCTAGCCTTATATACAGTGCCTCAAAGTTAAAACACTTCCTTTTTCTTGCTACCTTGACACTATCATGAACAACAATATGTGGGTCAAAGAAAAGGAAGCAAATAACTTTTCTCTGAATAAAAAACTGAATATTTTTCTGTGTATTTAACCCTCAAGATGACAAACCCAGGTATTTATTTGATTCCATCAAGATAGCTTAATGCCATGGAACAATTTAATGTATTTCTCTTTTCTCACAGACAAACGAGGCAACAATAAAAAGTGAAGGTCTTCAAATGTAAGTAAGTTAATGAAAAACTTAAACAGATACTAAGTTGAAAAACTGTTGTATATCTTGCAGATAGGGAGTACTCCACACATTTTCTTTCATTGAGAGCACAACCTCAGGCACAAGAGTCTGCTGATCTTTTCCTTAGGATGTGATTTTAACTGGTGGGAACCAGTCTTCTTGATGAAGTTGTTTAGAAAGAATAACTTCTGGCTGGTAACAGAAGAGAGGAGAAACCTGATGAGGGGGAAAAACTGATTTTTTTAAAAAATCAGATTTTTATAGAAAAAAGAAAGTAATGCTAACTCAGATTGCATAAATGAACAGCTTTAACCCAATGGTTCTGAATGAGAGGTGCTACTGTCATTCCTTGCAAGGGTTGTGCCTACTATGCAAAAAGGGTGGTACTTTTTATCTCACGGGAAAAAAACCCAGCAAACAAGCTGATGCCCATAAAAGAGAATAGGAATGCCAGCAATGCTTTAGGTAGCATTTTACCTAAACATTACCATCTTGTAAAGTGGCAATATCCAGACAAAGGGTCTCAAGGATTCAGAAAGATCTGTGCAGTGTTTTGCTACCAGGTAATTTCTTTATGGAGATTTTTTTTCAGGTTACATTATAAACTTCAGCATGAACAGTTTTTGCTGTTATAATCATGCCCTCATTCTCCACATCTGTCTCATTACATCTAGATTATGCCAGCTGAATACCGTAGAGTTGCATCTCTTCCTGAAATAAAAAGAGTTCCTTATATCAAAATCAAGGTAATTTTATTTGGTTTTAGGAACTGTCTTTTCTGTTGGGATAGTGGTAAATGTAAATGTACTGTACTGAAACTCTGCATCTGTTTTTTTGTTTTTGTTTTTTTTTTTTTTTGCCTTGTAACAGAGTTATGCTCTTATTGTCTGTGTGGAAAACCTTATGCAACAATTTCAAAACACAGTCACCTCATAACCTGAAATCCCTTATCATAAGCATGCTCTAAAGATAAGGCACAAGAATAAAGTTCTTTTCCAGGATCTGTATTTGTGACATACTTTAAAAGGTTTTTTTTTCTTTTTTTTCTTTCTGTCTATGAGATATGAAAATCTCTGTTCACGTTTCATTAACAATGAGGTTGCAGAGTGTGATGGAGTTAGGGTTCCCCATGTACCTAAATTTTATTATTTCATTTGACCCCTCCAACTGATGCCATGCATACTGCTACAAGACTTTGTGACATAATGATCACACTTTCCTAAGACTTGTCAGATTAAATTTTGTAGGAATTGATCTGTTCAGAAATAATGAGAGAAAACTTACATGAATGCAGGGCTAGATTCCCTTCTCCTAAGTCAGATGGCCAAAGTGCAATAAATCATCTCTTGAAGGACAGCTGACTGTTTTTCATTTTGCTGCCACTTCCCCAGGCCAAACAGCCAATTCCCCTCTTTAGCCACTTCAGTACTTTGGATTGAAAGGTTTTCATCCTGAATGAGGCATCTGGCTTTTTGTCTGACCTCTGCAGATGGAATGTGAAGGCCAGCTAAAAGGTTTTTGTGAGTGCCAAAGTTCCTTTCTCCTCCTTTAGCAAAGACTCTTGCAAACAAAGGCCCATCTCTGGGGCCTTTGACCCTGAATCTTCCTTGGTTTAGAGTGGGCATTAAAAAACTCACTTTCTACTCACCATATTCGATCACTAGATGACTCAATAGTACCAAGGTTAAATGAGTACTGGAATTTGACACTACTGGTGTCAAAATGCAGTATTCTCAAGGCCCATAAAAAGATTACAAAATCATAAAATGGTTTGGGTTGAAAGGGACCTTAAAGATAATCTAATTTCAATCCCTCTGCCATGGGCAACCCACAGCTTCTCTGGGCAGCTGATGCCAGTGTCTCATCATGTTGAAAAAAAAGAAAGCGCTAATCAAAATACAAAGGTCATCCAATCTACTACAAGGAGAGTTGGACAGAGAAATTTTAAAAGGTCCTAGGGAAAAAAAAAAACCAATACAACACTCTGTTGTCTCACCTGCTCTTCTGTCTCTCTGATTGCATGGCCTATTAATTCCAATGTCAAGATGGTAGGAGGAGGTCAGGGTTGAGTGCAACACCATGAGTGTTTCTGTCTGAGACCCTCACTGACTGGGTATTTTTGTAGGTCTGAGCCTCAGAAGGAATTAAGAACTATCTCACATTTAGGGAGTTTTAGGATTTTGACAGCTGCCCTTAGGGGGATTAATCCAAACTGGACTTTAATAAAGGCTGGGTGTCTAATTTGGGCCGAGGTGGAAAGGTTCTGCAGATGAGCAAAATAGGCATCTTAAGCATCTATGATATGAACTTTCACTTGCCTAAATCTGGATGAATAGCAGATGCTGATACTGACTGAGGGCTGAGGATAGGCAGTGTGAATCATGGATTGGTACTTAATCATTTAAAACCTCCAGATGGCTAATTTATGGTAGATGAATTCAGGTTTCATAAGATAATCACATCACCTTATTTTAGGTATATAAATTAGATGTCAAAAAATAGAAAGCTGGTCTTTCTATGTTCCCTCTGTAGTCAACAGGGAGACACCGGTCTTCTAGAAAATAAATAAAAATTAGATTTGTACTCTGAACTTTAAAGAAGTCTGCTGGTCTTTGCTGATTTTAGGTGTTGTACTGATTTCTTTATCTCCATATGCAGTGGTTGTATGGCTATAGAGTGTATAAAATCACTGTTTCCTCAAATTGAAAAAACTTGAATATATGTAAGTATAACCTCAAGACTGAGATTCCAGAAGGCCAAAAGTGAATCAATTCATTCAGAGGCTGGTCTAAACATGCATGATTACAATGATCCAGCATATGTAATTATTCATTAAATTCTGGAATCCAGTAGACTCAGGGAAACTTTTGTTAGTAAGCTCCTGAGAGATGAACAGAAGAGGAAATAGTTAATAAAAATCAAGTAGAATGCATCAATTCATGGCTACAATGCAAGCAAATCTGCTTTTCTGTCAGGTACACAGGCTAAAGCTGCCTACAGGCAGTTTTAATTTATAAGGACAGCATTCATGAAATAGATAAAACATACAAATTCCAACCTTGCTTGTATCAAACAGGGCAATATTAACATAAGGATTCCCTTCATCCATTTCATTATGATTTATAATGGAGGAAATGATCATGAAAAAAAACTTACGTGTCCACATACCTATTCAACATTCTGCACGTCCTTTACTGGCGGAAATATATGGTTGTTATAGCTCATGAAAGGAAAAATAAAAATCCCTAGTTTTAGAGTATGGGAGTACCAAGGGGATATAGGATTCCCATGCATAAAGAAAAAAATCTTTCACTAGAATTTTCACTTATATTGTCAAAAATCCAAATGATAATGATAATTCATTCACACCTTTTGTTTGAGCTTTTGGAGATGAAACTGAATTCCTTCACCCTGTCCTGAAGCCCAGTGTGTGACTCTTCTCTCCTAAGTGTCTCCAGCAGCACAAAAACCTAAAGTAGATTCTAAAACAATATTTAGAACTTTTCTGAAATCAGCATCAGTATGTTCATGCTGGACCACTGCGTAAAGATAGAACTGGGTATTTTATATGCCAGGCATATAAAGTGGCAGGCACTTTTTGATAACAAATATGTGCAAATTCCAATGACATTTGAAGGAAGAAGTAGCATTCAATTCTGTGGGCACAGATTAACCTGAAGTGGGGCTTTCATGATCAGTTGATTTGTGTTATTTTTTATTTATTCATTTAATCCGGATTCAGTTTCTTTTTGAAGACATGGCACAATGTGTAATGTATGAGATCAATGGTTGAAAGGGTGACTGAGGTCTCACTATTTCTTGGATGAACTAAATTTCATAATATATAAAGACTTATGAAGACACAGTGTGAAGCTAATATGAAATCTCTACTTCACATTATGACCATAGTCTTGAGGTGATGATTCAATATGTGTGAAGCTGATCTGAAGACTGCACATAATAAATCTATCAATATTGTGAAGACTCACTATTTTCTGAGTATGCCAGTGATTTTATGTGAATAATTATGATCTATCTGCATAGATTATAGCTACAAGAAAAATATTAACAACAGTTGTGACTGCTAATACAACTAATAGCTGTGTATTGCCAGTTTTGTCCTTAGCTGTAGCTGCCTGATCAATCAGCCACAATACCAAAAGAAATACAGTAGTTTTTCATCTGAATTGCACCCCAAACCAAGGGTACACATATATAATATTTAAACAACAACAATGCATTTGGGAAGCATGGCTATATCTTAAGCACTGATCTTCAAACTTTCACCTTCAAGATATCATAACTCCAGATGAATGAAGTCACTATTAATTTTTTCAGCTTTCCAAGGTGCAGTCATTAGCAGTCTCACAATATCTGCAATTGTCTTTTTTATAGTTATAAAGCTGCAGCAATGGAAGACGACAGCTTGTGCCACTTAAATGGGACCCTGCAGTGCTGTTTCCTGATAACACAGAAGATTATGTATGGCACCTGCACAACCCTGGGATAATGAAAGGCTGGATAAGAAAATGCAAGGAAAAGCTTGGGGAAAGAAGGATAATC
This sequence comes from Pycnonotus jocosus, assembly GCA_013400435.1. Taxonomy (NCBI): domain Eukaryota; kingdom Metazoa; phylum Chordata; class Aves; order Passeriformes; family Pycnonotidae; genus Pycnonotus; species Pycnonotus jocosus. Next base: position 52,881 of record VWYP01003031.1, on the reverse strand, counting down.
TTTAGTCAGCTTGTGACAGGAGTAACAGAAATTCTGCTAGAAAGAGCAGGATAGGACCTCAGGCAAGCTTACTCATTACAGCTAATTTTATGTAGCACATCTCAGTGTGATAACCTTGGTATGAGAACAAGCCCAGAGGTGAAGTGTTTCCTTCAGATTTGTTGAAGTCCTTGTGCTAATTAAGCTGTATGTAAACAACTCTACTGTGTGATAGCTCAGGTTTTCTCCCTCATGATTTTGCTTTCCTCTGACACAAAACACCTCTAATAACCCTTGCATCTTGGCTGCCCTGTCTTGCATATTGTGTCAGATCTTAGCTCTCCTGTTCTCTTTGAGCATCCCACTAGATTTCACCACTGTTTTCCCATATGATATCACTCATTCTATCCTAACCACCTTGCAAGAGCCATAAGCATGCATCTCTTCTTTGGCTCTGGTCAGTGCTTTCCCAGACACTTGTCTAGACCACTACCCTAATATCATCCTCTAAATGTTCCAAGAGCTTCTAAAATTTCTTCCTCTGCCTCTGTATCTCTTGTTCCACCAACTATAACGTCTTAATTCTCTCCTTGAGGCAATTTATCATTTGTTGCTGCAGATTTTTATTTTTTTAATTTCTGCCTCAGTTGCATTTTCTATAAACCCAGAACTACATCATTTTCTTGACCTTAGCTTTGAAAGGACTTCTACCATGCAGCAACATATGTATATCTATTTTTATGTGTGAACTCAGTCATTGTCATCCTTAAGGCTTTGATTAGAATTTAATTTTCAAAGTTTAAATAAAAATTTTCATAAACAGGAATTAAAAAGTCTCAGAAACATTTTCATTATGCATTATTTTTGTTTAGCTGTTGTGTGTTAAATAATGTTTACTATGTCATCTCACCTTCTCTGTTAAAATACAGAAAAATGTCTGCCTCCTACCTACTTTCTCAGTTCTTGAGTATCAACAATCAGTTGGACTCTGAAAAATCTTAAGAAACAGAGGAGAAAGTGATCTTTTTAACACCCAGAATAAGTTTGGACTTCTTGTCCTGGATCTGGAATTCTACTCAGATTTTCCAATAGAGTCTTAGAGGATATTTGTTCAGCCATGGTTTGAAAGTTAGGGATATTCAGATATCTTCACATGCCTCTTTCTAGAGTTTATAATTAAGCATCTTCCTCTTTAGGCAATCTTTACAGATGTGTCTTCTGAAACATCAAGGCCTGGATTTATCACATTTCATTTATGTGGCTGATGGACATGATGAGTCTGTGAGAGCAGTTGTCCTATGTTCACTGTAATTTGAACAAGATGTTTGTATATCAGAGAAACAAAATTACAAACATGCACTCAGAAACAAACTCAGGTCTTAGGAGGAATGATCCAACCTCTGAAGGTACCAGAGTCTTTCATTGACTATAGTGATGCCTACAATGCCTATGATATTTGTACCAATTACCAAGGCCTGTGTTTTCTTATTCTTATGCCTTGCTTAGGTTTTCAAAATGTGTGTGATGAATCTAAGCCTGGTCTATTTCTAAAGAGTCATATAAACATACAAGCACATACAAGTCAACTTTTAACTTTTGTAATTCCTGTTTTAGGACTGATCCATTGCTAAATATAGAAATCATAATCTCATTAAAAGTCTTGTTGGGGAGGGCCATCATGCTGTCTGCTAATAGTCAGAGAGAGAGTGAATTGAGAGCAGAGCAGAAATGACTAAAAGTGACACTGTAATAGGAAAAAAAACCCAAAAAACATCTTTTTGAAGTCTTTGAGTAGGAACTCTGGAATAAGACACAGACAAACAACCTTTCCAAAACAGGCAAGTCTTTAAATAGCCTCTTCATGTATGACAACAGTGAAAACTAAGTGAATCTAAGTGAAAACTTTCAAAGCTATTTAATAATATTGATCAGATTATATTAGCCCAATATCATGTATTGATGACAGTTCTGCTCTAAAAATTATTTTATAACTCAACATCTCTTATTAATTTTCCTCACTACATGGCACTTTTTTTAAAGAATTATGTCCTTTTTTTTTTAGATCCATATATAAATTTGTCTAAGAGAAGGAAGCTAGGTTACTGACTATTTTTAATGTTTTTCCCAGATGGAAATTGCTGGTGTATTTTCATGCAGTTTTTTAATGAGCAACTATTATATTCTCATCCTCTGTTATACACTGGGTATTTCTTTTTATTTTTGGATTTTTTAAAGCAGAGAATATATTGCAATCAAAAGCAATAAACTCCTGTGCTAGGTAAGAGGTATACGCTAGAGAGAGCTTTCAAAAAATCAAATCAAGTGTATGAAGTACTATAGAGATTATGTCCTTGTACTCTTGTAGGAGAAGAAATAAGAAATCAATTTTCTTTGCAATATTTATCTTTCAAATAACAATTCTAAAGCAGACTGGTAGTTTATGTGCAGAACCAGATCATTCTTTCCATATCAAGTAGAACAATTTTGTCAGACTCACTTTGCTGCTAACATGGATGTCATGCAGTTAAATATAAGCTGACAGAATGTAAGACATAACTAGAGTAGTTCTTATTCATAATGATCAATTTTTTCCTNTTTTAAAATGAAAAATTTTTTCCCAAAAAAAAAAAAAAAAAAAAGTTCTGTCTTTGGAGTGGTTTTGAACTGCCAAGGGAAGACAGTACCCTGACTGAAGATATTCCCTTAGACAGTTGGAGAGTTCTTAGTGGAGGTCATCAATTATATGGATAGCACTGTCCCCATACGTCTCTGTAGAGTCTTAAATTCCCAGCAGGCTTGGAGTGTAATACCAACTCAGCTCCCACATGAGAGAGTGAGAAAGTGAGAAAACTCCTGAGTTCAGAAGATAGTGCATGATATCCCAAGCTATGCAATATCCTTTGGTCAGTTGGGGTCAGCTGTCCCAGTTGTGCATCCTCCCAACTTCCCATGTTCCCCCAGCCCCCTCAGGAGTGTGGCAGCATGAGACAGCCTTGACGCTTTGCAAAAGCCACTCAGCAGTGACAAAACCTTCTCTGTATTATGAACACCATTTTCAGCACAAATCCAAAACACAGTCCGATCCTGGCTGCTGTGGAGAAAATTAACTCTGCCCCAGCCAAAACTGTCACAGTCATCTCTGTTAAGTGCCACTGAAATGTGCTAGAGCGAGAAAGCATAATTTTCTATACAGACAAAACATTTTTCATTCCCAAAGTTTATTTCTGAAATTATTTCTTTGTGTGTGTAAGTGTCACTTAAAGCATCTGTAGAACATGGAGTGCAAAGGCCTTTTTGTGCCAAGCACCGTGCCCATTGCAGGCAGCTGCAACTGGTATGTACATGCACATACACACTCAGACGATCTGTTGCAAAATGATGGTGTCTAAATGATGAGGAGTGGAAGCAGCTGTAAACACCTCTTCTTTTTATTTAAATCACCTAGGTAACACATTCCTTGAGGATAGGTAAGAGCAGTGAAGAACAATAGCCACTTTTAAGTAGCATAGTTAAGTAGCACAGACACAAGGAGGTCAACACAGAATGGTCTCAATTCAGAGCCAACAAAAATTGCTGTAATTCCTCAGCAAGGCACCTAATTGGAATCATGCACATTGACAGTTTTACCAATTTAATTCATACTCTGCAGCAATATAAAAACCACCTTGATTGTTTATCTGTCCCAAGTGCCCATGATAACAAACACTAAATCCCAGAAATGGTCATTGATGCATGTGAAGTCTCTAGCGCAAGTGATAGAGCCACCTTATTCGGTGGGATCTATAGTTAGGGGTCTTGCCAAAGACATCTGATTCTAGACACAGACTTACTGTGGGCATTGCCTGTTACAGCCCACATAAGTCTCTCACACAGGAACAAATGTGCAGCTGCTCAGTCTATCCTTTTATTAGGTGGAGATGGAGCCTACTCTTGCAACTACAAATACAAGATTTGAGCACCTTTGCAAGTTAATTCATTTGGCATTGATACATGATCTGAAAGGAAAGCCAGTGGGAGCTGCTTAGGTCTCAGCAGCTTTAAGGGCTGTCACAGAATTTTTCAGAATGTTAAAAGACTTCACATGAGTCGAAGCTAGTCTCAACATTAAAAAATAGTACCAGTCAGACTAAGTAAGACGACCATGGTCTGATTCTTATAAATGCTGTAATATCCGAGGAAGAAGGCTTGAAGCAGTTCTGCTCTTCCTCCTTCTCTTTTCCATCTGGCAAGGAATATCTTCTGATTTTAGGGCCAGTGCACAGGGAGCACAAAACTAGCATGTGCTTGAAGACATGAGGCATAGAAACCACAGAGCTTTTACCACCCCTTGTTGGCACACTTATGCAAGGCTACAGACCACCTCTAGGGTGCTCAAATGCACACAGCTACAGAGACAGGGAAGCTTGGCTGAGAAACCTTCATGTTAGTGGCTCTAAAACTAACTGTAGTTTACAAGGCAAATAGTCACAGAATAGAGAACTATAGCATATAGCCAGTGAATACAGGAAAGAAGATGTGTAATTAGATATAATCAGTCTTTCCATATCTAATTGCTATTGACCGTGTCATCAAAGCTTTAATCTTCTCTCTTTATTTTCCTACCACGATCTCTTCTTTTTAATCTCATTTCCTTTATGGATGAAGAACCATTTAAGCAACATTTAAAGACTACAGACATCATTATATTGATTGAATGAATGAATATTTTTTTCAGAAGCAAAGCAAGACTCCGGTGATTCTCTTCTAAGGAAAGTTAACAATTTCTTTCTCGGTAATAAAAATTTTGCAGCCTTGTCTTTTTCTCTAGAGATCTGCAGCAGGAGATTATGTGGGACTGATTAGTGGGCAAAAAACATATCAAAGAGTACAGCTGTGTCTTGAGACTGAGAGCATTTGAGTTGGGGCAGAAATATATGCAGGGGAGGAGTTCGTTCTGCTCTAAGCCTCGATAGACTCTGGAAACAAGCATGTAAACACCTGTTTCAAACACTGTTTATGGAGATACTTGTTTAAAAAGGGTAAATCAATCTAGTTCTATGAGAAGATCATCATTATGCAAATTGTCTCTCAGGGAGCTTAAAATAAGTAAGTTCCTTCTTTCTGGAGAAACATGACTGAACTGTCAAATATTACTTAGTAAGAGGATTATATTGGATTTGATTTTACTTAAGACTGTTTCATACAGAACAGTTTCTCTCTCTTCACTTTTAGCAAGCCACTTGCTTTTGAAATATTGGTTTGATTCAATATTAGTCTTAATTGACATAGGCTTAGTTATTTCATTTGAGTCTTTTATCATAAAGGTCCATATATCATATGATTATATATAAATAGAAGGATCCATGCATGCTATAATCCATGTACTGAGATGGAAGGCAGAGAAACAAGTAGAGAAGCCTTGTTTTTGAGTTTATTCCCATGAAATATATAGGTTGAAACAAAAGATTTTGCAGCAGCAGACTTACATGCTTGAGGTGTGTGATTAATATTTGGTTTAATTATCTTTCTAATGATTTCCAAAATGTATCAGTATGTGATCCACAAAACAGACACTTGGAAAATCAATCCAAGAAGTTTCAAGAAGTTTGGTGAATTTAAAACTAAGAAAAATGAAATATAAGTGAAATCATGAACACAAGAAGAAGAGAAATCCAGGAGAGGGAAAGATCTTCAGTCATGTAATCCAATCTCATGAGGTGAGCTTTTTGCTGTGCTCATTAACAGAGATCCTCAATTTGGATGAAATGTTACATCAGACCATTGAAGAATCTAACCTTGGAAAAAGTGTACACATTGGACTTTATGGTGTTTTAGGGTGAGACAACTACAAATATGTAATTCATTAACTTGCTTCTGCTGTTTGGATCAATTACATTTACATCTGGCTGATGGATAAGAGGCAGGTACAGAAGGAGATGCAGTTAGATGGTCTAGAACACATCCAGGAGGGAAGCAGAATGGGTCTGAGGTAACAATTAACTTGCCCCTGGGAAAATATTTTTCAGCTACAGTGAGAGAGCACCCAGAAAAGACAAAAAGAGGTAATTACCTTACCTACTCTATTCCTTTATCCTTTCTGTGTTAGTACAAGAGCCTGCTGTATGTTTCACTGGGCTAAAAGGATGAGCAAAAAAAGAAGAAAACCATCTGCTTGCGAAATCTGTTTGCTTACCACAATAATACTGAGGTACCTCTTCAGGGCATCGTGAAAATATTTCATGTATTTCCTAGCAGCAGCCATTTAGCTAAAACCCAATAAAATAACAAGTTAAAGAAAAGTTCTAAGAAATCAACTAGAAGAAAATATTCAAGTTTTATTTTGACTAATTCCATAGCATCGTGCTTTGCTTGTCTGACTTTTACTTCCCTGAACTTCAAAGAATTTCAAGCAGCATTAGAACAAATTCATCCCTGTTACTCAGCAATTTCATCCTTCATACACGTCTTTGAAAATATGTGCTTCAGATCCAAAGAAATAGATGATATGCAAATTAAAACACTGAAATTCCTTTGGAATTGCCACAAACGTTCAGTTTAAACCATCACGAGCTGCACAGAGACAGAAGGGATAAACCTCCTACCCCTTTGATCCCAGGAGCATTACCCCCCTCTGCCTGAGCTAGGGAAGTGAATGTGCGATGCATACCAGCCCCGTGGCCCTGCTGCAAATGTCCTGCTGACAGAGAGCACAGGCTGGCACAACTGGCACAGCCCTGCACTGACCTTCAAGCAGGCGCCTGTGTGAGGGGTGGAAATGGACTACAGGATAAGAACAGGGCAGAGGGGAGGCAGGGCGAGAGAATTTATTGTTAAACCTTCATGTCATATAAAAGAACCCAGCTTACATCTCTGCAGTGTCCAAGCAAGGGTTCCACATCACCCTTTCAGTCAACTCCAGGTAATTGTATCCATACTGACAGGACAGGAGTGTGCTGGGTTCAGATATGTCTCTACCCTTTTTGGAGAAAACTGTCTCCATGCTTAAGCCAGTGTATGAGCTGGCCTGAGTTCATGACAGATGATCAGGGAGTTTGTCATAAAGAATGAGACCCAGCTCTAATCTGACACAACATCAAAAACCACATTACAGCTCTTAGAAGAAATAAACTCAGTGCAGAACAGATTCTACATAACTCATACCAAGAAGAGGTCAATCTTTTTCTCAGTCATATGGTTGTTTTTGATAATGCAGGACTTCAGCATTGAGGGATGCCCTAGTGAACAGTTACGTCTAGATTGATTTAGTTTTTAAGAGCAATGTGCACCTTGCTGGTACACTGGACAATAAAGAAATACTGACTTAGCCCCTGTCTGTAGCAGAGAAAGTCCCACACTCACTACTGGCTGTAGGAACACCAATCTGCAAGATATGAATAACTGTTTGCATGGAATCAATGTTTCCCAACAGGTTTTTAGACACTGACATCCCTAGTGGCAATGCACTGGTCATGCTCAAATACCTGTTAACAGACTAAGAACCAAAAATTAATTACTGGTATAATTGAAGTCTTAACAGCCTATTACACAATTTAGCATTGTTAGTTCAAATGTAAATACTGTACATAGAGCAAAGTATACAGAAAATATTGCAACAACAACAAACATAAACAATAATAACAATAAACAAATACAGTAATTTCTAATTGCTATATACACTCTTTTCCCTGGGGTTCTTTATGTTGTTCTTCCAAGCCCTAAGCTCAGTGACTCCATTTGGGAGTGGGGTGAGGGGATTGTCAGAACCTGTACTTTTTCACCAGGAGAAAATATTTCATCTTTGTGCTTTTTCACTCTACAATCCATTTTAGATTATTTTTATTTCTGTTAACATATTTTTATGTGGCATTGTGTGTTGCCATATGCTGCAGGAGCACGAAAGGACTAGGCAGGACAGGGCAAGGTCAGGCATGAAAGTGTTCTCCCTTTATTTCAAATTTCTGACTCCATTTATATACACTGTACATCAGTGGCCAATTATTGGCCAGAGAGATGATCACCCCATCAATCAGGTTGGTGAACATCACTCAAATGCTCCTCCTGGAGCAGAAGAATGCAAACATTCTCTTGTTTACTTGAAAAAGTATGGGAACTCTCTCTGAGTTCTATAAACACCAGAAGACTTAGCAAAAACATCAGAATGCAAGTTTAAGACATGCAAAAGCAGGGCAACACTTTTATTCCTATTTCTTTTTACATTATTCTGTGATTCTTCATCACATCTGAATTTACTATAGATGATGCCTTTTACATGCACTAGAGAGTATTCCTCTAGTTTTAATCCCTAAAGCCTATTTTTGACCAACCCCAGGACTGCAGTTTTTAAACTGATCTTTTGTGTGTTTTGTATAACTATGGGGTTATAAAACCAGTGTCAGGATGTGCCCCATCTGTTATTATCCCATGTCTGCACCCCTCTGTGCCATCCCTAATCTCTGCTTCACAAGGTGTCCTCTTCCACACCAAGCCTGTATTTCTCTAAACAACATCTTTGATAATAGCCTCTTTCTGCTATCTGTATAAAACTATTGCCATATTTTGCAAAGATAACAAAACCAAAAGAAATTAGCCACAGACACACCTAAATTAAACAAATTGCTGCCACAACAAAACTAATAGAGTTGCAGGCTGGCCAGTTTCAGGCAGAGCAAGCCTGATAGGTCTCAATATTGAGGCCTTGCAAACACAGTAAAAAGCCTGTAACATGTTCCTAGCAATAGCAATAGTGTACGATGGGACTACACAAACACACACAACACATGGTTTTATCTGGAGTGATCTTAATATAGGCTGCCAAAACCAGAGTCTGGAATACACAAAGGAGGTAGCCCAAATCATTCCAGTTTCCACTGATCCCATTATTTCCTTTGAGTGTAATTCATGATCTCCGTTTCTACAAACCTGTTCCCATCTCATTTGAGGACCTGTAAGGAAATGTAAGGAAGTGTGTCAATAAACCCCACTCAGGATGACTAGGACAACCTCTTTGCAGAAGCCCAATGCACACCAAATACCTGGGTTGGAAATCAACATCAGCCTGCAGAGATTAAAAAACATTGCTTTCAGTACAGGAAACAGCAGTATTTTACGGCAGAAGAGTTCAAGATGTTGCAATACAGATGCTACTTTCCATTCATGCCGGTAGTCAACAGTGTGTGTTATGGTGACTTAATGGCGTATTTATCACAAGCAGCATTGTCTAATGAACGAATACTTAATGAGCATCCATTAAGCTTAGAAGTGCCCTGTTTTAAACCATTAGCTCATTACAGTAATAAGGTATTTTCTACTGCAGAGGAGTTAAAGCAAACACAGCAGTTCTTTGAAGCCAGATGACTGCTTAAGGCAAAATAAAAGAGAATGCAGAATTATTAATTCAAAGAAATAGAAACTAAATCTACTATACAGGAGAAAAAAGCAGCTTTGATTTTTGTTGTTGTTTTGGGTGGTTTTTTTTTTGTTTTTGTTTTTTGTTTTTTTTTTTCCCTTTTCTTGGTAGCACTTTCTGGTTTGGAAAAAAAATGCAACTTGTATTGGCAAGATAGGAGCTTTGGCTTTCATTACTGGGGGCCAAATAGATTGTCAGTTATGAATTGTCTGTTCTATTAGTCTTTTTGCCCTGCCTTTGGATTGGATTGGAATCAGCTAGAATCATAGTGTATGAGACTTTTAATAAGGAATTTCCCTTTATTTGTCTTGAATTGCTTGGTCTTTTATTGCAGGCCTTTTAATATCTTAGGTATGGGAATAAACTTATTCCAGTGCCTCAGGCAAGAGAAGCTGAGAGCTAGTGAAACATGTATAGTGTGATAGGATTTAGAGTTATTTGAAGAATTATGTAAGAGAGATATTTAGATGCCTAAATAGATAAAAAATGGCCTGATGGCATCTTTAAAAGCACTTGTGAGGCTGGATATCCTCAGCATATCTGTTTCCCTAGGTGTATATCCATTTCTTTAGGTGCATATCCAAACAAACCATTGAAAGATTTCCAGTCAAAAGAATTAGAAAATTATGTCTCCAGGTACTTTTATTGAACTTCTGATTTATCTACAGACTAATAATTGTAGGTCTAACCTAGAGTTCATAGAATTCAATGAAATACTTTCTACTGATTTAATATACTTTATATCAGGTTTCTGTAATTAGAGTATATACACAGAATGAGGAATTCATCTCAGAGAATTGAAATGTATTTGTGGATAATATGTGAGTAGAAAGTGGGCACAAATTTGAAATTACTTGCTATAAATTATTCACCCAATTATATTGCATTATAGATATGGGAATTACTCATTAATGATTATGCATTCCACATAAGCATTGGCAACATGATGAAAAACATTTATCATGAAGGATCTGTCCATCAGTAGAAAGATTCACTGTAAAGTATTGCAAAGACTCCCATTTGACTCCAAATCACCAGCTATTAAACAAAGAATGGCTGGAAGATGCCACTCTTCAGAAATAAGATTGGTGGGAGAAATGCTGTGTGGCAGGAGCAGTATTTTTAGTATATTTCTCTTCTCCAAGCTCCTGCTGTAGAGACTGTGTCAGTGTGGTTATTCTTTTAGGAAATAGAATGGGAAGAGATGAATGGAGAATACGTAGACATACAACAAAGCCTTCAGCTATTCTATTCTCATAATTTCCTACAGGGAAATTTTAAACCTAACGATGTCACATATAAAATCCTTGTTGAAATTAATGAGTTTAATATTTCATAATTTCATCCATCTCCATATCTTCAGTGTGAGCTTAGGACAATTGCAATTTCCCCCCCATCTGGCTTGACCTCAGTTTGAAAAAAAAGAAAGGATTAGGAACAGTTATGTCCAACACATAAAATGAATTCCCACTAGATTTAAAAGAGCAAGCAATGAATTTTAAATTTAGGAGTGCCTGCTACCCTTCTTTTAATGTCATGCTTTGCTGTGCCTGCAGTCTGCTGTGTGTGCCTAGCTGGGTGCAGGACACACCTCTGGCGTGGCTGGGCATGTGTGCACAGGAGTATCTGTGCATCCACTTTAGGTGTTTGTTTTAAGGTGAAGGAAGATATGGGCTTCTTGCTGTCCACATGTGCCCAAAACACAAACACTCTGTTTGTCCTTTCCAAGCTAAATTATGATGCTGTTGTTTCATTGTGGCTTCTCCCATTATAGTGACCTAAAGAGTTATCTTTAAATGGACACGAGATAATTCAATCTTCATGCTGCATTAGTTCTCAGCAGAAATGCAAGGAAATTTCAGTTTTAGGATTTAATAGTGTGGTAAGGAGGCGATTAGAGTGCATTGTATGGACTGTTTTATTGTAGTGATTTCACATAAACCCATGAAAATAGCTCCAAATCATCACCCCCAGGATTGTACAGCTTGTCACTGTCATTTTTAATCTTGGATAATGCCACCTCACAATGTGTGAGTGCATATCTGCAGAGATAAAAATAATTAAAATGAAAATTCAGAACTTTCAGTGTGGATAACGAAATGTGGCAGAGATAAAAAAAATCAACAACAAAAAATCCCCCACATTTTTACATGGTTCTATTCTGCTCCATTTTCCTGCCTGTGTCATTTGGCATGTGTGCATGTCTGTAGGTATTCACAGCCATGTCAGAAACAAGGCTAGTGAGCCAGGCAGAAAAGGTGTAATTCTCACAGCAGATCTGTAGGACATAACCAAATTGGCTCTGTTAGCACTGTTACTGAGCCTGCCATTCATCCCAGATCCATGTTTTGCTGTGAGCAAATTTGCGGACCATCAGCTCACAGAGAGCTATGGACCAAATCTTTATTAACAATCTGGATGCAGGAATCAGTCAGATGCTGATGACATCAAGTTGGTCTGGAGTGTTGTTCTACTGGGGGGCAGGAAGGCTCTGCAAAGAGAACTGGACAGGCTGGATTGATAGGTCGATGCCAAGTGAGGTTCAACAAGGCCAAGTGCTGGGTCCTGCCCTTAGGTGACAATAACCCCAGGCAGCAGCGCAGGCTGGGGGAGAATGGCTGGAATACTGCCTGGTGGAAAACAACATGGGGATGCTGGTCAACAGGAGCTGAACATAATCCAGGGTGTGCCCAGGTGGCCAAGAAGGCCGATGGCATCCTGGCCTGGATCAGCCATGGTGTGGCCAGCAGGAGCAGGGCAGGGATTGTCCCCCTGTGCTGGGCACTGCTGAGGCCACACCTCAAATCCTGTGTTCAGTTCTGGGCCCCTCAGTGCAAGAAAGACATTGAGGGGCTGGAGTGAGTCCAGAGAAGGGAAATGGAGCTGGGGAAGGGTCTGGGGCACAAAGCTGATGAGGAGCAGCTGAGGGAGCTGGGGGTGTTTAGCCTGGAGAAAAGGAGGATCAGAGGTGACCTTCTCACTCTCTACAGTAACCTGAAAGGAGGTTTTATCAGGGTGAGGGTCCATTTCTTTCCCAAGTAACAAGCGACAGAACAAGAGGAAACAACCTCAAGTTGTGCCAGGGTAGATTTAGTTTGGATATTAGAAATAATTTCTTCACAGAAAGCATTGTCAAAAATTGGAACAGGCTGCTCAGAGAAGTGGTTGAGTAGCCATTTCTTGAGGGATTTAAAAAACATGTAGATGTGGCACTTAAGGACATGACTTAGTGGTGGACCTGGCTATGCTGGGTTAAGAGTTGGGTCTGACAACTTTAAAGGTCTTTTTCAACATAAGTGATTCTGTGACTCTATGATTCTAAACTTATTTTATGCAGAGAGACATTGCCAGTAGATTCACAGACTAACCACATGTGTAAAGCAACACGGTGTCCACACCTTTTCAGGATTAGTAAGTTTGTTCATTAACTTCTCAGTGCTAGAAGCAGAGAACTGGGCCTTAGTGTGTAGCTTCATACCAGTCTCAGAATAATAGAGCTACAATGCTGAATAGAGTTTTTAGCTGTTGCTAGGGGTATTGAGGGTGAAAATACACAGGGAAGGACACAGAAGCAATGCTCAGAAGTGGTACTAATTAAATACCATGGTAATGGCACATACTGCCTCCTCAGTCTGCAAAGACTGTCCTGGGAAGAGATGGCATCCCTTTTCCCCATCGCTCCATGTTTACTTGTCCTGCCATGTCTTACCTGTGTGAGGAAGGAAGGCAGCTTTTAGCTCACAGTTGCTCTCTTCCCTCTGAGGGATCTGGCAGTGAGGACAGTCCACACAGGAGACTAATGAGACTTCTCACGGACCATTACTCCCAGAGCGGGCATGTGGAAGGACTCACAGCTGAGCCTGTAATTAATAAAGTAGAAGGCTGAGGCTGACTGGCAGGATATAAGGAATCATTTCAGGGAAAGGAGCACAAGGCCTGTGGTTGCATCCAACACAGTGATGGAGCAACACTGCTGCTGCTCACTAATGGGTAACAATTGCAGCTGGAGTAGCTGCTGGGAACAGTGCTCCTCAGCTGCTACTGCACATCTGCTCAACTGGGTGGCTCAAACCTTTTCCCCAAGGCTCTTGCCACTGCCAGGAAGTCAGGCTTTCTCTCCTGAAAACTGTGAAGCAAGACAAAAACTGTGTTTGTCCCTGTTGCTCTACTTACCAAGGACATTGGAGAGGTGAGAATGATCTGACAGCTGTTACTAGTAAAAAAGACAAAGGAAACAAGAAGAAGGTAAATGATAGGCACAAATGATCAATACTCACTGCTGACTATGTACTATTGGTGAACGGTGGGTCTCAGCTTGTTCTCAGCTGCAATCCTCTGTAGTGCCCAGATTGCTGTCTTGTAAAGACATGACCTGGAACAAACTGCAAAATAACAGCTCTGAAGTGTGCTCAATTTCCTCATACAGTAGTCAGCTTTGGTTTGGACCTTGTCTGGTTTGAATCAAGACTAGCTGGTAAGAAAGAGTGACTTTCCCAAACTCAGCATCAGAATATAACTCCCTGAACTTTAATCCTACCAAATCAAGAATAACCAACCAGCCATTAAAATGAACAAATACTGCCATACTCTTTGTATGTGTGTATGTTGCCACCAAGACTCTCACAAGGATAGGAGGAGATAAACAGTAGAGTTGACAAAAAAAAAAAGTACATAGTTCTGAATACAACAGGAAATCAAATGCTGTTTTTACTTTTTCTTTGAGGATAAAACTTCAGTTTAAGGAGAAGTTTCCTCAGTTTCCTTTCACTTCTCAGTTTCCTTTCACTTCTGTACATAATTTATGGAAAGAACTAGATGTGCAGTGGAGGGCAGGGATAAAAGGGAAACCCCAACTTTGCTACAGATGGGAAGATTAACAAAAATGTATAACCCCCATCTTAATTACAAATGACATAAATCTGCATGTTGATTAAATCTACTGGCAACTTGCTTTAAGCAGTACCTGAACAGTGGCTGAATTGTCTTTGGAAGGTCTTTCTGTGTTTGCATAAAATCTCAACTATGACATAAATTATTAAAGTCAGAAATTGCTGTTTCTATTGCCATCTCTTAGAGGCTTCTTTTTGATTATAACCCATTGTACTGCCCAAGAAAATTCAGCTGCACTAAAGAAACTGCAGTAAATGAGCTTTAAGTTGACCAGAACTCAATTCCTGAGAGTGCAGAGAAACAGAAAGAATATTTATAGGGCAGGGAGAGTAATTTTTTGGCTTTTAGGGATATCTGAGTGAATCAGCATTGCTAGGCAGACTGACATCAGACTTGGATCAGACCAGAGTAGAAATAGCTTCAGAGGAAAGTTGTCAGCTAAAAAACACCAAACTGAAGAAAGACTAATAAAATGTCAACATAGAAGGTCCTTGCAGAGTGTTGTTTATCAAACATAGTGGCTATTGTGCCATCATCTCCTAATTATCAGTTAATTTGCTCTTGTAGTTACTAGGTGCAGATCAGTTGTATGTAAGTGTGGCCTCTCACAATGACAGCTGGGTTTTCCATTTCCTCACAACACGACAGATATCTGAGTCGGTATTATAGAGTGCTTTCCACCCCTCCACACTATGAAAAATATTTTATTAGATTGTAAATGAAGTTGTCTTGTTCTCTGAGGTTATTTTCTACAGCAATTTCATTTCTTCTGCCTTTTTCTCTTATTTTGTTTTTATTGGATGCTAAGGGCAAAAATGTAAAACAGCGTCAGTAAAAGGAACTAAAAAAAAAGCCAAAAACCTTTAATGTACTTGGAGAGAGGAATTAAATTGTACTTCCAACTCCTCAGTCTAATAGCTTATACAATATGAAATGGAACAGGGTAAGTTCTTTTACTATTTCAGCTTCCAGCAGTGTAGTTATAGGTAGAGATGTTTCATGCTTCCCATTATAAATACTCATTTACACAGCTTTACAGAACGTCACGAAAATTCACTCTTGATTGAAACTTACTCAATGAGGTCATAACCTAAGAACAATTTCAGAGAAATGTTGGGTGAAATTGGGTTGATGGAGAGTCAGGCAGCTCATTTAAGCACACTGAGTTACCTGGGAATCTAATATCAAGAATTTTATCGATGTTCCAAATACTGAGGTGTAAAAAGATAACCTGCTGCGGCCGATGGAGTCAGCACAATCACAGGGCTCATCTGAGCCAATTAAAGCATCAGTAATGCATTGTCAATAGGTCACATCAAATGCACTAGCAGTTTTTAGGACACTGAGCTAAGAAATGCCTGCAGTATATATAGAAGGAGGGAGGGATGACAAAGAGCTGGAAATGAGCAGTCAGTGAGTGTGACTTCTTGTCTCCTATTTCCAAGACATCTCTGTCTTTCAGGCTGAAATCTGCCTACACACCTTTTCCTGTATTTTTTCCTAGGGTATTTGGTTTTTTAAAGTTTTAGTTCTTAGTTAACAGAAGTAGTAAATAGCATCATGGGCAAAACTCATGTAAGGATCTTCACCTGCTTCCACTTCAAGCAAATTGTGCTGTAAAACAGAACCATGGTACAATATAAACACGCACACACACGTATATATGTGTATATACAAACATACACAATAAGTACACATACACAGATGTATGCACTTACATCATGGGAATTTTTCAGTCTCATTAAAATCCTTTCTGAATGGTGGATTTCACCCCCAAAACCAGAATTACTGAAGGTGCACCTCTCCCATCCATCCCTTTTGTTGTTAAAATTCCTAAAATAGTGATGCAAAACATGAATGACCCACAACCTATCTCTGCTGTCATTCAGGGAGATTCTAACCTTGTACCTTGGTAAGTCAGGTCTATATCTAACTACTGGGTTCTGGCATCAGTTCTTTGTCTCCTGGAAATACATTCGATTGTACATTGTAGAGCAGGTAAAAAGAAGAGACTGAGGATATATACCATGATTAAGTGATTAAGGAGCTAAATTAGGGCATGGCAGGATCAAGTTTAATGATGATGAAGTAGAAACTAAGAAGCTCTGTGATTTCTGTGCTTCCTTGCTTTTGCATTGTGTTTCCAGGCATACAGTAGGTCTCTTCCTTGTAACTTGATGGTCTGTAGGCTAAGCCAAATATGACCTGAAGAAGTAAAGCACATTTTCTTCTTTCAGTGATTTTCCGTAAGTCACTAGTATAGTACATACAGAGGCCAGTGATCCTGGGTTTTATACCTGCCTGGTTCTGTGGTCGAGGCAGATCAGAGATATTTCTTTCAAAAAAATCTAATTTAGTAATCTGAGTCCAGTTTTCACAAAGGCCTTAGCAGTAGCTGAAAGAGAGGATTTTTTAGGGCTTCAGTGACAAATACCTGCATCCCCTTGCTTTTCTTCGGGATTTTACATCCTTCTGTGTCACTTAGCCATCTATCTTTGCCCTGATGTAATGTTCTATTATGTTTCATCTGAGTTCTGATAGTCACCACTAACAGCCACATGGTGAAATAGACTTCAGCTGATTCCCACCCTGCAGCGGCTGTAGAAAGAGGCTGCATCCAGACAGCCCCCACTGTTTGGACAACTTACAGCAACTCAAAGTACAATGCTATTAACATAGATGAAATAATCTGAGAGAATAAACCTGAGAAAAAAATGCAGAATTAAGGTGTTCATTTGCTAGTCTGATTTCACAAATCCTGAGGAAGAATTAAGTCCACTCTGCTGGTTTTGCTTCAGGATTTCTTTGCCCATATTAACTTTCTTATTTTTTTCTTCTGTGGTTTAATTGATAAAATAACAAGTGAAAATATCACCATGGGGTTTATGGAAAAGAAAAAGAATGCTCATGATTGATGTCTTCTTGAGTTCAGTGATTTCACTGAAGTCCCCCACATCCTATTTATTTTTCCAGGCAAGGCAATTTCCTCTAAATTATAGACACAAATAGCAACTTCAAAATTCCTCCTTTCCAATAATACCCACCAACTTCTTACATGAAAATGAAGTACACCAGCCTGTAAAGAGCACAGACTGTAAAAATAATTGCATTCATTCTTAATAAAATGGCCAGTCATTTGCTGCAGAAGTACAATTTGTAGTGGCAGGAGAAAGTAATTTTTAAAATAAGATATTCATCCAACTATTCATAATATGATTTAATCAGTAGATTGTATGCAAACTTTAAATATAAAATGTCCAAAATCATCGTAGTGAATTATTAACAGTTGATATCTTTGGGAAGGGAGAATACTCCTTATTTGCAATGCTGGGAGAAAGGGAAAGAGGAAAAGATGAATTAGATCAACCAATGTGTCGCATTTTTCATTCTCTAAAAATTTTCATCTTCCTGCCGAGCTTGGAGGGTGATGTCCTAACAAACATAATGTTTAATTCTCACACATTCCTCAAGAAGCTAGGACCTTAAAACTTATCAGCCTTTAATAAAGGATCATATTTTGGTGCTTTTGAAGATGTCACTTGAACACTGTTGTTATTCTAATCTATAGCACATATGTTTTCCAGAAGCTTGGCCAAGGCCTACCAAATTTCATACATATTGCATTAAAGCATATTTTCTGCCCTGTGGTTCCCTCATTTGTTCTTATAGCCCTTAGTCTGCAAAAACACATGTTTTCCTTCTCTGTGTTGGACAAATTTGCTAGAGGCTACTCACTCAATCCCATTGGTTTACGAGATGAAAAATTCATGTATGATGCATTTACCCCCTTTCAAAATCTGGCACTTTTTATGTGTGTGTGGGAAGATTACCTGAAGCATATTTGGCAGTTTTGCAGAGTTCTAATACATGCTACCTATGTAAGCAATTTTCTAACAACATATGGTGGGCAGAAGGAAACCTTTAGAAGCACTTTGTTTCTCACTGTAGATGATTTTAATAGCCTGTAAAGATCTCCAGATTTTTTTAGGAAAATCTGTAGCAGACAATATATAACTTTATTAAACAAAAAGCAATGATAAAGAGCCACAACATGTTGTTGCTATATATTTGTATGGTGTCTGGCATTTCCAGTCTGTAATTCTCAGGATTAGAGGTTTATGATATGCCTTGTTCACTGAGATTCTTAGTTCATCGTGAAAAAAAAAAAATTGCAAGTTTAATTCTGTGCTTGTTTAAAAATAGCACAAATAAATAGAAGCTATTATAATGTGTGACAAGAAAGTACATCAATTGCACTTACTAATCTTTTATGCCTCAAAGCACGTCTCTTACACAAAGAAATCCTTTCATTCCTGTGGGTCTGATTCTCCAGGGCACGACACCCATTTTAACCTAAGGTAATTTTATCTCTTTTACTTCTTTACCTTACATTGTACTTCAATAACTGGTGTGGTGAGGTAGAGAATTAGTGCTGTTTCTATAAGGTAGCCTACAACCTTTCCTGCAAAACAGACAAAGGAGTCAGAGCTCAATTCTGTTTCTCTTGGTCATGTTCTGAAGTCAGACGGGTGCAGGAAATCATGAACTTGCTCCACTCCTACCCGAGATGGCATCTCTGGCCTCTCATTTCGGCCCTTTGGCCCCTTTTGAGCACAGTGGTCACACAGTCACTCGGCTCAGGGCTTGGTGGTGGCTGGTAGCAGCTGCTGGGGCACAGATACAGCATGACTGCCAGCACCTGGGCACTCCCTCATGCCCTGCATGTCCTGGAGAAGCACCCTCTGAGGCAAAGGGTCCTCACTGAACATCCTCGGTTTCCATGGCTGTTTCTGGTGGTAGTGAGCAAAGAAATAAGGAGCACAGTGCCCAGTGCACAGTCCTCCTGCCTTCAGCAACCTGCACCACTCTCCACAGTCTCACTTATTGGCACAGGGAAATGCATTTATTAAATAATAAGGAAGTAATGGCAGTGTTTTGCCATTCATTTTCCCATTACCTAGAAGAGGATTATTTGTGGCAGAGAATAAAATAGACTGAAAGCAAAGGATGGGCAGTGCAGTGTGTTTTTGTGGCAGACTATTGGTTTCCTGAATTAAAAAACATCACTGAAGGACGCCAGAAATGCAGTGATGTCACTGAATATAGTTGTACCTTCCTTCCATGGAAATTCTCCAGAATCAATATTGTATGTAATTCTACTAAATCAGAAATACAAGCAACATGCTAATCTCCTAAGTACAGATTATAATTAAGTTTCTTCTAAGCTTTCATGAATTCATAATCAAAAGACAGCATTAATTTATTTGGCATAGAAATGTGACAAAGAAGACCCTACATAGACAAAATGACAATACACTCAGAGAGTAGCCTAGACAATTGCTTGGTTTCTTAGTGCTGGAAACTTGGTATTTGATTTGAATTAGTAAAACATTCAAAATGTTTCTGTATGTTATCACAGAGTGGAGCTGTCTGAAATTATTTATGCTGGCATGTCTGGTAGTTCTTAACAGCTACAAAAATACAGCTCTTTGGGTTAGATTTGCTTACATTTTGTATCAGCCTGGAAGCCAAATACAGCACTATTAACTTAAGTGGTGGTGATTTTACTCATATGAAATGAATGTTTAAAGAAGTTAAATCTATTTGGATTTCTTTTGCTTTAAAAAGCACTGGATACATCTGATAATTTAGAGAGACTATTTTTTACTAAAGATTTTCTTTATACTGTACTTCAAAAAATCCCTCAGTAGTGTTCAGGCTATTGGTTATGATTGTGAAAAGTGCGTATCCTCCCAAAAGAACAAAAAGACTGATGATAAGATGTTTGATTTCTAACTTGCATCTCAAATTTCATCCTCGTTTTTGTTAAGAAAAGTTCAATTCTGGCATTCAAATTTATGTCTAAGTAACAGTAAAGACTACAGTTCCCAGGGTTTGGGTGCTAGCAAATTCACTTTTAAAAGTGAACAATGTTTCTGTTTGCCCTAGGTGCAGAAAGGTACAGTTAAACTATTGAAGACTTTGGGACAACCTTTGTAATTTTCACCCTGCATTTGCTGGTGTATGTCATACTTATGTATCTCCACATGGCTTTTCTCCTGAAGACTGTGTGTCTCTTCCTCCTCCTGCTGTTCATTCTCCAGAAACATTTTCAGAGAAAGATCTTATCATCTTTTGAGGTTTTATTTTGTGGGTTTGATCAAACAAAACTTTTTCATTCTTCCATTTCTCAACCACTTCAGAAGGCCTCTTCTACTTCTCTTTCACTTTGAATTAATATGATCTGAACATCAGAGAGTGGGACCGAGGATGTCTCCATTTCTTGAGGTATTTTAAGAATGAACTTTTCTCTACATCAAAAATCCTCGGTGTTTCATTGTCATCCTATAATCATTTAACACAACCTCTTTGTCCTCTTCCTCAGCTATTTCCAGCTGATAATCACTCTATTGATAGTAATTTGCACTATTATCCTCCTTATATTGTTTGTATTACTACTTTTTCTAGTCTTGAACTTTCCCTACATGTTTTGATGTGACATTCTACCATCCCTATATATTGATAATACACTGTGAAAGTGAGTCATGAGCAAATTTATTAATTTGCAACTTTCCATTTAGTTGAATGGTACCTGGCTATTTTTTTTTAATATGCCTTGCAAAGATGAACATATCCCACCTTTAGAAAATTCTCTATTTTCTTTTCTTGCTATCTAGGATATAACTTCTTGTTATGATGATTTCTTTCATTTTCTATCTTGTATATGTACCTTCCTTACTTGCTAGCATCTTTTTCAGTTAAATAGTTATCTAGTTAGAAGTGAAATCCCTTTTAACAAGGTTTTCCCTTTTTAGGGACAAATTCTTGACAGTACAGTCCTTTGACCATGAAAAAAATTCAGAAGTCACTGCCTTCTATAAACCCAGTCTTCTTTCTGCTCAATTCTGAGCTAGTTTCAAAATCAGGGTCCTCCAAAGCAGTTGTTACTTGCTTATTTCTACAGGTAACTGAAAACAATCTTGATTTGGGAAAAAAAAAACCAAAAAAACAAAAAAAACCCACAAACCGCCCCGCCCCCCCAAACCAAACCAAAAAAACCCCAAAAAGAAAAAAAAGACCATTATAGTATCCTCATTTCCTTTCAAAACTCTATCTAAAGCAATACTATTCTGTACATTTATCTTGTGATTTCCTGGAAAACACTGTTGACTGCCATCTTCAGAAATAGTAGTCTAGTCACTGCCTTAATGTCTCAACAGCTGGCAAAAAAAAAAAAAAAAAAATTCCTAATGAGGTTTTTGTGTTGTGTTTGCTTTCCAAGTAATATGAGCGAGATCTCTGACCTTGTCTAAATCCAAGCCTCTTGGAGCTCAAGTTCTTCCCTTTTGTTTCACAGCAGCAGTAGAAAAATCACTTAGCCTTTCTGTTGAAAAGGTGAAAAATCCTTTTTCCTAATCACTTCAGGAGCCTGGCTTAGTCTTGACTTATATTAATTTTTGCTTAATTTCAGGCACCTAGGCTCACAGTCCTCCTTTATCCATTACAGTTGCAGCTGTACTTTCTGTTTTCCCTAGGATCAAATGTGGAAATATCTCATCTCTCAATTTTCTTTTTTTTAACCTACTCTAAAGATTTGTTGATGGGTCTCAGTGGCCTTACTCAGAGATTTCTCTACTGCAATATGAAGCTGATACATGTTCTTTCTACTAATACCTCTGTAAAGTTGAATATCCCTGAACTGTCATAATTTAATCAACTTTCCATCTTCATTATCTTGTCCTCTCACTTTCTTTGTAAATTACCTGGAAAAAAAAAAAAAAAAAAAAGTTGATGATCAGCTGTGCCTTAGCACTGCCAGGCATCTTCTGTGGGCTGGCACAGTGATTCTTGAGTTAGGATGCTTCTCAATATGTGAGATTTATGAGAAATTGAAGAAATCAAACTGCCAAAAGATCTGGAGTGTGTATGGGAAATTTCAGATAAAAATATTGAGAATGGTTCTGGATCAGGGTAGTAAAATACCCAGAGTGAAATTTCCAGTGTATTAAAGATATGATACAGAGGTTGCAAAAGCTTGGCTAGAAAATATTGCCAGAATAAGCAATATCTTTTTCTGAAATGTTCTAAATGTGTTCTGAAAAAAAACCTGTTATGGTGTCATGCTTTCCAGTCAGAAATAAAGGCCCACAAAGGCAGCAATATAAAAGGTAAGAAAGGCTTTGAAACTATTGTTAACATCTAACAAAATGCTCATGTTTGTAAGATAAGCACTGCATTTTACAATTTAGAAATACAATCAGGCAGACTTATTTTTCCCATATATGGCAAACACTTGGTTCATTTTCAATAGTAATGAACAAAGTCTGAAAAATCAAAATAGCAGTTTTCATTTGTGCAATAATAAAAGTTTGCCATCATTTAGTTACACAGAATGATCATACATATTTTAAAAAATCAGTATAAAAGAAATTTTTATTATGTCTTTGATGGTATATAAAACATCACATCATTAGATGATCAATTTTGTTAGCATTGTGTTGTAAAATTCAATAAAGTGCTGCTGAGATTGATTAATAACCAAAACAAAGATGAAATATTGAATTAGTCTCAAAATCCTTTGTTTATACAGAAACAACAGATTAGTCCTACCATGTGCTATAAACTAAGAGAAAGAAACAAAGGAAGCTGGGCTGGATTCTACTTTCAGTTCTCCAGAGTAGGATCTGAAGACATCTATTCTCTATACAGAGTGAATGGAAACACACAGGCTCTTTGAAAAGGTAAGCTATTCACACTTTCATTAAACACCTGTTATTAGACAAATCATTCTCTGGACATGCCCATCTCCCTCATTGATTTGAGAATTTAGCTGAATCAAATGAGGCACAGACCTTTGGATGGAGACAGGAGGATGCTGAAGTGCCCCCTTCATTTCAAGCCTGTGGGAGAATTCCTAGCCCACTTGGATCACAAGACATCAGTGCTGACTGACCAGGACCTGAGTCTTATAAGGAATGGCTGAGGATACCAGGGCTGTTCAACCTGGAGAAAAGAAGGCTCGGGGGAGACCTTATTTCCCTCTACTGCTATGTGAAAGGAGGTCGTAGGGCGGTGGGGATCAGCCTCTTCTCCCACGCAGCTAGTGACGGGAAAAGTGGAAAATGGCCTCAAGTTGTGCCAGAGACGGTCAATTTCAATTTCCTCATTGAAAGAATATTAAAGCATGGGAACAGCCTTCATCCCTGGAAGTGTTCCAAAAACTGCGTGAACATGACACTGCCCAATGGAGTTTTCTGGGTGTGGTGGTATTCAGTCAAAGGCTGGATTTGATGATCTTGGAGTTCTTTTCCAACCTTAATGATTCTATAATCACTATTCTTGCATCTTCTTCAGGACAAGATTTTATTACTGTATGTAAAAGTTATTTAAAATATCAAATCATGTTTCTCACTTGGTCATCCTGGTGTGTTTTTTATACTGACTTATTTCAATGAAAATTCTGTTTCATAAGGTACTGCAAAAGCTGCTGTACCCCCCCAAGGAGTCTCAGGTAGCTTGACAATTATAGCTCCTGTCTCAAATATTCAGAAATCAGTAAATATTCCAGATGATTGAGAAAGGAGTACAATGAAAACATAACTATAGCCATTCTCTTTTCCTCCTCAAAACTATTCTTATTTGCAAATTCTTGTACACAAATTCTTGTGCACGAATTCTTATTTCTCATGACTTCCTAGTCTACTGATTCCCTCTGAACTGGAGGGTGGATCCAAACCACAGCTCAAAACTGTTTCTTGTTTGGTCACTATTATACAGATGCATAAAAATAAAGATAGTTTCAGGGCTTGCTTTTTTACATGATTTGTTCATGATTATCTTCTAAATGTGTCACCACTGCAGATTTTGAAATGTAGGTGCTAAAAGCATATATGAAGGGTGTTATAAATGACTCAAAACTCAGGCAGGAATGTGTAAATAAAATTTAATTTGAACCCATTCAAATTACAAAGCAAAGGAGGAAACAGCACTAGGAGATTAACGAGACTCCTGCCCACCAGAGCCGCCCTCACAAAATGGTGTCTCTGCCTTTTATACCCTGAGATTGCCTTGGCCTCATTAATATTCATGAGAAGTCCTTATATGTCCCTCTGGCCCCTCCCACAGCCCATGGCTTTGCCCATATATGGACACTTGGCTCCTCCCAAGGCCTGTCAATCACTCTTTCCATGCCTTTCATTGGTGGAGCCCTCCCTGTATCCTGATTGGTGGGGCCATGTCACCCTGCCAGGCCTCCCACAAGAAGTGTCCCCGCTCCCTGCCACCCCTCACAAGGGACAAATGAATGAACTCCGTGCTCACGTGTTTTACAGCCCTGTCAGCCAGAGCTGCCAGGCAGCAACCACAAAAGGGGAGGGGAATACTGGAGGGAGAACAGGAAAGGGTTCAAAATTGTACTGTAACCACAAAAGTACATGTCAAAAAGTACATGTGAACCCCAACAAAACTTCTCCCTACTGTAATCAACAACTCTTCCTCATTTGCATGAGCTAACTTTATTCATAACAAGGGAAGGGCTGAGGAGGGCATAAGCATGAAGTGAGGTGATCCTTTTCCAAATCTTTAGTGTGAAATTTGAATCAGTTAATCAGAGCAAATTAATTAAACCATTATACAGAACATGACCAAGCACCTCCATTTCTTACTAGAATCCTAGTGGAAGCCTGTACTATATGGCAAAGAGATTGTTGAAATTAAGCATGGAATACACATTTCAAACACACACCACCCCCTACTCCCTGCATCACTGTCATATTTACTCAGCATATTTACTAAAGGTCATGAGAGCCCTTCAAAATGTACAGAATCATGAACAAGGAATTCATATCTGCAAAACCTTCTGAGATTAATAACACAAAGGAAAAAAATGAAAACATTAACAGCTGATTGAATCAATTTTATGGGAGGGGATTCTGTGTTTAACTGTTTTTCCTAATATTGGCCCAAGGCCAATCTCCAATGCAGATATACTGGACCTGAATAAAACCATACTTGAAAAAAATATGAAGTCTAGAATAAATCAAATTCTGTGGAAGTTTTGACATAGCAGATTCACATCAGAGATTTACTCTGGTATAGCTCCCATGAAATCCATCATTGTACTGCACCTGGAAATATCATTTTGTCTAGAAAAGTCACTGGAAAATTGATAGATTCTCAGTTGTATATTAGTGTGTGTATTGGTGTAGCCTTATTTCTGTGGACCTACAGTATTTTAAACCAGCAACTGATCAACAACATGTAAAAGATTTCTGTGGACTTTACTGTAATTCCCTATGGCAGTGCCAAAACTGCAGGAGAAAAATGACTGCTTGTTAAGGTGTGTAGAAAGCCCTGTTTAAAGGGGAGGAATACATGCATGACACTGAAAGAACAGACTGGGATTTGACAACAGAACATTGTGCATTTCGGGTACTGCTCCTCACCAGCAAGGCTCCTCTGCTTCTGCACTTCTTGAAAGGCAGTGATTAAAACTTCTGAAAGTAAGAAGGGACACTTGAAACAGGAAGTTATTGTATAATGACAACTTTAATTTGAACACCAAATCCTCCAACCTTTCTACCCTTCATCAATCCTGTGGTGATAAGTATCTGCTAAAGCCATGTGCTGGATATTGTCCAAGTGACACCCTCCAAACTGAAAAGCTTCTATATTCTGCTTTGGCAGCTCAGTTGCCCAAAGAACAGTCTGCTAATGGACAAGCAACCTGGACTTTCTAGGGATTATAGAGGTCGTTTCATCATATAAAATACAGATAGATGCACGAACTGTACATTGTTATGTGGGAAGTGGCACAATACTGCTTGGATTGGAACTTTCCTGTAATTGCTTGCTTGGAGCATTAATAACATCTACAAAATTATCTCCTTGGAGAGCTGAGTGGTGTAGCAGAGAACTTATATTTCATAGATAATCTTCTCAGAGCAAAAACTATTTAGTAAATATAAAACTCTAGTTCAGAGATCTTTAGTGGTATTTTTTAACTATTTCACCATTGTGCCTATTTTTGGGTTCTCTGTGACAGGGGCAGCAAAGAGAGAGAATAAAAGCCTCTTTCTGCCTTTGGTTGAGCTAGAAGCCAGAACAGATGTTCACTCAAATACAAGGTAGAAGTTATTGCTAAGAGGGCTAACAAGTGTGTAAGTCAGATTTAACCTTTGTTGAGATCAGGATTATTTTTATTTTGGTTTTTTTTTCAAGATATCGGTTTCTGAAGTATGTTTTGTTTCTTCTCTCCTCTTGGAATCTCTCTCCCAGCACCTCTTCAGTAGAGAGTTCAGCTACGTGCTACAAAGTTCCTGGCAGATTCATCTTGTTCTGGCTGGTGTTACCTTTCTGATTTGCCCTCCTACATAAGCAGGTAATTCTTGAACACTCCTGTTCAAGCCAAAACTCTGCTGAAACCTGGGGGGGAAATAGTGAGGCATGATTTTGGAATACCTATTTCTGTTCTCAGTAGAGGAGCTTAGAATTCAAGTTACTAATTGTATCTTTAGAGAAGAGCCTAACCAATTATGCATATTTCACAGAGATGAGGCAATATGCTTTTGTGTGGGAAGCCTTAGAGGCAAAGACCATAGGGGTTTTATCTTTTCTTTCCAGTAACTCAGAAGAATAAAGGATCAAAACTGAGTGCTTTATCTAATTGTAACTCTGATGGTGAATTCAATTTAATGTCATCTGGTAAAGGCCAGCTATTTTCCTAACAGGGGATGTGGAGCCTGAAGGAGCAATGGAAGTGAGATGAAAATGTGTAGTCAATCAAAATGCATATTTGCAAAGTTTGAATATATTTTTATAAACGTATTGTAAATTTTAAATGGCTGGATTATAGCAATTTTTCTTTTCTTCATCTACTTAATACATATTCTGGTGCCAGAACCTTCAGCTGTTCCATTTCAGTAAAGATGAATCTTTGTGTCCTAGTTTTCCTGTACTGTTCTGTACTTTTTT
>VWYP01003031.1:3233-25619 GCA_013400435.1 Pycnonotus jocosus | reverse complement strand
TTTTTTTAGCAGACAAAGTGCTGTTCTTTTCTTCATGTATGCATTTCTGGACGTGTGCACAAATGAATGAGGTTGCTGAAAATCATCCCTGCATGCTTCTGTCTATGTAAAGAATGTGTGTCCAACTGCAGAGACATTCCATTATCTCCCAGTCTTGGTTCTTCAACCCTTCAGTGGTTTTCAGTTTTAATGCACCATCTTTCAAGGAGTGCAAGAGGTACATGACCTTTGTCCACAAATCATTGATTCTATTTTTCCTAGCTATCATTTCATTTCAGATGGATTCACTGCGCCAAATATCTCCTCACTACTGAAGCTTAATATCTTGACAAAAAGTTTCTTCCCTGGAAGAAATATGACTCTGGAAAATAATGATTAATTTCCTATAAACTGAGGTAGCACAGCAGCTAGAAGCTCTCCACACTCAGGATTCTCCTGGATGCACATGGGAGACATAGCTTGACAAGGAGATTTGAAATACTAAGATGACCCAAGAGACCAAGTATTCTGGGACTGGTGGCATGGTCAGCCACTTTCTTCAAGCCTATCAAACTAGCCCTGCACCTAAACATTCAGTGTTTATATCTCAGAAGCATTTCAGATAAATAATCACTGAGTTATTGGCAGGGATTGTTAGTCTAAGCCCTATCAGGATACACTACTAATTTTCCTTACAGGCCAAACTTACAAATTGCTCAAACCATATGAAATTGTCTACAAGGGACAGCACAATTATGAACCTCCTGTTTCACACAATAGCTAGCAGTTGGGAGCACTAAATCCCTTATCTGAAGAAACTTGAACCAACATTTCCAGCTTCTGCTCATTTGAGCTCTCTGATTTTTGAAGTGCTACATAANAGCACTAAATCCCTTATCTGAAGAAATGAACTCAGCAGAGTTCACTTCCAGCTTCTGCTCATTTAAGCTCTCTAATTTTTGAAGTGCTACATACATATGTGAAGCTCTAGGAAATTAATTAAGTAATGAGCTGCTTGAGCATCCACCTTCTGAACTTAGGCTAGACTTTTCTTAGTCCTCTTCAGGATGCAACTCTGCCTTCTCTTTTCTTTTGTCAACTACTTGAGCTGCACTGCACAGATAACATTTTGAGTTATGAGAAAACAAATTTCTGCACCAAAAATTGATATGTTCAAAATAAAAGAAAGCCAGGCCTCTTTTTAAACATAATGGGGAGCAGACAGATATCCTTCTGGATTTTCAGAAAAGTCAGGTTTTATTGTAAACCTGTAGTTTTCAGAAATTCTCAGCCATGAAGTCATGATCTTGCTTTGGAAGAAATACTATTGCTATTCATGACTCTTTGGCCCAGTATATTCCTTGTCCTGCCCTCACTCAACATCTTCTTTAACACAGGTGTTTGTCTTGGTTTAGGGCAAATCTGGGAAGAAGTTTTGAATGGGGTTTTTCTAGAAAGCAAATTCAGGCAGCCCCTTCCTGAACTGGTTCAGGAAAAGATTTCCTTGGAGAAAAGTGGAAAAAACTGTTTATTTAACAAGCAAAGTATTAACAAGCATAAAAAATGAATAATATTAAACAATAAAAATAGTCTCTTATTAGTCCCTCCTGTGCTGGAAAATGCTGCTTCCTGGGCCTGATGGGCCACAGGCATGAGCTTTCAGTCTTTTTCTGGGTCCTTCAGTCCAGAGTAGGGTCAATAAGTTCCAAGGAAAAGAAAAGCCATAGTCTGCGGAACTTCTCTGCTTCTCACTGTCAGATAGTCACCCTTTGCTTCTGTAGCAGTCAACCTTCTCTGGATGGCAGCTCATCTAATCTTTAAATAGGCATATATAGTAAACCAGAAAAGAGCCCTCTCCTGTCTGCGTCTTCAGTGCAGTGTGCACCCAGCTCAGCATTTTGCCACTTTGTGATGAATCATATTGTGTCAAACCTTTCAGTGTGCTTGCCACAGTTCATTAGAGTTAGAAGGGGCTGTCTGCTCAGCATTGCTGCTATGTCTGGGGAACTGCTGTGCTGTGAGTCTTACACAATGCTGAAAAATCCCTGCCCATCAAAGGTGTGAGAGTTCAGCCCTGGAGATATGTGACATACTTTGGGGACATTATGGACATAGATATTTGCAGCCTCTCCAAAAAACATCACTGCAAGGCTGCTAGAGGGTTCTTTGGAGTCTCTTTCCCTGATGGAAAATACTTCTGAACCAGACGTGAATATCATCCTGTCTGATCTCTTCTAAGCTGCTCATGCTCAAGGAAGTATTTTTCTTATGCTTAGTTAAACAGCATCATGATTGCTGAGACAATAACTCTTTAAAATAACCATGTTTATGTTCTTACCTTTCTCTGCACCTTCTAAGTCACATTTATTCACATGATATAAATGTCCAGATTTGTATTTTAGTGTTGCCAACTTTTATAGGCTCATGTCTTCCTAAACTAGCAATGTAATTATAACTGTCTACCTCCTGGTATTTATTATTAATATGAATATAATGAAGTGGGTGATTAAGCAGTCACTGGTTACTCCTGTAATCACCAGACCAGCCCCCTAAGGAAACTGGGTTCAATAACATGTCACTGGAATGATAAAATCTTAATGAGTCATCAACGAGATGCAGAATTGTGAGGCTCAGCAGAGTTCAAGTCCTGTTTATCATAAAAATGAAAGGAGATGAGGCTGAGAAAGGAGGAGAAATAGCACAAAATGGAGGGATAGATACTCAGTTAGTGTGATTTGCATTACTTCTGTTGGATCTCTGACAAATAAAACCTGCTGCGGATCTGCCCTTCATGATTAGCACAGTAGTTGCAAAACCTTTGTTTTGATACAGAGTTCTATTTCCACACACTCGGCTGCTGCCTGACATCTGCATTAATTCAGAGCATGTCAGAGATGGGACCACCTCCTCCCCATCTGCCCCCTATGCTCACCTCCCCATCTTCCTTTCACAAAGAGTATCTGTGATAGAAAGTGATTTACAGAAAAAGAGGTTCCAAACCCTCTGGCATCCTGGATCTGCTTATACTAGCTTGTCCTGATTAATTCAAAATTCTTCTTGTTCTGATAATCCTCTCATTTCAAAGCATCTTTGTTGTTCCCTCACTATCTTTTGTTGGCATGCAAACAAGCAACCTCAGGTACAGATATTTAACATTTTTTGTTCTCCCTTTTTTTCAAATTCTTATAGGTTTGGGGAGATAGGATATACTCTGGTTTTTTTCTTCCCTCAATGTAGTCTTCATGTTATTAATAATTCATATTCTTGAGAAAGGAGGTAAAAAAACCAAATTACTCACAGCCCTGTTAGACAAAAAGAAGTGACAATGCCTCCACAAGAAAGACTGCAGGTCAAGTTCAGGCTTGGGAGAAGTGGCTGCGACTCTATTGAACCACTTCCAGATTATTCATAACATCAAGGCAATATGTCAACTGCTCAATAATGCATCTTACTCCAACCTTCAATTAACCTTTTTATTCTTAAGCATTTAGCTTGGTAAGTCACGCAAATTAATTTACTGAGAAGCTAATAAACAATGAGTCAAAAGAATCAGGAGCTGGATGATTAGGTGTTTAGTTATATGGTTTATTATTTATTTAAACTGAATTTTGATGAATTATTGAAGCTTTAACATTAGTCTTTTTTTTTCTTTTTTTCAGAGTGTGTTGTTTCTAAGTGCAGAGATGATTTTCTAAGAGCCCCATATGACATGATCTAAGGCGCTCACATTTGCTTCAGTAATTTGATATTTCAGTATTTCATGCCCTTGAGGCACAACTCTTATTCCAACTATATGCAAGGAATTGATGCAAAAATAAAAAGAAACATAAAAATAAAAAAAAGAGCAATTCAAGAGCATAAATCTAGAAGTCTAATACCTTCTCAAACATCTTCATCTGTCCAAAGCATCAACAGACCAGATATCATGACACAGGATCTACAGGAGAGACACATCTTTCTGCAAGTGGGTAAGGTGTAGCATAATCTCTGGGTTGGCACAATACATTGGTGTTTAACCATGTTTCTTGCTCCCTCACAGTCCAATGGC
Organism: Pycnonotus jocosus; assembly: GCA_013400435.1. NCBI lineage: Eukaryota > Metazoa > Chordata > Aves > Passeriformes > Pycnonotidae > Pycnonotus > Pycnonotus jocosus. Next base: position 21,592 of record VWYP01003031.1, on the reverse strand, counting down.
TGTATTTGTACCAGCTGACTCACAATGACCGTGGGTGCCTAAGGGCTCTGCCCTTGCAGCAGGGGAAGGTATTTCAGCTTAACTAACAGGAGAAGCCAATCTGCATGAAAACTTCCCAGACATGGCCAGGACTAGGGCAACCAGCTCCCCCTTTGTAGGTAGTGACAGAGAGATGTTAATAACAGTAGAACTTCAGATTTAACCAAACAAAACTCTTCCCCCTAAAACTCATATATGCTTCTATCTTGCCAAAAACCTCCAAATGGCTTCTGATGACAATGGCAAACACTAATTTATGGCAGAGAACAAACATTCCATCATTTAGTTCAGCTCAATTGGAGCTTTCTTTTTGTTTTAAGTGACAAAAAGCTTTAATTTTTGTATTTCAAACATGGCAGCTGAAAGCAGAAAGAAACCTACTGAATCATGGTGGTAGACAGTAGGTTTTACAGATCCAAAGTGCCTAGGTGAACTGACAGATTCCTCTCTTTGCTTCTCACCTTCCAGTTATTCCCCATAGCTCAGGATACATATGGTCTTGGAAAATAATACATGTATAATATGCATTTGCATGTACAGTTTTTCCAATGGGTTTGGGAAATTATCTGCCCTAAGATTTATGAATAAAGATGAGTGCCTGTGCAATTTCCTTTTATAAAATATAAGTCTACTAAAAAAGTGGAAAAAGTAAGTAGTTACTGTTCCCTATGAATATTGTTGATCAGTGTCATGAATTATGCATGTATCCCTCATGGGTCCAGTGTCCTCTGGCATTTCTTAAGCAGTAGTTCAATATTTTCTACCACTCTGATAAATCATTCAACAGAGAAAGGGTAAGTCCTGATTCTTGAGCCACTGTTCAGAGGCACTGACTGATGTGGTTTGTCAAACAGCTTAGTTTTACATTCCACAGCTGAAAGACTGACATCCAAGTCTTTATAGTCCACCAAGGTCACAGGGGCACAAGAGTTGTGAAGTGTGCTTTTAGCTTCTTGGATGCTGAAAAATGGCTTGAAATTCAGCAGGAAAATTTCTGCTTCTGTAGAGGCATACGTTTTTCTGATGTTTTAAATCTCTTTCTTTACAGAGATATGAGATAACAATGGTGTCCCAAGGAGATAGTATTTCTTTCTTTAAGGAGAATTAGGGGTCAGATATTTCTATGATGTTCATAATATCTATGATAGAAACTGTTCAGTGAAAATAACCTGGGGCTTTCTTTTCAGAATTGAATTTATTCTATACATCTCTTCCATGAATGTCGTAAAAGAGACTGTGTAAAACTGATGGAGGAATTCTACTCTTCACAGATTATGGGTTAACTAAATAATATTTTAAAGAAAAATAGTGTGGTTTCATTTCAAAATGAGTGGCTGCAACCCAAGCCTGAGCTCTAACAGTTTATTCTCACTGCTGTACACTACAACTTCCATTAGGTTCCCAAAGCTAAGTGAAATAGCAAAGTAACCATGCTAAATGATTTTCCTCCTCTTTTCCATTTAAATGATTTTTTTCTCCATGCTCAGCAAGATCATGGAGCAGATCCTAATGGAAACCATGCACATGGAAAGTAAGGAGGTGTTTTATGACAGCCAATATGGCTTCACAAAGAGCAAATTGTGCCTGACAAATTTGGTGGCTTTCTATAAAGGAGTTGCAGCCTGGTGGATGAGGGAAGAGCAACTGATGCCATCTGCCTGTACTTGTGCAAAATATTTGACACTGTTCAGTGTGACCTCTTCAGCTCTTAGCTGGAGAGACATGGAGCTGGCAGAAGGACCACTCGATGGATAAGGAGTTGGCTGAAGGCTGCACTTGAAGAGCTGTGATCAGTGACCCAGTGTCTGAGTGGAAAGCAGTGACAAGTGGCCTTTTTCAGGGGTTGGTATTTGGCCTGGTGCTGTTTAATAACTTTGTCAGTGACAGCTGAGGGATAGAGCGCACTCTTAGAGAGTTTGTGGATGATACACAGCTCTGTAGTGCATCCAACAGGCTGCTGGTAAGGGATGCCATGCAGAGGGACCAGGACAGACCTGAGAGGGGGGCCCATGAAGTGCAGAAGGCCAAGTTCAAGGTCCTGCACCTAGACTGGAACAATCACAAGCACAAATACAGAATGGGCAATGAGTGGATTGGAAGCAACTCTGTGGAGAAGGACTTGAGGGTACCAGTGAATTAAATACTGAATATGACTGAGCAATGGGCACTTGCAGTCCATAAAGTCAGCTCTGTCCTGGGCTGCACCCAGAACAGTGTGGCCAGCAGGGTGAAGGAGGGGATTCTGCTCCTCTGCTCTGCTCTAATGAGACCCCACCTGCAGAGCTGTGTCCGGATCTGCTGTCCCCAGCACAGGAAGGACAAGGATCTTCTGGAGCGAGTCAAGAGTAGGAACACAAAAATGATCAGAGGGCAGGAACACCTCTCCTATGAAGACAGGCTGAGAGAGTTCAACATGGAGAGAAGAAGGCTTCAAGGTGACCTTATGGCAGCCTTTCTGTACCCAAAGGTGCTACAAGAGAGCAGGAGAGGGACTTTTGATGAGGGCATGTAGTGATAGGACAAGGGGGAATGGCTTTAAACTGAAAGAGGGCAGGTTTAGATTAGATATTAGGAGTAAATTTTCCATGGGTGTGGGATGCACTATCACAGGTTGCCCAGAGGGGTTGTGTGTGCCCCATGCCTGGAAGTGTTCAAGGTAAGGTTGGATGGGTCTTTGAACAACCTGGTGTAGTGGATGGTGTAACGAGATCGTCTTTAAAGTCTCTTCCCACCCAAAGCATTCTATGATTGTACGATTCTATGATATTGAAAACAGTTATATTCTGTGTTTTATTTGAGGTAAGTTTGCTGCAGAGAGATGATTTGTAGGATATTCAAAACACACAATTCAAATCATGAGCATTCATGGCAGATAGGAGTGGAAGTTTCACCTTTTTTCTATCAGGGACCAAAGATGAGTCCTGTGCACTGTCTACCCAACATTTAACAGGTGTGGTTACAATGTTCATGAAAACTCTCTGAAAAATATATCTGACTAATATAACAACTTTATTTCATGGTCTCAAAGAGCATAAAACACATTCTGTCCTTCAAGAAATTAATGCAGATGGAAAAAATTTCAAAACCCACAAATCAATGTCAGAACTAAAATCTTGCTCCTTGGAGCATTCTGATAAATACAAACAGATCCAAGGACCCTGCAAGAGGATACAATTAGGAAACAGAAATTATAACTTATGGCCGAATATAATGTGGAATGTGTGTCAACTCTCTTACCTAAAAGAATGGAAGTGAGGAACGAGGGAAAATACTTCCTCTCTTTTTAATGTTGGAAGGATAATAGGTGAGAAGTTCAATCTCTGCATAAGGCCATCACTCCATTTCCAATACCTTGCATGCAAGGTAGTAGATTTACTTCAAGAGAGCAAGAGCTCCCACGACTACCTAAAAGCAGAGCAGTCCCCCAAGTGTCGTGTATCAAATGCATTCAACAAACCGTTCTATGCCACTGTTACTGATACCTTTGTTAGGCTTGTGTCTTAGTGCTTATTTCCTATTTTTATATCCAGCTGGGCAAGGAGCTTGACATGCTCACACCTTCTCAATGTATTACATGGCTGCTTGTTAGCACTCGGTAGGGAGCTGATCATAAAGAATCCCAATTCTATTCTTGGCTCTCTGAGAGATGCATGCTGTGTGCTGCCTGGGGAACTGAATAGCCAAAACGGATGTAGTTATCCTAGAGAGCAAGACAGAAAAGGAAATAAATTGGGGTCTAACATATTGGCATGTTGGTTTGAATTCCTGGTCTGACTGTGTGAACTCTCTTTTATATTATCTTAAGTTCACAAGCTTCCTTCTAAACTGCCATCCGTGTTAGGTATATGACCTTGTTTAGTAATAATAACTGAAAAACAGACAAAGACTTTAACAGCAGTAAGGAGTGAGATTTGTTTTCTTATTTTCTATTTCTGGAGATTATAGGATATATATCTCTTTTCCTCTTAGGTTTTTGTCTTTCTTTACTTGTTTGTTTGTTCGACATGAAATTTGACCTTGGAATTGGATGGTATCATTCACAGAGTTGTCATGAAATTAAGTTCCATGTATGTGTGTTGTTTGAGAATACATTTTCCTCTGTATGGTGCTGAAAACTCTCTGAACAGTTATTACCAGAATCTGTTACCCTAAGATTGAATAGAAAAGAAGCAATGAGACCCAAGAACATTTATTTCCCTTCCAAAAGGATACGAAGAGAAACAGTCCCAAGGAAAGTCTGTCAAATAACCATTATTGTCTTCTTTTTCTTCCCATGTCCATTTCTCAAGTCACTTTAACACATTTTGTCCATGCTCAAAATCTTCAAACAGAAGACTTGGGCTTTGTTATCACACGAGTTCTCAAAGACACAGCTGAAGTTAAACTAAGCTCTGCAGCACTACCAGACATGGCACAGACCTTTGGCACTGCATCAATGCATAGATCATTGCTGCTCACACAGAAGGATTGCAGGGCTGGAGGTAAGTCTAGCTCACACGCCAGCAGTGGGCCTTCACAGCATTGAGAAGCTGCCATACCCACAGAACAAGTAAACCACCACTGCTGTATTCAAGTCAGTTTTGTGATGGGTTGATAGAGAAGGTAGTTAACATGTGTATGTAATGTCACTAAAACAAGGGACAAAGTATCTCCACAAAAAGGCATCAGATTGATGAAGGCTGATTTAATGGCTCTATGAACTCCTCTGTTCTTAGCATATGAGCTGTTTAGCAGAAACACTTGACAGTTTCCTAGTTTAATTCAGTGTATCTAGGAAAGAGATTTTAAAAATATCTCTTAGAAGTGATAGTTTAGTTACATTTCTTTTGCCACCTAAGACCATATGTTTGGTTAAAATAATCATCTAACAGCAGAGAAAATACAGAGGAACAGATAAATACTCCTATCCCATCTAGGATACTCACACTATCCAAGAACTACTTGCTTGGTTTTGATTTAATTTATTTAATTCATTGTATAATATAATTTCATAACTGAAGAAAAATAGCCTTGACTTTTCATGGAAGGATATTACCCAGCACTTTTATGTTCATCTGTAGTCTTTTGCTGAGGTTGGAGAGAAGAACATCCACTCCATATTACCATCAGCTATTTTAAATCTGCTATGGTACCTCTACAGAGCAAAAGCAGCTAATAGCCCATGACTTGACTGATAGACAATTAGACCAACAATGAGAGTGAATTTTACTGTTGAAAACAATTTTTCCTCTTGAAAATAGATTTTTTTTTATTTTCTCTGTCAAAGCACTTATTTGTATAATAAAGAAAAATAAATACCCCTTACTTTCAAATCAAATGTAACCCTATATGATATTTTTACTGACATTCAACTTCAAGTAAAATTTATGTTTAGTAAAGAAAATTTGAAACAGAACATTAAGTCAAAAGTATTTGTAAAAGTACAAGCAAAAAAGAGTGTTTAATGATACTATCCCAGGTGTCAGAGCAAGTAATCAGTGCATCGTATTTTCAGTTTATTCTCTCCATGTCGTGGACACACGGCAATACTGAAGATAGCACCTTGCAATTCAGATATGGGGCCAAGAGTTCTCCTGTCACCTTCTGGATCTTTTGTCAGTATGTGTCTCTACATTGAAAATTGATCAAACCATTTACTGTTTATGAGGCATTTTCTAAACAAAACAAATCACGAAATCCCACAGATTGAAAGAGAACAGAAATATTGGTTGCAGATTAAATAGAAGACTTGCATAGTGTGAGAAAGCAGTGAAAGAGTGAGATGAAGGCATTGATTTAGCTACTTGGAGGCATCTAACAGGAAAAAAAAGGAGACCACAGAGTAGATCATGTGTGTTGCTGAGGTTATGAAACCAGCCTCTGGATGATCTCTGTTCTCATGTACTTTCTACTTCCTGTGAAATATTCCCTTCCCTTCCCTTCCCTTCCCTNGCTACTTTATATTCCCTTCCCTTCCCTTCCCTTCCCTTCCCTTCCCTTCCCTTTTTTCCCCAAATGCCGTTTTCACCATGTCTTTCTGAAGCAGACATTCTAGGAAAGACATGTGTGTATTCAGATCATTTGGGTTGTAATCACATGAAGAGTTATACAAAATCCACTAGCAAAAACTAGTTCACAAAATTATGGTTTTCATCTTAATAAGGTTTTGGCTCAAAGTTTCTTAGTGCTGTAGCTCATGATTCCTTCATTAAATGAGCCCAGAAGATTTGGGGGAAAAAAATACTAACTTTCCTCCATCTTACACATTTCAACAGACAAATAAATGGGTTTGATGTTAAACCCCACTCAAAGGGATTTATGTATCTGAAATACTTAAATCACGACTGAATTAGAAGTTTGTTTTCTATTTCACTCTAAAATGAAATAATATGTCTTAATTGATTGTGTAGAAGACTCAGTTGGAAAGATCATATTTTTAAATTCATTTTACTTTCCTTTTATTCACGTGTCCTTCTCTTTCACTTTATCAACCTTGGTTTGTTTGTTTCTTTCTTTCTTTCTGGAACTGTAAAATTCAGAAATCATTCTTGCCACAACCATTGTTAAACAATATGCCTTCATACAATATTTTGGACAGTTACAATACTGCTGAAATACCTATACCTTTCAGTCTCAATAGGGCACCGTGCTGTTGTTTCTCCTAAAAGGAGCCTAACCACATCATTAGGAAATTTATCATAAAATTATAGTGTTAATTGTTTGGCAGTGCTTCAAAGCATCACATCACTCACACACCACACATCCTTAACACATTCTTGCTCAGCACTGAAATGAAACCTCACAATTTTCAACATTTCCCTGCAGGGCTGAGCCACATTAGTCCTACGTGCAGCAGATGCACTGTTAATATTTGATGCATGGCTGGGTGCAGGCAGGCTTTACGCAGGGAATTTCTTCCCTCCAGGCATTTCATAACTCCAGTAGGGAAATACATTTTTCTAAAATCCCTCCTTCTCTGTCACAGAACACACACAGCCACTGTGCAGCCACCTATGCACCCACACACCCTGAGCCCTGCCTTTGTCACCCTTACCCCTTTCTGTGTTACTGCTATTATCAACAATTTGATACAATAGAGATTACCTATTTCTGCATGAGGGGTTAATCAAATCCTCAAGAAAATTATTCAGATTATGCTTTTATGAGGAAGTGTTGAAACAGGACTTTTTAACATGTTCAAACAGTTGAAATATTTAACACAAATCTCTCCTTCCCATGAGCACATGCAGTTTCAATGATTTATCAAAAACATCCAAACGAACAAGGAAAGCACTGAAAATTTGCTGAGAAAGCTCCAGCTCTAGACCCAAACACAGATTTTAATGAAAGAATCAGTGAATTAGGCCTCACACTGGAGTTCCTTGGAGGTCTGAGTGGCACTTCTAGAGCAGAATCAGGAAAGATGCAGGAGGAAGATACTTTCTTCTTATAATTATCTTTCAGGCTGACACATTATATATTTGGGTGTTTTGATGTTTGGATGAATATCAGTAATTCATGCATCTTCTTTTAAATATATCTCAGGTGAGTGCTCTCATTTTGTTTTTCTGGTACAAAGATTGCATCCTTGGGGATCAAAGTGGGAACTCTTAAGGCAGCAGTTTTTATCTGCACATGGCAGTCACTTGTGTTGTGTGCCAGTGTATGCATTTCAAGCTCAAACTGATTGAAAAAATGGACAATGAGTTGGCTTGACAGGGAAGCACCCTCTTGCAGAGCAATCTGTGGCACAGGACCACACCATTATCACCCACCTGTCACATGTGGCAGCTTGTCCTTGGAGCACTCACACTGTGGAAAAATTATCAGCTGAGCCAGCTCTGGCAACTTCCACTGGCTGCTTGAGATCAACCAAAACTGTGGCTGAAAGAGGTTGATGAGGATTTCTGTAAAGCCTGTCTTTAACCAAGCTAACTGAGCACAACTTTCTGACTGCTCAGACACACACATGGAAGGGTATCTGTCTGAGGGTTACTGCACATATGTGTTTGGGGATAAGCTTCAAAATCACTTTGACTTTCTCTTTTCTCACTGGATTTAGCCTCTGAAGGGCATCTGCTCAGCATGGCACAACCTTGGCACAGCCCTTTCCTGTAGAAGCTGTGTGATTCAGCCAAATCTTTTTCATCAGTACCCTCATACCATGCTTGGAAACAGCATGAGCCAGCAAAAGCAGGTGTCTGTCAACATGCATCCAGGGTTTTGCCAGGATAACTAAAAGGGTTTTGGGCTGCAGGGCTTCTTCTATACCTCTCACTGATGTGGCTTCATGGTTTTGTTGTCAGACCTCTCTGTGGTGGCCACGCAGGTGCCGACAGTCTGGGCAGTGTGTCTTGGCAGGGAAAGACTACAGGATCTTCCTACCCACCCCCAGGGTTGCCCACAGGATCCCTCTTCCAGCTTGTGCCCCAGCTGTTCCTGCAGCAGCTGCTGAGGTACTCTGTGGTTTTCAGCACAGCATGCACAGAAAACTCTCAATCAGTTCTATGAATTATGGTGATTTAACCATTTCATGCCAATGTGGCATGAAACAGCTGCACTTCCTCTACTGTAAGGATGGAGGGGGAGTCAGTCTCCTTCAAGAGAGGGACAAGACCACCAATTTTCAGAGTCAGCATCTGGGATGTAGATACTTAATTCACCTGGTCACATTTGAACATTTAACCTGCATACCCACGTCTCCTCCCAGTAGAGAGAATGGATTTCAATAGAGCTAAAAACCAGCATGTGTAAGAGAAGCAGGTGATGGATTTTTGTGCATTTGCCTGCTCAGATACAAAGGATTTCTGATAAATGTTTGAAATCAATGTACCAGCAAGAACCCAGCAGCCTTTGTACCAATGCAGCTGTGAAGCCCTGAGACAGCATGGAAGCAGGCTGACCTCTCCCTCCTTTTGAGCTGGTCCTTGGATGTGCAGCCGCTGCCCTGGTGCTATTCAGCTCTGCATTGACATTTTTTTTTTTTGAGATGTGTCAGTTCCATGAAGAGAGAAATTCAGCAAAATGAGGGCAAGTGTAACCCGTACTTAACATTATCAATGCAGTGGGGAAAAAAACACAGTAAAAAATCTATATTCCAACACAGAGCAACACAAGTAGACAGCTGATCTATAGCTGCCATGTGGTTATCATACTGATTAGTCAAATAGTGTGTCCACAGCACTAATACATACTTAACTGAAAACATCAGGAGAGAGCCAAAGCTTTAGCCTAGAATAAAGTCATACGTGTTATGATAGACAGAACAAGGACAAGCTGCTACAGACTCGTCTACATCTTAATCAAGCTCTGAATTAAACAGAAGGCTTTATCTTATTACTGTAGGCATCTATTTGTAATTTCAGCAGAGAAGGGAAAGCCACTGAGAGATTTTCTATAACCTTTCTCTTGTTCCTCAAGAGCAAATGTACTTCCAGCAACACCGAGGCTTTTATACAGGTTGTGTTTGCTGTGCACATTTTCCAAACAAATGGGCTTGGAAGCCAGCAGAATCTGGGTCAGCTGAGATGCTGTCAGCCTTGAAGTGGCTTGTTTGTGCAAATTACTTGTAAAATCTGCATTCTCAAAAGTCAGACACATTTTCTCATTGATGCGCTCTTATTTTTATTTCCTTTTTTTTGTTTGTTTTTTAAACAACATTTATTTCTGCCTTCCTCTGGAGGTTTCTTAAGAGGGAGGCAAAACTATTTTACTCTTCAAAAGAAATACATTGGAAAATTCAATAGTGCTTCATGTCTCTTGCCAAGCACAGTAATTACCCAAGCTACAACAAATATTTAAAGAAAAAGAAATACTTTTTTTTTCTCATTGCTACCTTTGTTGATGATAATAAAAGAGTGAGATGATATTAAAGAGCTTGAAATGAGAAATATGTATGGAGTAATTGAAAAATGATTTAGCACACAATTGTCTTCCCACAGGATATCTCCTTTATTTAAGGGAAATTTTCCATTTTGGAGGAAAGGTTTTTTAGGAATAATTATGGATTAAAGCTGTTTTATTATTTCTATCTTGTTATCTAAGAAAACCCACCTTAAAATAGGGTGGTGGAATTGATGGAACGTCTTGGTTGTCTTTGTCAGGAGTAATTCCCAAGGAACAGAAATACCTTTCATGTGTCACACTTTTAATTACTTCTCTAAAAATAATTCCCAGACCACAGCAGAAATTTACCCATCATTTTGGAAAGTGAGAACACAAATTGATCATACTGAGGATAGTTTTGTATATTTTTTATTCTTTGATAAAATATTGTCTATTCCCCCTCAAAGAATATCCCTTTGCTGGATATCCAGGTAATGAAAGTTATATTTATTATTCCCTTAAGGCATTAGGTCAGAAAAAAAGCCTAAGTCCAGAGCACTCATCCCTGCATTTCCAGACCACTACCTGTCTGTGAGTTGCCAATGACTGTATTGCCCACTGTATCCTCAGAGGCTGACCTTAAATCCTGTCCTCATCTGCACAGGAGAAGGCTGAGACCTGCTGCAAGGGTCAGTGGAACAGATGGAGCAGGAAAGGCTGGCTGTCATCCCCTGTCCTACAGCTGTCCCCATAGGTGACAGTCATTGTACAGTCACTTCTGCTGGAGTCCCTTCAATCATCCTAAAGCCTTGAAGGTACATAAGTTTCACTCAAATAAAGTCCTCAAGTGAGGGCAATAATATATAGATGTTGCTGTATCCATTTTTCTCCCTACCTCACTGTTTTTCAAGGTTGATGAGGAAGAATTCTACTTATTTGAGCTGGCAGATTAGCTGGAGGGGAAAATCAGGGGTGTGCTAGTCCTTTTTACAATGTATGGGGACTGTGTGAGTCCTTCGAACATCCACCTTCTCTTTTAACATCTTCATCAATGCTTCACTGACCTCACTTAACATCCTCCCTAATCAGCATAGATGTTAAATCTTTTTTTTTAATTTTTAATTTTTAATTTCTTTCTTTTCCTCATTTTAGACCATTACTCCTAGTTTAACCACTTTACTTATTTTCTCCCACTCTTTCATATTATTTCCTCTAAATATATTTCCTTTTTGGCAGTTATAATAACACTTCACTGTTATTTTCTCCAAGCAGCATTAAAATTCCAATAGAAAAGGATAATCAGAGACTGTCTGACTCAGTGCAATTTACCTCTACCTAAAAATGGCCTTATTTAATCTCTGATAAAATGCACTTTATTATGTTTCAGTATGGAACTTCTGAAATGGAAAACATGATTTCCACAAACAAAGGGTTTGTGATTTTTAAAACTTTTTGGTGTGCCAATTTAAAGATATTCAAGAAATCCAATTTGTGGTAGTGCAGTTTTAAGTCTGAATGAAGAAAAGAATGACAATTAATAAAAACAGATACATAATAGTATTCTGCTCTTCGATGAGCTACTGCACATCAATTGAGCATCAGTATAGGTGGCATCACTTATGCAAACCTCAGCAAGGAGAGACCTGAATTTCAGGAATCTCAGGTACCAGGCTATTTCTCTTCATGACACTCTTAAGTCTCTACTACACATCAGGCTCTGCCTCAGGAGGCACAGATGTTTCTGTTGGCCACAGATTCCCCTCCTGCAGGTAGCACAGCCAGCTGAGGATGCATGTATTTTACCAAAGCTTATCAGGGACTTTGCTCCCTTCCATTACATTTCTCTCTGTCATTACCAAACTAAGTAAAACTTTTTAGCTTTGTATATGTCCCAATATTCAGAAGATGTATGCATAGTGATAGGAAAAGGGGGAACAGATTTAAAATGAAAAAGATTTAGATTACATGTAAGGAAGGATTTTTTACTGTGAGGGTGGTGAGGCACTGGCACAGGTTGCCCAGAGAAGTTGTGGATGCCCCATCCCTGGAAGTGTTCAAGGCCAGGCTGGATGGGGCTTTGTCCAACCTGGTCTAATGGAAGGTGTTCCTGCCCATGGCAGAGTGATTGGAACTGGATGATTTTTAAGATCCCTTCCAACCCAAACCGTTCTATGGTTCTATGATCACATGGGTAAATGAATGAACCTAAGTCTGACCAAAAAGCCATCATTCATTTCAGTGAAATTTCTAAATGTGGCTAAGCATTTTTGTTTGCCATTCCTTCAAGGCAATTTCTGGGGTTAGGGGCATGACACACAACAAAACAACCCTGAATGGAGATTATCTTTCTCTGGAAGTAAAATATTTTTTGTCTTCCTGCAAAATGCAGAACTCTAAAATGGTGTCTCTCACTCCCTGTCTGAATATTGTTTGTCCAGAAAAATTATCATTTTAAATTTGGACACAGAATGCTCATAAAATTGTAATTATCAGTTACTTGTTTGATCAATTGCTGCTTTTTTTTTTTTCCCAAATCTTCAGAAACTGATAAAAGCCTTTCATTATTGGTTTTTTTTCCACCAAAATTTTGATGAGGTTGTAGCAGATGAAAAAAATTCTTTAATTTTTCTTTTGCAGCAGCTCAATGCAAAAGATGGGAAGCTCTGTCTTTTTTTCTGAGGGTGGAGCTGAGATTTGTAGGAAGTGATTTCTTGCCCATGGTCCCAACACACCATCTCACATCATATGCAAACACTATCTTGCATTCAAGGTTTTAAAGTCTTTTTGCTTTTCAGTCTCTGTTTTCTTCCTCAGTACAAGATACAGCACATCAGGAAAAACATCAGTGGGAGCAGAATGCTGCCACTAAAAGACCCCGCTCCATTTATTTTGCCAGCTCTATTTTTCTTCCTGACAAAGCATGAGTGTCACCAGCTGAGTGCACACAACACTGGCTGTGTCACATCCAGACTGGGTCAAGGCACCATCCCACAGGACCAAAACCAAGGTGTGTAGGCACTCTGATGGGTGTCAGTCGGAATGAGAGGGGGATCAGGACAGACACACTGGGTGGCTCCTGGGTGCCATTGGATTAACCTCTGTGCTATTGATCACTTATTGCCAGGCTGTGTCATCCATCTTCCTCTTCTCACCCTTGAGGGAAAATCATTCAGAGGAGACTTATTAAGGCCAAAGAAAATGTATGTTGATTCAAGGAGAGGCAGCACAGAATAATTGCTCTGGACCTGCCATTTCAAATGCATCTTTTTACTCTGTTTTTAATGCTCCTTCATTTGGGGGAGAAGTTGTTATAAAGTGGTTGCACGTGACAGTAATTGGGACTGCGTATAGTGTTCATTAAGGCCTAAACAAGGATGAAGAGGACAATCATCAGGACATCTATAATTGATGGCGGTGCATTAAGTATTATAAAGCAATTCTAATTAGAAAACATCCCAGGTCTTCTATCAATCATCCTTCTCTCATTCACCTTTTCTGTTTTGATCCCCACACGCATTACTTACACAGCCTGAAGCAGGTCCCTCGCTGCCTCTGCTGAGGGTGGTTATCGGGAATAAGCCCCGCAAGGAAGGAAACCACAGCACTTGCATGCAGCACAGCCTGCAGTACCACATATCTCGGTTCTGCAAGGCTCACGACACACACTCATCATCTGAGTAACTAATGTGTGTGTTCTACTACATTTGCCCATTAATGAATGGGAGAAATGCATTTGAAGAATAATGTTTTCTAATTATATTTCAGGTTACTGTTGGGAATGGGGTTTTAGCTAGCTTTTGAGGTATGAACTTTGTGTGTTGGTGTGCATAAGGATAAACAGACTTGCAAGAAATTAAAAATTCCCCATTCTCTTTTGCTACAAAATTTTTAAAAAAGAAAATTCAGTTTTGGGGGGAAGGAAAGTGATAAAAAGGGAATTTTCATTTTTTTTTTCCAACAATGAAAGTAAAATAGTTTATACTTAAGGCTTTTTAAAGTTTATTTTTAAATCAAAATACAAAATTTCATATTATTAAAATGGAAAGAGAATATTTCTTATTTTCATAATTGTTTTATTATCACTTTATTGACAACTTTTAGATACTTATAAGAAACAAAAAGAAAGAAAGCAGGTATAATAAAAATGTAAAATAAAAAAACCAAAATAAATAAAATAAAATAATAAAAAAATTTAAGAGTTTTGATGAAGTTTTTCTGTCTAGCTGTGCTTTTGTCATCCTCTGCTAGCAAGCAACTAGAGCTGCCTGAGAAACAATACAAGCTTTGAGAAAAGGCCTGAGAGCAGCCCAGCTCTTCAGAGTGGCTGCTGAGCAGTCACCAATCAGGGGATCTCGGCAGATCCAGATCCTGCTAAAGGCTATGAAGAACTTTCCCAGTAAGCCAGATTTGTCAAACTAGTCAGCCTTAAATAGTTCCCACAGTCCATCACTTAATAATTCACACTTTGGCACTGAAGTGCCATTATAAAAGAAGAATTAACAAATAAAAATTTTCTATGATGATTGTCAAAAAGAAAAAGATTGATGTTACTGTAATCAAAATAAAAATATGTAGTTCACAGTCGTCTTAGCCACAGACTGAACCTTCTGGTGGAAGTCTGATTCCTGATTTCCTGGCTCATCTTTGTGTTTCCAGATGGACTCTTTCCTAAGAAACATACAGGATGCACTGTGGATGTGTAATGACCCATGGCAAAAGGTGAGGGTAACCCAGGTTTTTGGGGTGGATTAGAGTCAAACAACACTGAATGATCAATGTTTATACACGTTATACACACATGTGTTTATTGTAGAATGAATTGGTTGCACAGGCAAACAGGTATGTAGCTCTTTTAGATGCAGTTATCCATAGTAGCATAATACTATAAAAGCATAAACATATCATTAAGAAAACATATAAGGAAGGGAAGGAGAAATAAGAGTGGAACCCATATGCCACCCATAGGCCTTGCAATGAGATTTGGGTTGTTGCAATGGAGTCAATACATGCCTTACAGTCTTCAAGTCTTCCCTCATCTTCTTCAACATTCAGCTGTAGCCTGAGGTGGGGTGTGCTCATCCTCTGCCCCTAGGCACTTGCAGCTGGCCCCTTAAATTTTTGAGCCATGAGCATCCCAGTTTCTCTTCCAGAATGCCTTGTGGACACATTCTTCTCCCCAGACCTGGACAATTAGACAATAGCATTCCCTTTATCTTATCTCAAGTTCCTGTCAAAGACCAAATTCCAGTTTGGGGAGTGGTGGACTTCCCTGGTCACAAATGAACAGTTGCTTCTCTGCAGGTTGCTAAAGCCCTCCCATGATTTTAGAAATGTTCAAGCCATTAACCATTTCAGTCTCTCACAGGATGCCACTGGATTTCAGATGTACCATTGGACAACAGCTGAGTCTGCACCCCAGAATGAGACCATGAGGTATTCATGCTGCATCACCTATGAAGCTCCACTATGCTAGGGGAGCTAGAATTTTATTTTTTAACTGATTAAGATGAAAAAATCACAGTTCTATTCAAAAAATGCAAACACACTGCTCTGACTTTTTCAAAATCAAAAACTCATGAAAAAGAGGCAGATTAAGTTTTTTAAACAGACAGAAGTGAAAAAAAGTTTTGTGTATGTTCTTGTTGAAAAGAAGATTAAAATTAATGTGGGTTCAGTATCGTATCTTTTTATTATTAGTTTAGTTGTGATAATAGTCATAGAACATGGGACTGGAATGAAGTTCCATGTAGTGTGGTGGCTCGGTCTTTTAGTCACTACAGGAGATGATCCCTGTACTTCAGATTCTCAGACATCCCAGCTAGTTTCTCTTACTCCTCTTAGAAGTGCTTTACTACACTAAATCCCATTACGTTCCCTCTGGGAGGAGGACACTCAGGATTGTCTACATAAATCATGAAAACTCTTGAAGCTGGTGTTACATGGGGCTAAGGTAGATAAGATTTATGCCCAGTGACCTCTAGCTCTAAACTGAAGAAGCAGGATTTCTCTTCACAGCTCAAGCCACTGCCAGCACAGTGGTGGAAACTGAGAATGCAAGCTGGACTTTACTATCTGTGGCTGATATCTTAATTAACCCTTTTGGCACTGCATCTCTTTCACTGAAGGATGACTACTACTCTATTTCCCTTAAAGAATGAGAAATTGAAAGTTTTTTTAGTGTTCTGGGAATCTTTACTGAGTATATATGGATTTCATTGCTCTGATTGTGCTGTAGTGAGATAGCTGATGGTACCTTCTTTCCCCTAACATGCAATGGCATTCTAGTATTATTATGGGAAGCCATAATCCTGGCAGTGTGGAAATGTTTGATGAGTCATCAGGGTCCAGTAATGCATTTTCCAGCTGTCTCTCTTGCTGTCTTTCTCTTTTTGTTTCTCCTGTTATATTTTCAGGATCTAAAGAAAGGGAATGAGGCGTTAAGAATACTGTGTGTGACACTCTTTGCTTAGAACAGCTACAGAGAGATATAAAGTCTCTAAACTGAGTGATGCTGCTATCCTGCCCTGGGTACCCTGCAGAAATGGTGAAATGCTTTAACACAAGGACTGCTTTTATCCCAAACTGCAGCTGGGCAGCAGTGCTGTCTCAAAGGGAGCTTGCCAGCCCCTAAGACATGGTCTGTTTTCAGGCAAGCTTGGAAACAACTGAATAATCAAAACCAATCACTGTGGATACTGTTTGGCTCTGCACACACCGGCCTCTGTCCCCTTCTGTGGGACAGGGTTCCATGTTCCATGACCATGGGGTAATTGTGGCTGTGGTGTAACTTCCCCATATCTGAGGGTAGACATCAACCCATGATAAAAGCTGCAGGTAGACCAAAGGTCTCATTAGAGACTTCCTAAGCTGCAATACATGATCAGACCATCGGGTGTTTAATAGCTACTGATGGATCTGCTCTTTCTGATTTAGATAAATTGTCTGATGCTGTGCAGTGGTATCTTGTGGGTGTCTTTATTCTGCAGCAGTGGAATTGGTTATTTCTTGGCCCCATCTCTGTGTGCTACTTTGTCAGTGGGAGGACAGAAAACTGCTTCTCTTCACTTTCTAGGATGGAAGAAATCACAGAATTGGCAACAATGGAGAACAGGGAGTGAGAGACCTAGGAAACTGCTGCTGCATCCATATCAGGTCAAGTGGTCCTCACATAAAATTGCGTTTTAAACATTCCTTACTTCCAAATGCTTTGAGAAAAGTTGAACTGAAAGTCAAGAACAAGGTTGGAAAAAAATTTCGAGTTTCAAGAAAACTGTCTATGAAATGGTGGCTTACAGGACTGTGCTGCATTACTAAGTGGCAATAAGATATTCTAGGATGTTTATGAGACCAAGTCCATTCATGAGATATTCTGCAAATGTCATGTTTCCCTCTGACTGAAGGGGATTTTCTCAAATCAAAACATCTCTCAGTCTAAACAGAAGCTGGGGTGGGGGAGCTGGGAGAAGCCACATATGAACAAGAACTAAACACAAAAGGAATAAGTAAACACATACAGTCACGAAGGTTAGGAGCTCTGGTGTCAGCACAAGCATTCTAGAGTGCTCTAGCATGGGATATGGGGGGTGTCCCAAACCAGGAGGACCTCACAGGGATCCAAGAGCTGCCATGAGCCTGTGGCTCACACTGCAGTGACAGATGGGACCTGGACAGGACCACAATCAATAGCAGCCAAGGCTCTTGCTCCTATTAAAGAAGCTCCTGGGGAGCAGAGGTAACCTGGAGCACTGGCAGCAGGATGGGCAAAAAGGCCATGGCACTTCATGCAGGAAGGGCACCGTAGCCTTGACAGCCCAACCAGGGAGCTGTGGCATCCTCTCAGCAGAAATGGTTGAACTTGACAACCCCAGAAGTCTTTTCTGCTCTTGAAGATGCTAAGATTCTGCAATTAATGCCTTTCACAGTCAAAAAAAAAAAAAAAAAAAAGTTGTTTTTTTTTTACATTTTTTCCCCCCAATTTCTTTAGGTTTTNAAAAAAAAAAAAAAAAAAAAGTTGATTATTTTTTACATTTTGTACGCTCAATTTACTTAGGTTTTGGGGGTTTTTTGGGGGTTTTTTTTGGTGTTGTTTTTTCCTTAAGGTAACTTGATGGAGAAATATGAATTATTGTTATACACTTTCAATTTGCAATAATCACTGAGCTTACTGAGTCCCAACAATAGAATTTGCAAATCAGCCTGTATCTTACACAGTGGTGAACTTGAGTGTGGGAGGAAAAATGACACCTGGTTATTTATATTTAACAAATTTTCTGCTTTTCCACCAATCTACAAAGGATTTTAAAATGCTGGTCCATGGAGACATCATGTGGGAGATGGCAGATGAAGGAAGGGAAAAGTAGTTTGCTTATTTGATGACACAGATAAGTCAAATCCTGAACTGAAGGCCAAAGTTTAGAATCAAGGTTATAACAGTTTATTATAATTACCCAAACTTACTTTCTGTTGTTGTTTTTTGTTTGTTTGTTTGGGGTTTTTTTGGTTTTTGTGTTTTTGGG
>VWYP01003030.1:10347-23939 GCA_013400435.1 Pycnonotus jocosus | reverse complement strand
CAACAGACATGGGGTAAAACAGTATTTAACAGGTTAACTGAAAAGCTGCTTCCAAAGTAAAATCAGGGACTTTTATTTCTTACACTTGGGGTGAGGCTCGGGACATTCCAGGACTCTGGGGGGTTGTGTCGCGCCCCCTCAGGAGCCCCTTCCTCGGAGCTCCTACGGCACATTGTGCTGCTGTAAACGTGCTGAGCACTGCGATAAGGAGCAGCTGAGGGATCTGGGCATGTTTAGGTGGTTCAGAAGTGATCTTGCCACTCTCTTGTAGAGTGCGTATTTTAGTTTAATATAGACATTCATCCTAAGACTAGCCTGTAGAAGGTTCCTGTCCTTGTTAATAGGTGGTTCGATATTTGTTGTCATAGTTACCCCTTTGTCTCCCTCCCTTCACTTGAGTACTCCTAAAAGTACCTAGGCCTGTCCTTTGTGTTGCTAATACATCATAGAATTCTAGATTCCCTTCCCCCTGCCACTACTAGATTGTATTCAGGTATCCCTTTACCCTTGAAAAAACTCCCCCCACAATGTTCCCTATTGGCCCCAGATACCTGTACCTCTCCTGTCCCCCCTCCACCTTAAAAAGCCCAGGAAGCAGCAGATTGGGACATTCTGGCATGGGACTCCCGAGGAAAAATAAAGATCTCCTAACCTTGCAAGGTGAACCTGTTCATTTCTCTGCCATCTACATGCTTTCTGCCGAGCTCAGACAAACACACATGGACTGCTAAAGTGGGATTCAGAGCAGAGCTAGCCTGGGCAGCTCTGAGTTACCACACTCTCTACAACTGTAAAAAGAAGTTGTAGCCAGGTGAGGGTTGCCATCTTTTCCCGGGCAGCTGGTGATAAGATGAGAGGAAATTTCACCAGGAATGGTTTAGATTGGATATTAGGAAAAACTGCATAATGGAAACAGTTTTCAAGTATTGGGACAGGTTGCCCAGAATTGTTTGCGTCATCATTCCTGGTGGCACTTATGGCACTTAGGGAAATATTGCACTTATGGAAATGGTTTAGTGCTGGAGTTGGTAGTGGTGGTTGATCTCAATGATCTTAAGAGGTCTTTACCAGTGTGATTCTGATTCTGCCCTCTGATTTTGTCTCTGTTGTCAGTGTATTGATTCAGCACATCTAAAAGTTTCATTGCATAATTAATGCTCAAGATCTATGTTTACACTTTATTAAACCAGCAATCTGTGCAGTGGCCATAAGCAGAACATCTTTTTATGTCTTGTGAATAGCCGTGAAAGAAGCTTCATAGTGCTCTTGAAAGATGCTCTAGGTACAGCCAAAGAGTTTATTCTTCTCCCCACAGCATAATTATCCACAATTTTTTTCACTTTCTCCAGTCTAGTTATATGGAAGGTAACTTGTTTATTCAATCGTGAGGCATTACTTTTTAGATCTTAAGCCGTATTTGTGGGAAGGTTTCTACTTGTTTATATGTGTGTTTAATGTACATGAATATACCACTCAAACTACTTTCAGTTATTTTGACACAATTTTGTTACATTGAATAAGTCACAGTAGAAAGTTATCTAAAGAACTTACTTCTACATCACCACTATTAAATTTTTACGCTCTTTTCATCAGTTGTAAGCTTTATCAGCAGCAGTCGTTATTGACTTTCAAATCACAGCTTTACCTATTGAATGGCCTCAGCCTTTCATAAAAATGGATCCAGTGAAATTCATGCCAGTTTTATGCAGGAAAGCAGAACCCAGGAACATAATTTTGCAGAGGAATATCAAATACTAGGCAGAGCAAATGTACCATTTGCTACATCTCTGCCTCCTTATCCACAGACTGTGACACTCCTTTGGATGATGCTTGTACATCTTTATGTTCTGTGGCTCTAAATTTTGGGCAAAGAGAGTTTCTCTTGCCAGGTTTATTTACGAGCTCAGACTTTGGACCCTTTCAGCCACTGCTTGAACAGGAACAGTCAACAACCAACCACGTGACCCTGTAAAAAAGCAGAGCACATCATCTCTTTACAGCAAATCTTCCCTCCCATTAGCTGTCATTTATATTGGGCATAGATTAAATGGTATAGGTCACCACTTAAGTAAAAAAAGGCATATTTTTCAAAACTGATGGAGATGTATAGTTTCCACAAAATTCAGAGAATTTTCTGACTTTTCACTGCTTCTGATAATGTGACCTCTTTATGTAGCTGTTACAGTACAAACTTAGATGCCTCTAAAGTGTTAGTTTCGCTTGCTAGGAAGCCAAAATCAATCAATAACTCTTAAAAAAACAAAGCAAGAACACAAATATTTGCAGTACAATAAGTGGCTAAGTGTTTTCAGGGTTAAGAATCATGTGATCATAGAGTGGTTTGGGTTGGAAGGCACCTTGAAGATCATCTCATTCCAACCCCCTGCTGAGGTGAGAGACACCATCCACTTGACCAGGTTGGTCAAAGCCCCATCCAGCCTGGCCTTGGGCACTGCCAGGGATGGGGCAACCACAGCTTCTCTGGGCAGCCTGTGCCAGGGCCTCAGCACCCTCACAGTGAAGAGGAATTGCTTGTAGAGACCTAATCTTTTGCACACTTAGTCCGATCCCCCACAAAGCAGCCAAAATATGTGGAATCTAAGGAGCACCTTGGCATAAAATTAACATCAGTAGTATGTGTTATTTACAGAAAATATTTACTTGCAATTTTTTGCCTTGCAGTCTCTGTTGTGGGCAGAGATAACATTTGAGAAACATCTATGCTAGAAAAAGTCTAACACCAAAGAAATCTAATGGTGAGGTTGGGAAGTCAAATGACAGATGCTTGAGAAGCTGAACAGCAAGGGAGTTTGAGAGTTCAGACAGCAGATGCACAGCAAGGCAGAAGGAGTCATCTGAGAGAACACTTGCCATTTTTCATGCACCTGTTAAATTTTTGAACAATAATATTCCTGTATGTGAGGGCATGTGAGAAGGAAAAACCAAAGCCAGAAACCCAAGGGGGTGAGGGCTTAGGTTTTTTATTTGGGACTAACAGCCTAGTTGCCCTCATGAAATCCTCAGTGTAATCAAATGAAGCAGCTGTTTGCACTGCTGGATGTATCCAGACTGGGAAAAAAGGGGTAAACACTTCTAATGCAAATATCAGCCTTGCCTCTCTACACTTGCTGCAATGATTCTGTTATTTAGCCACTTATGGTGGCAACTGGTGCAGAAAATCTCCAGAGCAAACAAGGCTTTAATTAATAATCAGTTATTTTCCGTAATAAGTAATTGGGAGGAAGCTCAGTTTAATGCTCAGACTTGAATATATCTTTGTGGTCTGATAAAGAAAGTGGTTTACTCAACTGCTTTATTAATATTTCCTCTATATCTGCATGTCAAATTTCAGGATAATACTATGTTTTTCATAGCTTTGATAAAGAGGGAGAATAGAAATGTGAAGTGGTACTAATCATTAGGATGTGTTGGCTTATTGGAAAATCCAATGACTGAAAATTTTAATGACTTTTCACACTAAATATAAATAATCCCTAAAGGGAAGTTGACATTGCTATGAATGCTTGCTTCACAAGCCCATAAAAATTGGAAGATTGTATCTAGCACATTACAGGAAATTCTTTTATTCCTCAAAGCCCTGAGCATTGAGGCATAACATTAGAATACAGAAAATGTGTCTGTATAAACTGAAGCCCACATGTAAGAATGTCTCAAAGTTCATAGGATAAAGTACAAGACCTGTTTCATACTTGGAAACTTTTTCTCTCTTATTGATATTAAAGGTAATCAAAAATTATGGCTGCGATGAACAAATTTTTCTATATACATATTAGAGTATATAACATATAATTTAATGGATGCATTAGATGTTAAGCTATCTTCATGTTTGATTATTTCATGTTCAGCTCAAGCATAGTGTTTCAATCTCATTTTGTTTACCTGTAGCACTAGCCACAAGTTTCTCTATTTTTCTGACCCTGATCCTCTGATAAATGAAGTTAACAAAGACAATTTTGAGTCATTGAAGAGAGTACTGGATGGGACTACACCTTTCCTGTTTATATATTTCCCCTGGGTAACTTTGCCTCTAGCAGGTGAAAATTTTTGTGACATTCTAAAACTGTTTTTTAAGTTCCCAGTATTTTTTGGATTGTTTCTACTGTACTTAATGAATAAACTCTCTGAAAAGTACAAGCAAACTGCCAATTCACCATAAAGACACAGGAGAGAATGCATGAAAATATATTACTCGTATGCTAAAAATTATTTTCTCTAAATATCACCTTTTTTTTTTTCTTTTAATGCATATTGCATTTCTGCTGTCTTTAAAGCTATGCATATATAGCATTTAATTTTTTTTTCCCAGTGGTACTTATGTCTATTTTGACTTTCACTTCATTTTTTGATAATCTTTTATGCAATATAATAACTGTGATAGGAAAAAAGAAGCAGTTTAAAATATGATATCAATGTTATTTAAAGTATGTATTTATGTGAATCAAGCAAATACATTTTAGCACACAGTTATGGGAGTTATCTAAAAAATATAGCAACACATTATATCCCTTCTGTTCTTGAGTGGGTTGAAATCTTTAGCAAGTGACTTCACCCTTCTTTGTCAAAGCTAAATGATGTGGAATGCAGAGTTCTTCCAATGTAACATCGTCAAGGCTCTGTTCACTAAATAACCCTCATGACAGCTACTCAAAATAACTGTCTAAACTTTCTTATCCTCTTCTTAAACATACAGTTACAGAGTTTAAATTGCTTTCAGATAAACCAGAATTGAATGCAGATGTTTCTCTTTCTTGCTCCCACTCTCATGGTTTGTTCTTTTGCAAAGACCTGAATATTTTCAGTTTCTCTTCCATCGTATCTAATTATTTTAGAAATCCTTTAATAATACCTTCCCTTTTTTTTTCCTCTTTTTTTTTCTTTTTTTTAATGGCACAAATTCAATGCTTCCTAAACCATAGACCTCTCTGAAATACACCAGAATTGTGATAGAAGTGGTAGAATTTTTCAAGCAAATTTTGGGGATAGATGTCAAACTGTCGGACTGCTGGTCATGGAATTTGCTTTGCTCAGCTCAGCAGTCTCAGATCTTGAAAGGGAGCTGTCTTGGATAGAGGGAGTGGTTTTCTTTCACAGATATTCCCAAACAATTATTTTGTTCTTATACCACTGGCCATTCCAACACTGGTTTTGTGGAGGTGAAAGGCTCTCTATCAAAAGCCAGCAATAAACCGAGGTTCATCAACTTGACAGCTGCCTGTACAAATAATGCTGTTGCTCATGAACTGCATGAAACCATAAAGATTTAAAGTTGGAGTTATTTAAAGCATAAAGGTTATAAAAATGTCACTATCAGGGGAGAGTTCACAGGGAGGAAAAATCAGAGGCTTCCTATGATGCAGATGTTGGGCAGTGGACAAAAGGCAGAGAAGAAAAAGCCCCTATAATTAAGAGGGATGCTCTTCCCAGGCAGTCCATCACTGTCATCATCTACTGTGTGATTCATAATATGATGAAAATAGACCAGGTGAATTGCAACCAAACTGTAGCTATTTTTCTTCAGAAAGGCAACCCTGGATGCCTGTCTTAGTTGGAAATATCTACAATGTTGATGCCAAATGTTGAGAGGAGTTTGCTGATTTGTTTAAAAGTCATAGAAAATATACAAGATATGATATTTCATCAAAAATCAGTTACCAGGCTCCCAGGAAGATACAGAATAATTCAAGGGTTTTGTTCTGAAAAACTTCTCTGCTGACTGGTTGCTGCCTCAGGTCCATGTTTCATCAACTTCATTCAGGCAATTTCACTCCATTGCTGTTTATGACACACCTTATTCTTTCTTTATTTCATCCTCTGCCTCCCTTTCCTGTACTAAATGCATCTGTTTTTCCACTAATCAGCTCCTGTGGGTCTACCTTTTTCCTTCCATCATTTCACCATGAAAGAATTAGTAACATGCTTGTAAATAATGGCTTGCTCTTAAATCAAGCTTATTCATTATGCTTTTCTGTTGTAAAAAAATCAACCCATATTTTACTCATCTCTTATGCTTAAAAGAGAAGTCTGAAAAGTTTAGAAATTATTTTAAATCTTAATTTTTAAAGATTTAACATGTATTCCTATTCCTTTGGAGGAGAAAACAAAATTTTTATGTGAAAGACTGTTTATAGCTGATCCACAAGATCTTTTGTTTCACTGTTTTTTGGAATGAAAATTAGGAAAAAAATGAAGGTGTCCCAAGTAGCTCTGATATCCAAAGAAAATCACAGGAATCCAGGAGACTCAGATGAGCTACATCACCAGTGAGCTTGTTGGCTGTCCTCAGTACTTTTTGCTGGAATTATCCAAAACTCTATCATTAATTAAAGATTCATTAGACCATGAAATCACCTTGTATCCCAGTGGAGTAGGTAAGATGCCTAGAAAGGGAGAGATTGAATAAAGTTCCCATCCCAAAGAAAAAGATTTCCACACTTAATTAGTATTACAACTTGACTACTTGCTATTCTGAGAAGAGTAGCTGTCTTTTTGTACATTTACCAGAAATTCCATCCTGGACTGAAGGATCGGTTTCAATTAATCAACATTTTCCAATGAAAAATATCCCAAAGGACATTTAAAAACCATGATAAGCTCTTAGTGTTAGTTATTGGCCTGTCCTAATAATTTTCAGAAGTGTTATACAGAATATTTAATACAGATGAGAATAATTAACACACAAAGTAATAGATGAAGTTCATGTAGGGTATAGATATGATATGAATTCAGCAGAAATTGTATCCAAGCTCAAAATTTAACATTACTGTAAGAATTAATTTCATGCCTTTTATAATCTTTTATACACTTATTTTTGGATGGTATGAAAATTTCCCTTTGGAGGTGCCAGTCTCTCACCAGTGGCAGGAGAGAAACCCTAGATGACTAGCCTAGATAAGGTATGTAACTTTTGGATTAATTCCGCTCCACATAATTATCTGAGAAATGCCTAAAACGACTCAAAATGTAAGAATTCTGAAAAGTGAGTCCTGCAAAGTGGGGACTTCATTTTAAGAAAGTGAGGTGAGGGAGCATAAAATGTCCTTGTGATGAGTTCTTAGGGTTATATCTGAAAGATAGTTAAACTACAGTGAAATAAGTTCTTGCTAGCTCATTATTCCTATATCTGTAGAAATAGAACTTTTTTCCTGAGGAACTCTTGTCAGAACAATGAAATAGGCAGCCTATATAAATTCTCATCCAAAGAAAGCACAAATAGGGAACTTTATGACACACAAAATGAATGTGGTCAATAAGAAGAGGAACCTGTCTTTGAGATCTTGAGGCTATCTGAAATCTAATAGCTCCTCCTCACAGACCAGAATAACAGAGTCAAAACTGGGCAGAGTATGACTCCTTCCTTCAGTGCAGGTCATGCTGATCATAATACTTTTTTTATCCTGTTGTTGTGGATCATCTAAAATGATCACTGTGACCATCTCTTTGGTTTCACCTCTGAAAGGTCCTTAGGGGAGGAAAAAAGAAGTTATCAAAGCTATCTCAAAGAAAATAGATTTATTTTTCAAATGGCTTAATCATCCTACTTGCTAGAAAAGCTTTTAAGATATAAAAAGATCAAGCATTTATCTTTTTGTCAGCTAAGCATACACTATTGAATACTATTATGTAAATATGCACCATTGCAGTAAAGCCACTAACTGTAGCATTTAAATTATAACAGCCTTCAAACAGCTAATAATTAACTCTTGTGCTCTCAGCACCTTGCCCACTTAATATTTACTGAAATTTTCTTACTCTGTTATGAAAATTTTTCCTTTGTGACAAGAAATAACAAGGTGTTCTACCCTCTTTTGGTGATGTGTTCATTTCCTCCTTCCACATGTGTAAAAATGTATGTACGTATGTATGCACATGCACAATCTGTGGTCACAATGAGGTGCTATGAGCCAAAAGTGCACTGACATTGTGAGTGAGAAATGATGAAATAACAGCATGCCAGATCCTAAATATCAAAGTCTTACTCATGTTTCAGGGGAACTCAAGAGGTCTTTAGTTCAACCTACTGCTCAGAGCAGGGTCAACAGTGAGATCAGACCAGGACTGGATCTTCCCTCCAAGGATGGAGACTGCAAATCCCCTCTGAGCAACCCGCTCCAACCTTGGACTGTCCATCTAAGGAAGAAGTTCTTTGTTCTATCCAGTTGCATTTCTCTTTTTTTTTTTTTTCTTTTTTTTTTTTTTTTTTTTTTTTTTTTTTTTTTTTTTTTTTTTTTTTCTCTTTTATTTTTTNTTTTTTTCTTTTTTTTTTTTCCTTTCCCAATTATGATTATTCTCTCACCACAAAGGGAATTTTAATGTTTATTTCTTAAATTCTGCTTTGTTACCACTTACACAGATGCATATTCTTGATAGCAGGAATACATACATTTATAGTCTACCTATACGTTCTTTGATACTTTTAAAATTATAATTTCTTTTTACTTTCTTTGTTCAACTCCCTTTATGAAGTACAAATGAATGACACACCTGTGAAAATTAATCTTGCTATTATCTGGAACTTCAATAATCATGTAGTACAGTGACTCAGTAAAAATGTACACAGCTTCTACCAATTGCTTTCAAATTGCTATCTCAAGAATCCCTTGCAGGGGAGGATATTGCTATATCAGACTGACTCAAATGCCACATAAAGTGGCATTTTTTCATAGTGTAGATTTACATTAAGAAATTAATTGAGTATTTATATTATTACCACTACTTCAAGAATAAGTTTTCAGGTGGAAAAAAATTCCACCAGTTACAACGATGTTTCTGAAAAGAACCAGGAAAAAAAAAAAAAGCCAGCCTGCTTCATGTTTAATCTCAGTCTCATTTAAACTTGGATAATTAGCCATCACAGTGGTGGTAATCTCTATTTTCATCAGTGTTAATAATATGAAAACCAAAACTCCAAAGGTTTTTGCTATATAAAATATTGCCCTAAGGAAAAGTAGTTTCATTGTTAGGTGTGGAAGTACTTTATCTCCAGAGACGATCACAGAAGTGGCCTGCAAAGGAAAACAACACAATTGAGAAAGCCCACTAGAAAGCAGTGTGTAGTCCAGGAGACATAGATGGAAATCATGTTATCCCTCATTTGAAAGAGGTGAATATGCCCTTCCCTACTCCGAACTAGAAGTGAGTGGATACCTTGATGTTTCAACAAATATCATCAGCCCACCACCACCACTCTGACTTCTGAATTCAGTATCTGTGAATATACACAGATATTTCACACTTATACTGAGGATTTTAACTGAATCTCACACATTTCCTTTCTTCCTTGGGATAATCCAAGATCTCTTTTTTTTTTTTTGGTATCTCTTGCATGCCCCACAGGGATGCAAATACATTAGCAGTTTAGTTCAAAGGGGGAGTGCACCATGGTTGCAAGAGCTTTCTTGATATACTTTGCTTCACATTGGGAAGCAGATTTGGATTCTCTAAAATGTATTTATTTGTGATGAAAGTAACCCAAAACAGCTAATTCCCAACCACTACAGACCACTACTACCCTCCAAAATCCCTGTAGTGAGGATGACACAGCAACAACACCAGCTCTTTTCTCTCTAAACCTCTTCTTGATGTGCTGTCCCTGCTGATGTAAAGACATGTAAGTTAGCTGAAGCATTTGTCAGGTAGAAGAGAAAGAGAGAATTTTTAATAAACATTCTCTTTTGTTTGCTTGGGGTTTTTTTGGTTTTTTTTTTTAAAGATGCATAATCCTAGGCTCTTAGATACTTAAACTAATTCTACTGAAGCAAATGAAATAATGCTGAGCCTGTGGCCCAGGCATCAAAGTTTGGTTGTTGAATTGTTTCTGTGTTTCCTGGTAGAGATTGCCCAATTTTCTCCAGTGTAGTTACCAAGCCAGCCAGAATGAGGGACTCTCTCTAAAAGGACCCAGGGACAAAACCACCCTAAGGTGCCTAAGGAGGTGTCCCACAGCCAGACTGAGCTAGCTTCCCTCAAAATCAAGGGGCTGGCCCTGTTTCTGTTGATGTTACTTATGTGGCTGTAGCCCATATTGGAAAAAGCACAGGCAAGGACTGAAGAGACAAGGGAGGTGGAGGCACAGTTAAAATGAGTTTGTTTGTTGAGGCACTGAATCACCTGTGTGTGTAACCTTTGGCAGGCTGAGGCTTTCTCTGCTGTGTGGTTGTAAAGGAATTCTAGCACAGGGGGTTAGCGGAGACCTTACCCTGACGTTGCTCTGCCGCAGGCCAAGTGTTTTTCCCTCTTTCAAACAAATGAAGAAACCATCTCAGTCAGTCAAAGCATTTTCCCTGGCATTCAGTAAGTCTCTAGATTAATTAGAGAACGAACTGAAAAAAAGTTCCTGCCGCTTTAACAGTTGTTCAGGACCTGCAAATAATGCAACCACAGCTGAAAATTCATCTTTTCTGAAGTGCTGTTAGAATAATTTACTTGCAGGCTGGTGTACAGGGCAAATTAGGTTATTTATATTGTGGGCAGCAGCTGACAATATAAATTTGGAATTATTTGTTTTCAGAGCTCAGCTTTCTCTTCTCAGATCCCCCTAGCTCTGTTGGCTGGCAAAGGGAAATGGAAGAGAGATGTCATCCTATGACAGAATGATCTTTTCACCAATTGTTTTTGAGGCATCAATCCACAAATGTAATCAGGGCTTTCCCCTCTACTCTCCTAGACTTCAGCCCAATTCAAAAAAGGTTTTATATGTTGGACATGGACTTCTTTTACTGGCTTCTTCAGCCTAGTATCTATACTACATTTTGATTATGATTTAGTAAAGACCATTTAAATAAAGATTCATTTATAACTGTTTCTAAATGGAAATTGTGGGAGGAAAATTCTAGTTTGTTATGTGGTGCAGAACAGAAATCAAAACAGAGAATTTCCAATCTTAAATCTGTGAGTTCAAACTATAACCAAGAAACAAAAATGGAATATAGAATCACAAATAGTCCTAACTATTGTAAGCACTTTTACATGAAAAACAGTAGTTTTCTTTTACTAAAAACTTAAATTCAAAGAACTGAGGTAAATGAAACAGGAAAGCATACTTTACCATTGTAGTTACTGTTTTCCAGTGTTGCTGTATTTACCAGTTCTTTATAAGCTGACAAGTCTGTAGAAGGATGAGTGGCTGACATGTCAGCAACCTAAAAATAATAGTGTAACTCACTTCAAGAGCCTTGTGTTGCAAAAACAAGATCTATCCAGGAAATTTAGGTTTTAGTTCCTTCATACCATTGCTGAGAAGTTTAACCCTTTTTCTGGGAAGAATTGTTGAGGAAGGATTCAGTGAGAAAACTTTAGTCATCCAAGTATCAGCTATAGCATCACAGTATAATTTAGCTTGGAAAAAAAACCCTGAGGTCATCTAGACCAACCATCTTTGCAGAGCCCATGACAGGTGGTGCAAATCATTAAGTAGTTGATCTCAAACACCAACAAAGATAAAGATATTCTACTCTTTCTTTTGTTATTTGACTACCATCCCTCCCACCCCTGTATCTGACCAGAATCTGCCGTGGTTTCACTCATCTCTGTTGCCTCTCACTTGACTCTTTGCACCCCTAAGTCTGTCTCCTCCTCTCTGTATGTTTCACCTGGGTAGGTGTAAACAGACTAAGCTCCACTTCAAACCCTCTCTGGGCTGAACAGACCCAGCTCTCACAGCCACATTTGGGATTCCATGTGCTCCAGGTCCTTGGCCAGCTTGGTGACCTCCACTAGATTTCGCACATCTTTCATGGAATGAGACATCCAAGGAGAATATGGCATATGAAGTTCTTGTGAAGCCATTTCTCCAGCCTGTCCAGGCCCTTCTGACTGACAGGCTCCACTCCATTGACCACTCTCCCAGGCTGATGTCATCCTAAACTTGCTGAGGTTGTCCTTTGTCCCATCATCCAGGCTGCAGACAAAGATTCCAAATGGTATCAGTCTCACCTAGCCTAAATAAAGAGTTTGAATTTTGTCTGTGTTTGAGTGAGAGAGCTGTCACTCCAGAAGGGTTATCCATCACAGCCTCAGCCTCCATCTAAAAGCTCTATGAAATAATGGAGGCAGTTTAATTTTTGGGATGAAGTGACTGAGATTTTGGTTGTGTAGTGGTAACACTGCTTTGGTCAGGAGTGCATGTGTGTGAGACCAGTAGAGTTAAATTGGATTCATGCTGCTTTAACTGACAGAGAAATCTTCCTTAGTTAACTTCTTCTCTGTGGGGAAGACCTTCAGGCTTTGTATGATCAATGGCCATTTTACTGTTAAAAACACTATGAAGATTAAAACAGTGGTTTATGGCTCTTAACTATTTTATCTTTAGACCACTCAAGACATGCACAAATCATTTGTAATGATTCTCTCAATTAAATGGATGTAGTAAATAGAATATAGTACATAGAACATGTGAGTTTTCCTGGGATGACGATGAGCAGTTTGTTTTAGTGACATGACAGCTGACTTTCAACTACTCAGAAAAAAAAAATTCCTCTCAGTAAATCTCCTTCTGCAAGAGCCAATCCATGTATTTGGATTGGAATTAGTGTCTCCTACATATCACTAGAGAAAGACTGCTTTAATCCATCTGTGACAGATGGCAGGCCAGTCATTGGTCCACCTTGCTGTCATGTCTCTATACTTTGTTTTTAATTTGGTCAATAATGTTTGCCAGGATAGCTCTCAAATCTGCTACCAGACCCTGACATTTTCAAATAATCAGCCTGGTTTACAAAAGAAATGCATTTAGACAAATTAATCAAATGGCTTTCAGGAAGGAACATTTTCTAAGGTTTGTTCACCAAGAAACTCAGAATGAGAAATATTATTGCTGACAAAAACCTCAATAGATGAACAGTTCTGAGATACGGAATGCTGAGGATAAAAATCAGAAAGACAGGATATTTTTTTACCTGTAGCAAAGGAAGAGGAAAAGGTCACTTGCCAAAAAGACAGCTGAAATAAAATTAGTTTTCAAATTATAAGATTAAAGAGTGTTTGCTTGAAGAGAGTGTTATTATAAAGTATGCAAAGAAAGAAGTGATTAAAATGTATGGAAGATTTAATCAGAACAGAGATAAACTGTGTATCCTATAGGTTATAAGGGTTCCTGTGAGCTTGATTTGCCAGTAGGGTTTCATAACCCACACAAGACTGAAATCTTGTTTTCAAAAAAGAGATTTTTCTTATGTGCAGGAAGGGTTCACCTCTTTTTGATTTGGTACAGGTGATAAAGGAGCAAAGCTGCCACCAAACAGAGGAAAGAAAAATTACCTAAGTTTTTCAGAGATAAGTTGGGTATTTTTTAGTGTCTTGGCCAGATTCTTCTTCCATTTCTGCTGGTGTAATTCCTCAGTCTGGGTGGCTAAGTGTTCTTCTTTGCTATTTACAGAGGAGTTTGTGTGACTATTTGCCTTGCCTTTTAATAAAAGAAAGTACTTACCATATGCAAATCCGGCATTTCATGGTAAACAATGTACCCTCTGAACTACAGGGCACCACACCTCCTGCTCTGTGCTGTCAAATGGCTTTCAAATCGCATGGCAGGGCTCTGTCAAATTTAAGTGTGTTAACCCTTCACTTCCTTTTTT